>CM067080.1:27112267-27467267 GCA_033980235.1 Diadema setosum | reverse complement strand
TGTAGCCCTATATGCTTTATAAGTCTACTTATCATACTCTCTTGTTTTGAATCTATATATATGTCTGTTCGTCCGCCTGCCTGCATATCTGTCTAGCTATCTATCTCTCCATGCATCTCAAGATATATGATTCCAACCGAAATGTCACGGTATATACTCATGGCAGTGCGGTAATATATTGCATAACATCGAGGAATATCTGAATGACAGACTGTGTTTTAAATTGAAGCACGAGCCCCTCGCTTTATGTCATCGACGGCAAATCCAATGTTGAGCAATATGAAGTGAGCTTATTTGCAGATACACCGGGGCCAAATTTCATTAATCCCAAGCTACCCATCTCCTCCTCCCCCCCCCCCCCCCCTCCTTACATCTCCCTGTCTCCCATGAATGTATTGACCAGCTCTGAGCTGGAAATGCCATACCTCTACAGTGAGAAACAAACACATTTGTCATCTTGCTCGAAAACCTGAACCCTCTCTACGGGTCGTCTCCCGCAAATTTCTAATGTTTGTTCCCCTCACAGACACGCGCTACGATGTAGCACAACCCATCGTATATTCGTCAACATACGTACCTCGTGATAATAAGCATGGCCCGTCACCACGGCACACTGATAAATCCATCAGTTTTCTGATTTTGATATCATCGAGTTTTCCAAACTTGTAACATTCCAGTGACATATTTATACGCCTTATTTATCCCATCTTATTTCCAAGACCTTTATGCCACAGAAACTTCGGGCCACAAAATTAATATGGTTTTCAGAGAATTGCCTTTGAAATAAAGATACAGTCATTGATAAAGGAGATTGAAAGGTAATTAAATTAGATTTTAAAACAAAATGTTGTATATGCTCTATAAATCCTCCAAACTAGCATCCTGAGTCCTCAGAGTCATAGCCTTTGACGGTCGGTCAAGAATTAGTCAAGATATCACACAGTCAATGTCTGAGCAAATGTCAAACTTAGCTTATTTAGCTTCAGCTTTTTCAACATAACTTCTTGTTCTAATGTCTGTCTTCTTATCAAGGTAAATGTTGTGACGGGTTACAATTCGAAGAGAAAAATGAGTAACAATAATACTACATTAAAAAGTATTGACAACAGACATTTAACCACTACCGAGAGCGTGTACATGATATTCATGAAAATAAAACGGACGAATACAGTCAGAGAAAAATAAAAATGATAAAGAAAACGAGAGATAGAAAAGGCACAACTATCATGGTTCATCAGGTATGTTTCATTTTCTTAATGCTTTTTGTTTCATCTTTTCATTCTTTTCTTTAATCGAATATTTGCGTCTTATGAGTTTTGTGTGTTCAGGTTGACAGCTGGTTTAGCATTTAGTTAATTCTCTTTTGTTCGTCAATACCGAGTTATGCTATGGATGGTAGCAAATCAGATGGTTTGCAAACATAGTTTAATCTGAACATCTTGCCATTACAGTTGTTGCGGCTGAATAGAGAATAGAACATTTTGTGCCTGCACCCAGGGTGCTATTAGTCCTACAACACACTGAAGTTGTTTAACTTGATTAGCACCCAAGTCAAGGAATTAATGACCATCCTTGAGGGAAACTTCATCTTTCCTAATTTAATTAATACGTTTTTAACGAGCGATGCAGTAAAGACTTAATACTTGTTGAGAGTTGAGGCTATGGATGGGGTGGGATGAGATATGGAGAAGGGAAAAAACTGAAGTGGACAGGGAGGACGCTGGATGTAACCGTGGAGGCATTAAAAAGTAACTCCACGATGTGACTGACCCCATAAAGAGGGAGGCATTTTACCCCCATTCCATTAGCCCCGCCCATGTCTCATGGCTCACCTGTAAAATTGGCCCCTCTAATGGGGATGGGAGGACGGGAGATGCGTTCATCCACCTGTTCATCTTTGCGTGAGGTGTCAACACGCTGTGGTCGAGTCGTCTGGACCCTGTGCCGGAGTTGAAGGTGCGTGTGTTTGGGCGGTTTTTCAGCTGATCGATTTGCCCAGCCGTTTCTTGGTTACAGCCAGGTCTCATGCTGTCTTTTCAAGAACTAAGCGGAAAGAAAGAACAAGAAACAACAAGCAAACTCCCGCATGGAAGGAAGGAGCGTGTGTTGTTTTGGACGAAAAGCTTATTCTTAATTGGATAATGTGGTGTGTGATAGATTTATGATTTTGAACGGGTAGACAGTTTCTTATATTTGCTTCGTGGAATATCACCCGCCGAGCAATTAAAAAGGAAGAAAAAGGGAGGCTGATGTATTTATCAGTGCATATATTTGAAAATGTACTTTAGGCTGTGCCTGTCTTTCAGTAATGGCGGAAAACCCTGAAATTTCTTAATGCGATCAGATTAAGGAACAGAAGCAAAACTGGAGGATTTGGAGACAACTTTGTTCGAGACGGAACGGGCTTAAATTCGGTCCGACACTATGAGTGCTTAGGTCTGCGACGTAGTCGATATCGATGAGAGGAGAGAATAAAATCGTAAGGCGGTAACCTTCTAGACAGAAACGAGATGACATTGAGCAAAACCAGACTCATCAATTTGATCTGATAGCATCTCGTCGTAGGAACGGCGATGTTATTCTCACTTTTTTCCTCAACTGTGTATCAATCTACCTTTCTGCAAGTATAACTTCCCTGGGGTTCTTTTAAATTCATTTTCGGTTAGGATTCATGGGATTTTGATTTTTTTTTTTCGTAACCTTGAATTTTCAACTAAATCAGTTTCCTCATACTAAACGGGAAAAGTACTAACTCAAAGACAAGCTCACACGATTTGCGTAAAACTGTCGAATTCATCAAGAGATGTAGTTTCCACTTCTACATACTTATTTCGAGATAATGTCAGAAGGGTGAAAAATTTTCAATGTCTCTCCTGTTTTGCTTGGGTCATGTCATGTGCATTTGCGAGTCCCCGGAATTTTTCTCATTATTTTGTCTCGATTTTAGGAGTAATGGGACCAACCATGTCGGCTCATTTTGTGCCAATTTACTCGAATCCCCTTGTCGATGTCGTTTTTGGTATATTTCTTGGTTTGAGTGACCTTGGTCGGTGAACATGAGTGAGTGTGACCGATGTTTCTATCTCGCTCTTTTTTCTCTCATTTTAATGTCTTTTTGTCACCTATCTCCTCCTGCTCGACTTCTAGAACTCAGTATTATTATGCCTGTCTCACGTCAGTTCTGGTAATGATTGTAACATTGAATACCTTTGCTGAATTTTCTTGTCTTTTTTTCCTTATCCCATTACACATCCTTCATCACTTTCAAATTCTAAAGTTTCTCCCCACTTTTCGACGTTGTCGCCTTGTAAACTTCCTTCTCTGCATGGCGTGTGATCGCATTCCTCTGTGTGACTGAACCCATCAATGTTTTCTTTGTTATGCATTTGAACATAGTTAAATGGTCTTTCTCGCATATTTTCGGACCATTTCACAGCGTGAGTCATAAGAGATTATTGTGCTCGTGTTCATATAACATTCTTTCGGCGTTTAATTTGTCCGTTGTATGTGCGGTTGTCAGGGATACAGTCGTGATAGATACAGAACAATGTAAGCCACTTGTAGTCCTATCCATGATGCGTGTCATAGACGTCTCTTAGTTTTATTGGATTCGTCACATCTTTGTTTTGCTTTGGTCGTTTTGTAGGTTTCTATCATTTTTTTTTTTGGGGGGGGGCTACATTGACGTTCCCCGATGAAAATGTAATTTTCTTATCAGTTCGCTTGCATCTCCGTTTTATTTCGTTTTGCTTTGTTTTGTGTATTGTTTTTGGCGATCACTAGTGAAACATATTTCATATATATTTGTCTCCTTTATCCCTCTCTTTATATATAGGTACATACATATATCTCTCTTTGTGTATCAACCAGCCCCACAATCATTAAACCCCTTCCTCTTTTAGTGTATCCATATGTCTTTGTTGCGGCCATACACCTGTCTGAGTGATTGCGAGCGTACTTTTTAAATAAAGCAGCTGTGGGGCCTACATGTTTTCGAGGTCTGTACAAACCTGTTCGTTCGAGCTACAACCGAAATCTGTAGCTTCATGTTTTACCTCTCCTGTCCTTATATAGGAATACAGTCCTCTCCCCGTTTTAACGAACACGGTTATAACGAAATTCTGTCTACAACAAAGTAAAAATTCAGGTCCTAATATTATTGTCAGTATGTTTGTTATGGTTGTATTGTTGGACTGTTATGAAATTTCGATATATAAACGAAAGAAAACTGCCGGTCCCGAGGACTTCGTTGTAAGGAGAGTCGCCTGCAAACTTGTTACACCCTTCATTTCTTCTCTCTGGGTGTCTGAAGAGCCCTCCCCCTCCCCCACCCCCTCCAGCCCACCCGTCCCATTTCTCTCTCTGTCTCTCCCTCTCAGGGCATTACTTCCTGTTTGTTTTCATGTCTGGATACTTTTCTCCATGTATCTGCTAGTTAGAATATTTGTGTGTCTGATTTTCTGTCATGTTCTGTTAATACATGTACCTCTTCTCATTCTCCTTCCCAAATCTCATTTTATCCCCCCCCCCCCCATCCCTCTCTTTCTCAACCGTCTTGATGACCTGAATCGGGTCACGATAGTGCCTCGGGGAGTCGAGCGTAAAATGACTTCAGGAACAGTTGACCTCCCAAATTTTGAAGTCTAGCATGCCCGGGGAGGTGTTATCAGAACCGCCATTCGATGGCAGTGTAACAAATACATGCGTGTCTGGACTGGTGGGTAAAAAAAGGAGAAGAACTGGGGAAAAAAAGTGTAGGAAAATAATCGTTACTTGTGAAATGTGTAAAGATTGACAGCCAAAGACTTCAGCATGAGTTGATTCGAAGAGAGATAGGTGTAAGTTTGATTGAAACTCGTAGTGAGCGACAGTATAAAGCGAAGTGCTCGTAAACAGAGAAATAGAGATGTCTATTATACCGCGTGTAATTATGATGGTCATTGAGATATCTTTCTTTACGCAGATAAGCCCGGCAGAAAGACGTATCACTGCTTCAAATGTTGATAAAGCTCTTCAAAGTTGTCATTCTGACCGGATTTTTGGTTGGTTTCAAGGTTTCCGTAACCTGTAATGACCTAATAAATAGGCAAATACAATGTATGCCCTGAACTGCTGTTCATGATGTACGGAAACTTTGATCAGACGTTTTATCAAACAATGTTAAGCTGATACCTGACGAGATCTTCAGTTTCACGTTGCATTGCTGTGCTTTTCTGCTTTTAATATGAGATAAGTATGAGATTAGGATTACGGTAATCCCAGTCAGCACTTTTTCAATATTGTTTAACTGAAGATATATAAGTGTAGTCCCTTTTCCCCTACATATTGCCGTTTCTAAAATTCTAAAAAGTCAGCACTTTTTCAATATTTTTTAACTGAAGATATATAAGTGTAGTCCCTTTTCCCCTACATATTGCCGTTTCTAAATTTGACAAATCAGGGTTGTTGTTTTTTATTCCATTTTCGTGGCTCGATGCTCAATGATTCCATGACATCAAATGGTAACAAATCCCCCCCCCCCCAAAAAAAAAAAAAAGAGAAAAATCAAAACAGAAGTTTATTTTGATTTTACGCTGCCTCGGGACTTATCCGTAATGATGTGTTGAATGACGCCGGAGGATTTTGCGGTGCGTTATTCGTTACCTTGCATTCACATACGGCTTTAGACTTTAAATCTCATTAAAACTTTGTCTCCCTTTTTCCCCCATTCACAGCCCCCCTCCAGAGAGCAAAGAACCGAAGACAAACGGCACGAGCCGGAAGTTCTGGCACTTCGGCTCCAGCAAAAATAAGGATCAACGCGACAAATCGGCAACGCCAGTCAAGTCCCCCACCTCTCCTCCCGCTACAACTAGCAGCAAACAATCATTGTTCGGTCTGTCGTTCGATCGGAAAACATCGTTCCGCGGAGCTACAGACGATCGCTCTCCGGCCTCGCCCGCTGCGTCACCCGGCCAAACAACAGCGCAGAAGTCCGCTGTAGACAAATTAAAAGAACGGGCAGAGGCGTTTACTCAGGAGTACGAAAAGAGAAAGGGCGAACGCCAGTCTCTCGCGGACCGAGAACCGCGCAGGGCTAGCATTTCGTTATACTTGGAACGCTACAGCAGAAGTGCCTCAGCTGACAGGAGTAGTAGCTTCAGTGTCAGTAGCTCGTCGGGAAGGAGGTCGAGTACTGCCTCAAGCACTGACGAGTCCGACTTCGAGCCTCGACCGCGGCCGCGTTTAGCGACATACGCAACCATGATTCGGTCGACGCAGAGCATCGGTTCGCTCGCCGCCAAGTTTGAGCAGAACAAGGCAAACGGTTCGCAGGCCAAGTCCGTCACTTCGCCATCGCCTCGAAAGGATCTCAAGTACAATGCCAATCTGGATGCTAAAAAGGCGCTATTCAGCAACGCAGCAAATGGAAGCACGAGTGCGTCCTCGTCAAAGAGTAAGGTGAAGGATCCCGTACCGCTAATATCACGATCGTCTGTGCTGCAAACGCCCTCGACGTCGTCGTTGCGATCGAAATTTGAGTCGCCATCAAAGGAGAAAGAGACAGCTGCAGCGCCGTTCACTCGCTCGACGCAGGTACGTCAGTCGACTGGTAAGTTTTCCTACCTCGACAAAATTGAATCGAAGGAGAAGGATGTGTCACCATCGACCTCGTCGTTCACCAGAGCGTCGCCTGTAAGACATTCAACTATTGGCGTCACGAAATCCCCATCAATAGACGTTAAGAGCAGCTTGACGAAAACCACGTCGGTAGACTCTCCGCGTAGCGTCACATCTAGTTTAAGAAGTAATGATAGTAAGGAAATCTCCAAACCAGTCTCCACTGTTACACCAACAACTTCCGCCTCCAAAACTTCGTCATCAAGCAGCCAACAACCGACATTCATTTCGCGGTACGAAACCGTCATCAATTCCGATTCAGAGTCTTCCGTCGCCTCCTCGTCGTCCTCGTCGTTCTCGGACAGGAAATCCTCGCGCACGTCGCCGTCGATCTCGTCGCGCTACGATGTCAGGTCGCCGCGCGAAAAGCCTCCGGCGTTTATCAAGAAGCCGATGAAGCTCACGTCAACGGAGGGCGAATCGGCAAGGTTCTCGTGCGAGATGGAGGGCGAACCGAAACCGGAAGTCACGTGGCTGTACAGGGGGAAGCCCCTTTCGGACGAGGGTCGACACGAGATTTACGAGGAGAAAGGCACGCACTTCTTGGAGATCTTTAACGTGGCACCGCGAGATGCTGGACTATACACCTGCCGTATTGTCAACTCGGCCGGACGATCTTCGGCCCTTGTGGAGCTAATTGTTACATGTGAGTATATAACAACATGCCTAGTTAAATCAAAAAGAGTCTGCTGCATGGAATCCGAGGTGATGAAAGAAAGATTGAGGATATACTGTCGAGGAAATGTTATGTCATTTCGCTGAATTCAACATGATGGAAATGGCTATTTCCCCTGTATATTTTAAGAATCAGTGGACGGAGAATTTAAATGTCACCAACTGTCTTTTTGATCATCAGCTTTTTTTTTTTTCTGGAACAACATTAATCCTGCAAAGAAATTTGCTTTAACGAAACAAAAGAAAATACCTATAATGGCACGTGTTTTTGAAATGTTCTTTTATTGTTTATATATACCAATATGTACGGTACCATGATAAGCCCTTTTAGTGTACAGGATATTCTTCGTCTTCCTTTGCAATTCATGACTTATATATTTTGTACGTTACTTACACGGGACCCAACAAAAGATGGACTGTCTAAACCCATGTTCGTATGATATGTGGATAGTCATGTGAAGATGTCTCGTATTTTTAATCAGGCCATTTCAGTGAAACTATAGAGGAATTACACTACTTGCGTTGTTCGGAGATCAACAGAACCCGCAAGCTATTGAGAATGATTACTATTGTGATTATTAGACATGACTCACTTCAATAAATCAGACAAGCGTAAGACACATCCAAATGTAAGCCCCTATACAAATTGATACAAGACGATGCGTACATAAGTAGAGTAGGCCTGGTTATATGCATACCTATAAGTACATTATTAATGATATTTTTGACAAAATTTTGGCATTATATAAACAAAAATAGATAACAAACAAACAAACCAATGGACCAAGTGATGTCAACATCCATTTTGTCTAGACCGGACTTGTAGTTGAAAATGAAAAAGAAAAAAAATGCACCCTTCGGCCTTGTGAGATAGACAGAATAGGCATAGGCCTACATGAATTCTTGCACTTTCATAGAGATTCAAAATTCCACCCGTCTTCTCCAAAACTTTTAACGTATCAGGGTCAGAGTCCTGCACTTTGCCCCTCACTTGTACTCTGCCTCCCTTCACCCGAAATGAACCATTAGGTCTAACCTGGTATTATCGTCTGTCACAGGACGGATGTATTCTATCGTCAAGAGTCTATATCCCCAGAAGAGTGTAGGTACAAGAAGGAATTTCGTTACCATGGTAACGAAAAAAAAAAAGGGTTACCGCTCTCTTAGCGTCGGCTTTTGAATGCATTTGACCCACTTTTGTGAGCCGCGTTCTTATTGCTCCGTCGTCATTCACGAATGGGAAATAATGAATGGGGTGTGCGAACAACGGCTGGGGGTAAACAGTCGAGCCGACAAGGTACATTGTGTCTGATTCGATCGGGAGTATCACGACCTTCCCTCCCCAAATGGGCTCCCGATCCTGAAAGCATCTTTGTTCGATATCGAAAGTGGGTAAATCACCTAGGAAGGTCTGTGATGGAACGTGATATGTCAGAGGGGGGAGGGGAAGAGTAAGAAAGGGGTGGGGTATAGGGTTATACTTTTCTCGGATGAAATTAATGGAACAAAACATTGCACAAAACATCAGGGAATTGTTTCTGTCCTGCATTTAGTAGGCCTATAACAAAGGGAACAGCATGACTCCAGGTAACCTATTCCACCCTGTACTCGGCGTTAAATGGCGTTTACGAACTCCCGAATTTTAGAGGCACCAGTTTCCTTAAAATTAATTTTCATATTGTAGGTGCAGTAAACCAAACAGATAAAACAAGGATGCGTTCGAGTTCATAAACTAAACACATCAAACCGTGGATCGTTTCATGTAACAAAGTCTAGAGGAATATAAAGAACTAGACTTGAACTTCAGGAATATTTCTCATAATGACTGAAAAGAGACTAGATGGAATCATGAGAATGTATCGGATGTATGAACTGACACTCGTGTGCGGTCTGATGGGATGTATGGATGTATATACAAGAGCATGGTACACATGTGTGCGTTTGTTGTGTGCGCGAATGTGTATGGCACTTTTGGCCGACGAAATATATGTTTTTGTAGAGACTGGACTAAATAGTTGCGAGTTTTCACGTTCGACCGAAATCACGCACGCCTGCGGGGTTCCTATTCTGCACGTGGTAATAATAGACGACCCGGAATTCTCCAAACTATGCGGTTACATGTGAGCGATATCTGAAGAATGATAAACAGGAGGAAACTTACCAATACACCGTTTCTTTTGAGAGAATCGGGTTTCCATTTTTTGACATATCGTAAATTCTGGGAGAGAGAGAGCGAGAAAATGACGCCAGACAAGTAAGTTATATCTGACAAGGATAACGAAAGACACCTTCATCTTCAGAACTACGTTAATGGAATTTTGTTATTTGCCAAGAAGTGTTATTTTCAAAACGCCCGAGCTGTCCGCGTAGCGGTGTGACAAGTTCAGTATTCGGTTTTGAAATATTTGAGAAGAGATGGAAGCGCGCAGGTGTTAATAGTGTGCTTTGGGTGGTTGTACAGGAGCGGGCGCGTAGGTCAGATCGGGCGGGCTCGACAGGCACCCCCGAAAGTGGCTTGGCCTCCTTTCTTTCAGTAACTCTCTCCTTTCAAATCCCTGTAGGCAGCCAAAAATCTAGAGTATTATGTGTTTCTCCACTCTGTAGATCACCCACAAACGCATCCAACAAAATGAAACTCGACATGTTTATAAATAGCTCAGTAAGTCCAAAAAATAAATGTCTTGTACTTTAAATTGTCTCGTTTTAGTCGATGATCGTATGTTGCATTTCATGTCTATTGATTTATAAAAGAGACAGTCAAAGAGAAATAGACGATATCCGATTCGAATCTATCCAGCTTGTAGGCCTGTATGGTTTTAAACTCGAGACAAAGCAATTTACGCTTATGAGGTAAGGTAAGGTAAAGACAAACAAAACACATGACAGCTTAAAGGATGTTAGATGAAATCAATTTCGAAACCGTGAATATTATGGAACTATGATAGAAAGAATGTATTAACCCATCGAGGACGGGCTGATTTCACTTCAATTCAATCATGATTCCCGTAGACACCTGTCCAAGAATACTCCCTCGGGTCTAGTCTTCAGTGGGTTAAACAAGCCGTAGGTATTAGTAAGTGCAGTTACCAGCAACTTGAATAGTCCATTTTGTCAAACTCTGCAGCGATAGAGCAAATGATAGTTTACCAATTCCATGTGTGCAGCATGGCGACTTGAAAAAAAACAAAACAAAAAAAAAAACAAACAAACAACGACAACGAACGGAACTGTCAGTCTGAATTGGAATGTCGATCTCTATATATCATGAAAGATTCTCCCATTATGCCATAAGAACGAAATATCCCTCGCTCCATTATTCTTCGAAATAAATTAAGATGTTTGTTTTGCTCTGTCATCATGGCAGTATTGTAAGACGTGAGTCAGACAACACTCCTGTCTGAGTGCACTTCGTCTTCACGTTGACGAGTTTTATCATTATGCGTCATAGATGAAGCAAAACAACTTGTTGTTTTCACTTTTTGACGAACTTAGTCATAGAAATGTGTTATTTCGGCCATGGTTTGCTTTGTTTTGGTGGCGTTTTCTTTTTCTTTTTTCTTGTTTCAATCTTTACTTTTTAAAGCAACATAGTAGTTAACATATAACAGATGAAACTAAAATCTGTCGATACTCGACAACGAAAAAAAAGAGACAAGAATGCTTAAATCGAGGCTAGAAGTCAGAGGGCAGTCGAAACTTGGAGGTGAATATCTTAATTGCTGGCTGGTATGCCTCGCTTCCAAGTTAGCCATTCAACATGTTCTGATGGATGTTATTAGATTTCTGATGTTGCGTGTAATCCTAACCATGCCGTTTAACCTCCTTCGGATCCCCGCCGAAATGGGGAGGCTCGAATCGCCAGCCGAAACGTGTCATTTCTCGATTAACTTGGATGATAGCAGCAACAAAGGGTGTATACCTTGAGGAGGATGGGGTGTCAGGTAATGTGCCCCCTTTTGCGATATCACGAGGCTCTGTTTTGAAAAGTTCAATGTCTATTTTCTCCTCTAGAGATATAGATAAAGCGTGTATTTTTCCCCTCTGCCATATAGCGTGTAGGATAATGAAATCACCGTTGAGTAATTACTAAATCCGGAGGGGTGGGGATAGTGAGAACCTACTTAAAACTGTGGTTGATAGGAAGTTGCAAAACTTATGAGCTGTTGCCTTTTTCTTCAGTGAAGCCTTGACATTGTCATAGAGGGATGCTGCCCCAACCAAGTTCCAATGCTGCACCCCTCCCCCCCCCCTTTTCCGTCAGGGGCATACTCTGTGGTTGCGTCATGTGGTTCCTCTTACAAGGCACTACCTTTGTTGTCCGCCAAACATGCTGCTTTTGGGACTTGTACCAAGTCACCCCTATGGTGTATAAACCACAGTGAATTCGACAGTTGCGCACCTATTGCAATATATTGCAAAGCAAGCCAGCTTTCATGTGGCTTGATGACTACA
Organism: Diadema setosum; assembly: GCA_033980235.1. Classification (NCBI taxonomy): domain Eukaryota; kingdom Metazoa; phylum Echinodermata; class Echinoidea; order Diadematoida; family Diadematidae; genus Diadema; species Diadema setosum. The sequence goes on along the minus strand of CM067080.1, from coordinate 27,455,480 downwards.
TTGATATCAAGAGCAGCCAAAATGACTTGCGAAATTGCCTGAAAAGTCGTTTTCGTACAATATCATAAGCTGATGAATGGGGGTATTATTCTGTCGGATGAATAAAGAGAGGATTTGAAAGAGAGGGGCGAAGAAACGGGCGGAGGCGGAGGAGGGGTGGGGGAAAACGGAAAGTGCGTGAAATGTAGTAGTACTGGTATTGTAATAAGAGTATAACTGATAGCTTTGCTGGTAGTAATGACACTAGTTTGTAAAGGAAATGTGTTTGGTATTGGTGTTTGGAGGACTGTGAGCAATTTTTAACGTATAGAAATGACACATGCACTCCAATAATTTGATGGAAAAAAGTTACGGTCAAAAAGAATGCAGTAGCAAACAAACGAGAGAAACCTCAAAATGGGGAGATAGGGGGAACTTTTCATCATTTATGGGCCACACCCCCAGCTGAAGAAGCGCCACGTCATGCCCCTGTCTCACATGGAGTTGAGCCTACGAGTGCCGGTGCAGCCACAGGGGAAAGGGAGAGGGGATAGGGGCAGAGAAGAAACGGAAAAATTAGGGAAAGAGAAAACGTTGATTTTTTTTTCTTTGCCGGTAAGAGTTCTCAAATTTATTTTCTTTTCATCCAGTTTCGATACCCGGTACCCAGACGCAGTAGTCGAATTTTTAGGGATTAGTTAGAGCTTTTTCTTCCCCAGACACGTGCGTCGTGATGTTAAAGATACACTTCACCAAGATTTTGATCTCGGACGCGTGTTTTGCTGAATGGAAGCAATAGGCCTAGTACTTCAACTTTGATCATTCACTAGCGCGCTGCTATTTACGAAGTGAATAATACCAAGGAGGTACTACGAAAGAAGGCCTCTAACTTTTTATGCATTAGAAGATGCGGAATCGCCCGCCATGAAAACAGCTAGGAAAGTGAAGACAAGTGATCGCAAGAAGACAAGTGTCACGTTTTTAACACGAATTAAGGAGTTAGTCTCAAAAATCGTTATCCCTCAAACCTACCACACTCACTGTAAATGAGATGGAGAGTGCGATGGATGACAAAACACGGTACACACACTTAGCTCCTCCGTTACCATGGCAACCAGAGGAATACAGTGTTGATGACATTCCAGTGTGTTAGTTCTGAGGGGATTGCCAGCGTTGCAGTCTTCTCTCGTGTAGTCGGTATTTATTGTCAGAGGATAATTTTATATATAAACAGCCCCAAAATAGGACTACATCATCATCGGATGCACACATTAAAGTAATTGGGCCACCAATACTGTTAAACGTGTAGTAACCATCTCGGTTAGACATCTTAACCCTTTATCTTCTAGTTCCTGTAAAAATCGTACATGAATTTCAGAAACCATACCAGGCCTCAGGACAGCAAGGACTGAATGTATAAATGCACAATCGACATGATAAACCCATTCAAAACCACCATCCTGTCCACGTTAATCAATCACGTTGCATTCTACGATGGCTGGTCGCTAATGTCGCATGCGTCAGACTTGTCAAACCTCCCTGCTCAAACTAAACAAAAATGTGATCAGTTGAGAGAAATGAAAACCGTCCTTGAAATATTGTTTATTACCATCTCTGAACAGTTTAAGTGTTCTACGGTCCTTCAGGGAAAAAGGGGGAGAGAAATATCAACATTTGTGATTTCCTGATGTTGTATTTTTGACCATGAAGAGAGCAGTTAACGTGTGACCTCACGGGGCGATCTTTGCTGCCACAAGTACTCGATTTCTTTAAAGGACAAGTTCACCTTCATGATTATACACGTGGATTGAGATAATGTATCAATATAAGTAGGACACATCAGTGAAAGTTTTAGGAAAATCAGACAATCCGGTCAAAAGTTATGGATTTTTAATGTTTCTGTGCAGTCACTGCTGGGTGAGAAGAATACAGTAATCTTGTTGATGATGTCATACGCGTAAAACGATTTAAGGAAAATATAAAGAGAATTCCACAAAATTTCATTTTTTGAAAAAAAAAGTAGGCCTACACATTCCCTCAACTTGTAACTGATATATGTTAAGGGTAATATTTCTTCCCCTGCCTTCTGAAAGAGGCAAGTCATGTGCTGTTATGCGAGAAAAAGTGGAAATATGTTGATTCTTGTTTATATTTTCTTTATGTCGTTCTACACATATGACATCAGAAGCTGTAGGAGTCTTCACATCCAGAGATCGCGAAACCGAAACATCAAAAATTCATAACTTTTGAACGGATTGTCCAATTATACTCAAACTTCCACTGAAAGTGTTCCACAAATATTGCTGCATTCTCTCAATTTACACGTTTATGAAGGTGAACTTATCCTTTAAGCCATCCAACTGTCCCTCCCTGCACTATTGAGCAATAAAATGAGGCACCTTTCGAGAAGCGTGTCTTACTTTCATGTTCTTTGCCAAGGACATTATGTTGGAGACATAACAGATTCGATTGAGATCAGGCGATGCTGAAGTACATTGTGTTTGCAGGTTGTATAGGCATTGATTGTCGCTATAGTTGTATAGAGAACTTGAACATCATCATTTAGGCCTACATTATTAAAAGGAACCACAATGAAATCGTGACGGTTACTTATTAATTTTCCCCTTGCAGACCAGTTCATTGAACTTGTCTTCATTTGTATGATTGATTCGGCAGGCCTAGTGTAATGACAGTGATATATCTTCCTACCTGGGGCTGAGACAAAATTACAGCATATCGAATCTTGCAAATAATGTATACAGTCTCAGACACGTATTGACTGATAAATCTGGTGATGTATTGGGTCAGTGTTAATGGGGTTGCTTAACACCCATTTACCAGGTGTATGTGTGGGGGGAGATGAGTGGGGACGTGGTTATGTTGAAGTTCACGGAAGCCTCATGAGTCAAACTTCCAACACACACTCATACTCACACAAGTGGCAAAAGATGCAGACATGCCTGTTGAAGGCCGTCAGTGGAGGTATCATGTGTTCCGTAGAGCTCCATGGTAAAGGCTTAGTCACTGACAAGCCTTGTCAACATTAAAGGGATAGACGTGTGTGTGTGTGCGTGTGTTTGCTTGTTTGTGTGTGGGTGCGTTTGTGAAATAGAACCTGTTTCAAAGACTATTCACCATTTAATTTAATAACATACATTAGTTTTTCCTGAATTCATTTTGACTCCAAACATTGTTTTTTTTTTTCCAAGTTGACATTTATCATGATTAGGGTACCTACATAATTCGGTGTGTACAATCGATCGTAGGAATTGAATGGTATAAATTAATTTTACTTGTTAAATGCACATACTGTAGACCATCTGATAAACTATGAGGATTAGGATGCAAATCGACTGTGCCAAAAGTGTGAAAACATAAATTAAGTAAGTATTTACTTGAGTTTGATATTCTGATAAACAATTAGATTTTGAATGACATACGGGTTGTTCACATCTCCAGATATGGAGTTTTTGTGCTCTTCGTTATATTAAGTCGTCTAACTAGGATTACCAGCCCTTCATCTTACTCAAACTGCTGGAAACGATTGGCAACTCAAAACGTGTGCAAATCTTATAAAGATTTCTCCTACGTAGGCCTACCCATTTCAGCTTCAAAAATAAAATGACACTCCTATCTATCCTAGCCTTGTACCTGCAGTAGATTATGGGTTCGAATCTCTCTGGACATTTTGTTTGTTTGTTTGTTTTTTTTAAATAGGAAATCTAGTATGATATAGCAGATGATGTATTCTCAGCACGGGGGGGGGGGGGGTGACAAGCGCTCAAAGAAGAAATTCACGAACAAGGGAATTGAGTGCCTAAAGATTTGGTTCATCACCTTAAGACGTAGAGCCAGGTAACACCGAATATATCTAATGCTGGCTGCCCCGATTCTTCTTTGTCTTGAATAGACTGGATAACACTGATGTGTTATTGTGTGTATAAGGCTTGCGAAGAGGCTCCGTATATCTTTTATAGCCTCGTAAAAAACCAATTAACACAATATAGAATCAAAGTAAATGTTGTTTGGCGGCGACATTTTGAGACAGGTATAAAGCAAACATTTCCGCAACTACAAAGCACAGCACAGATTTTCACGCTTTGGGGCATGCAGTATACAAACTGTATATAATTGATTCCCCTTCCCCTCTATTACAATCATGGGAGCCTCGGCAGACATTCGCAGACGGAGTTGATTGTAACCGAATTTCAACTAGTTGTAACATATTCTTTGCGATCAATTACAAGTGCCACCTTGCAACCGGTCCCGTCTTTTATTGACTCATCCTTCTCTCAATGGATATCGCAATTATTTCGATTTCTATCGTCCTTCTCAGGTATGATTGTCCATTCATGTTTGGAAATGGATGCCGCGATGTGATTGATTCGAATTCGAGCCCCGCCTCCTCCTCTAAATGCGGACAGGTCCCTCAAGTCTTCTCGCTACACGGTTGCATTCACACTTACCCTATTGTCGCCTTTCTAAATCCACCTAGTAAATGTTTTGACCTCACATTCCAAACCTGTTTACCCACCAGTCGTCTTCAGCAATGGAGAGTTTTTCTGAAGGTAGCCACCATGGCAAAGATCCAACGCCATGACTTACGCGAGACATGCTCGACTCAACTTCGACCCTACTCGAGAAAGTATGCCCCTGTTTTATTATGTAAAGTGAAAGCGCTTTGCAAACATGGAACGAGTAGAAATCAAAAAACTTCTACCAAGAATGGCCAGCACTCTCTTTATGCTCAGGTGTTAAGCCATTCGATACCAAGGTCTTCTTTTTACGCGTGCAGACGACATAGGCGTGATCGGTTTGGTGTGAAAAGGTTTTTGCCATGGGGGACCACACCTCCACTGTTTTAACATGCTGGGACATTGCAATGGGGAGATTATAGGGTATAGGGGTAAACTATAAACGTTGGTTTTGGGCGCCTGTATTGACGCTGTCCTTTGTGAATTTGTTGTTAGTTGGCCTATACAGCGAGTGAATCCGATACGCAGCTCGGCTAAGCAGAAAGAGTCCAGAAACCTTACGTAGCTTGCACAACACAGTCTAACATTCTGACAAGAAAATTTGTACGAGGCACATCAGAGAGAACTATACAAATACATACATATTTGTATGACATGGCATGATTTTCGCTGACGTGTTCTACTAATATTGTTGCATCATGGAGCTACAATCCACATGTATATGAAGGTGAACTTGTCCTTTAAAGAGAGAGAGAGAAAGAGAGAGAGAGAGAGAGAGAGAGGGGGGTAAACGGAAAAGAGGGAGAGAAAGATAACAAGTAGGCCCTACCTGTTCCTAAACTTCAGTTATTAGTCATGCTACATAAGTTTTACAGTAGATAGGCTTAAATGTTTGTTTTCACAAATCATACTTTTAATTGGCCTTTATTGTGGATTGTTTGTATCTGTTTATTGTTATTGATTGACAGTATTGTATTCATCAACTGACCGTGTTTGATACTTCTCTTTCGCATTTTCAATTAATGGAAGATGGTCGCCTCTGGCTGATATATAGGAGGTAATCTGTATCGAATAATAACGTCATTCTCCGAGATGTTAAACTAGGCACTTACGAGTTGAAATTCACAGGAAATGCTATTTCAGCGACAAGAACACTTTATTCAGATTAATACTCTCACTGTCAGCGACATACAGGAGCCTATTGACACGGTATATGTAAGTATGTTGTCCTTGAGACTGGATGAGTTGGAAAGCGTTGTTCATCATCATCAGCACATTATGTGATCTAGGCCTATATCTTAAGAGTGTCGACATTACAGTATGCTGCATAAAAATAACGGCCTGGCACCCAAATTCCAAAGATGGTCATGCTGCAGAAGATGTCACGAGCGGAGAAGGCCAGCTTGTGGATTTTTTTTTTTGTTTAGACCACATGATGTAGTAGAGCACTGATTTTCCATTTATGGAACACCGTGTACTTGTGAGCTATTGGTTGAAAACAATTGCAGTTGAATTTAAGTCTAGTAAACTCCTGCTGAGGTAGCACAGGGTGTGAAATTAAGAGAACTTTGGATCGTTTTATAGCGCTTGTTTTCCAGGGTTTTTCCATGCTATTGTCAATCATGATTGTGAGAAAATGAAATGTGATCGTGTTCTTGGGGAAAAAACAATGATAGTGGTAATAGATTCTGACAAACTCGTACAAGTACACTTTGCTTGGTATCTGCTTACGTCTCCTGCGAGACTATAGTATGGTGTCAACTTCTGTTCAGACCATCGCAATGCGTAGAGTACTGTTAATGCATCTACAGCAAAGGGTTTTGGCCTAAAAATGAAGAATGCAAAAAAATAGGCTCTGTAAGTTATAACGCCACTTCCCTTGACCTGTTCTTCGTGTTTAGAGTAATGTCTTAGCCTTCATAACCTGGCAGTTCCACATCAATTTTGGATTAAAAACTCTGGAATAGTTCAACGAAGCCTATCCTCCTTCGCTGACCCAAAACTACACAATTTCGGGGGGGGGGGGGGTATTGCAAAGATATTCCTCTACCACTAATGACTAACGCTTTACAAAGGTTGACCTACATCTTCCACTTACATCTTCCACTTACATTACGATTCCCATAACACATATTCAATAAAGTTGCCAGTAATGACCTTTAAATTGTAGTACCACTTCAAATACTGAATTTCATATTTGTCACTACACAGATGGTATTCATCACGTTTGGTAATGTTGTATCGGCGCTTACAAGTCCAGTAAGTCTTTTCCTTCCTGATGATCAAGATGCGCATATTTGTGGTTTGGTTGGTCAAGTCGTAGGAAATCATCTCATATTATTCCAAGCGATGTGTGGTCATCGCCTGTCATTGTTCTGTTAAGTGGTCAAGCATTGAGTGTGACCAATTATTAGTCACTCGTCCAGACTTGTGGATTTCTCAGGATCAATTACACCGCAAGTACAAATATTTTGTATGGTAGGAACATTCCGAACAACAAACCGCAACTAAAGCTTCTAGAGTACAGTTAATCTTTGCATGTAGTTTTCTGTCTTATTACTCTGCATGCTCTACCTTGTTTGGGGATTTCTCCTTTATCACTTACTGAATGTGACTGAGGAGCAAACATTCCTAAAATACATACGCTGACCTCATGAACGAATATTTATGATTTCTGATGCGGGCATTAATTTGAATGAAACCTTCTGTAAGGCTGGCGTAACCGACGAGGAATGCCCTGAAAACAATGAAATGGGGGTGCGAGTTTGTTTTGTGTTGGGATGATTCATGTGCGACGGCATTCCGATCCTTGGTCGCTGGGAATAACCACCATAAAACTCTTGAAGAGGGGTAACCACCATAAAACTCTTGAAGATGGGTGATCTCTCCCCCATTAAGGAGGCGTTAAGTCGCCCATTTAAGTCTCGGAACAGAATGCGGACATGGCGGATGCTGTATGTACCTTCGTCCCATGCGTAGACAAACGATGAGACTGGGTACGAGTGACAGCGTACGCGAGCAGCGTTAAGCATTTGACCAGAATAATCTCCACTGAGAATGATTAACTCTGTAATACGATTAGCCGGCACGGTCGCAGGAGCACGCACTTTTACAAGGTTGATGTTTCTGAAAGCAAACGTTAGAAAAAAACACTTAATGAAGACAACTAGTTCGAACAATTTAAACTGCTAGAGGTCGCCTAGCATGTATCATCCCATGTTAAGCTCTCCGCTGTGACTGTTTTTACGAATGTAGTGAATGAATGTATAGGACATTAGTCATTCTAATGATGATTTGCCCCTGATCGCGTCCACGCAACATGAATTTCAAATTAGTCACCAATTACATCTTACTCATCTCTCGCACTGTTTTCTTCAAGAGCAAATCATATCAGCCGCATTGTTAATTGATTGTGTGTGTTGCATTCAATTGCAAACCGTTTCAGGTTTAAAACGTAGGTCACAGTAACACAAAGACTCAAGAGGACAAAACTAGGGAGACTTCTGGCTCGTTGCGTAATATTGGTGATGAAAACTCCCTAACGTTAATAGCACCAGTAAAACATTCAGATAACAGTATTACACGATGCAGTCCAGAATTTTTGAATTAACCATGGTGCGACGACGAAGTGTGCGTCGTCCCGCCACTACAGAAACCAACACCATAGCTTTGTTACGTGTAACTTCTTAAAAATGACACAGCAGTCAACGGATATTCACATCATGGTGATTGTTATGATGATAATGATGATGATATTGATAATACAATGGGATGATAATGATGTTCATGTGATTAAAATGCTAATATAGTGATGATAGAAATCCTCATTATCAACATCGTCGTCGTTGTCATCGTCATCATCATAATTACAACGAAAGAGGGCGCAGTTTTATTTACCCAGTGGGTCTATTACCATGGCACTAACAGAGGGCCGGACCTGTCGTTGATCACAATCCATCAGACTTCGCACTTGAATTTGTTAACGATTGTGTCTATGCGAAGTTTGTGAATAAGGACAATGTGGAGACGTGTTTAATCATATTGTAAGTCGGCAAATAATGAGGATAATGTGGGAATTGAAACTGTAAATGAAATAAAATAAAATATTGTTTTCCAAGGAGAGTATGATGAATCATCCAACAATTTTATGTGGCATGGTCTTTATTCTCCGAAACTAGAGTTAACTGAAAGAAATGTCGTTTTCACTGTCATACCCTAAGCATCCACACTATAATGTCTGAATGGCTGAATGTTATCCTAAGTGGATAAGCCACGAGATTGAAGCATTATCCAGAATCAGACATTTCGAATTAACTCGGTTCTCATGTTTCATCCATTCCCCCCTTCTCAGCCAAGCCCAAACGACCTCCTTTCTTCCTACAAAAGCTCTCCGACTGCGAGGTACACGAAGCGGGAGCCAACGGGCGACTGCAGTGCAAGCTGGACGGGGAACCCGCCCCGGAGGTGGCCTGGCTGAAGGAGGGGAAAGCCCTGCAGGAAAGCCACCGCGTTCACTTCGTGCGCAACGCCAACGGCATCCACGCCCTCATCATCGATGACGTCACAGAGGACGATGACGCAATCTACACCTGCGTGGCCAAGAATAAGCACGGCCAGGTGTCCAGCTCCGCAGAACTCATAGTCGGTAGGTTGAGACCTAAACGAATTTAGTGTTTATCATCAGCAAAATCACGCACAATACACGCGTAAGTCAGAAACAAAGGGGGAGATAGAACATGGATTATAGAGTGCTTCTTTTGGAATAAGTTTATCAGATTCACACGTACAGGCCTATAAAGTTTGAAGTTAAATTTCCGTCTGTCAAAATCAATCACAATCCATGGCAAGATCGAGTACCCTGACCGTCCGTCAAAAGAACGCAAACCCTAACTCTAACCCTAAACCTGACACGCACAGGCCTATAACGTTTTAAGTTAAATTTCCGTCAGTTAGAATTAATCACAATCAGGGCAAGATGGAGTCAGTGCCCTGGCCGTCAAGAGAACACAACGCAAGACAAAAATCAGTGATTTTTTGATTACGTAGGTGGCTTTCAAGTCTCCTTTATATTGTATTGATTTTTTGTTTTGTATCAGTAGGGAATGCCACTTAAAATATAATGCATCACTAATTGCATCACGGCAGTCATTAAAGTAGAACATTTTTCTATCTATATTTCTTTTCATAACTTAGTGATCAACCCCCGAATCTGTAGCTTTGTCATTTTCCGTCGTTGCTGCCGTTGTCGAGTAGCTGTGTCAGTCACTGTATTCGACCTGATATTTTCTTTCGTGAGATCATATTACAGTACGGCGGAAGGATATGATTTCTGCGTTACATAATTTAAACTTGTCCTTGGTAAAGAGATGAAGATACACTTCCTTTTCGATCATAATAATTATGAGTAGCATACTTGACAGCACTTCGTTAAACTGATGGACTCGTTACAACTCCCACGCTTTTGTGGGACATTTCAGCAATACATTAGGGGTAAACTACAGCAGGTAAACAGATGTGGCAAGGTAAATGTGAAGATTAGTCTGTCTGTCTGTCTGTTTGTCTGTCTGTCTGTCTGTCTCCCTCCATCTCTCCCTCTCTTCTTCTCTCTATCTTTTCTACCGTATCACTAACTCTTGCATCCCACGTATTTGTGCTGCAACAACCTCTCTTTTTTTTTTTTGCTTTGAGGAGAGAATCACGTGTCGTCACCAACTTTCTCGGGTCCATCTTTAGGGAAAGTAGAGAATCGAATGTGTTTTTGATAGTCACAGGAGTGCGTACCATCTTTATGAGACCTTTTTTAAACTGGAAAACTGGTAGGCAGATTTTTTTTTCGTGACTACAGAATAAAAGGAGGGAGAAAAGGAAAGGGAACTGGAGAAGATAGTATAAAAGAAGGAGAAGAAGAAGAAGAAGAAGAAGAAGAAGAAGAAGAAGAAATGAGAAGACAGAGGAAGGGGATCGAGGAGAAGGAGAAGGAGAAGGAAAAAGACTAGGAGGAGGAGAAAAAGAAGAAGAAGAGAAAAAAAAAGGAGGAAGAGGGGAAAGAGAAGGAGGAGGAGAAGGAGGAAGACTTTGACGTTTAGAAAAAGAAGAAAGAGTGTGAGGAGGAGGATAAGGAGGAGGAAGAGGAAGATGGAGGAGGAGGAGGAGGATGAGGAGACTTGTTAGAGAAACAATGTCACATACTCCTTGTATTGATGCGTGGTTTCCTCATAAATATAAGCGACCATGTGTTTATCGATGAATCATTAACTGTTCATTGATTTGTTTATCTCGTCTTTTTCGGGGAAGGGGTGTAATGGTGGGCGACTATTCGCAAAATCAGTGATAAAAACGATTAAAACCAGTGACGATGACACTTACGTGAAAATTCAATGTCAAAATACTCCAATATCATGAGTGCCAAAGATTTGATTTACTTTTGGTATAATGAATAAATTCTGTCTTTTAACCCTACTTATTGCGTAGAATCCTACACATCAAGGCAACATTCGTGATGTCGACATAAATAACGTGTATCATATTATTGGCAGGAAGGATTTTGGTTGTGTAATGTTTCTTCCTGTGCATCCCTGTTATCATACAGAATGCACATTGCTACTGTTTCCCTCACAAAGCTGCCACTTCAATGTAGTCTGCGTTCTGTGATAAGAGTCGCGCCTCGGCGGCTTCGATAATTCGACCGTTTCCTGTTTCTATCACTGTATATCAGTTTTACCCCGTCCTGATCGAACCACAATTATCACTAGAATTGGCGTGTAAAGTAAAGGCATACATTTTTGACGTGAATGACGTAAGTCTTGTGGTGCCATTAAGCTAGCCCGATGTGCCAACCATTTTTGTCACCTAGCCTGTTGTTGCCCTGTAATAACAGTCTGTGTCAGCCTTCAGAGTATCGTACTATTCGTCATGAACATGATTCATGATTAGTAAAATCTTATCAGTAAACACTGACATGATACAGAGGACATTATTTAATTCAAATATATTTCAGAATGATCCGTTCAGTTCCGTTACTTCTGTTCTTTTCTGATTGTTAGTCAACCAACATGGTCAGTGATCACCTAAGAATAGTCATCTCTTGAGGAGGAAGTGTCATTAACACATATTCGGGGGGGGGGGAGGGAGGAGGGATTCGAAATTAAAGGTGTGTTCATGATCTTTTGACAAAAAAGAAGAAAGGCAAGATTATGAAGATTACTTAAATCAATGTTTCTACACACCTGTTATATAAAAATGGGGTGGTTCTTTTTGTTCTATTTACACGAAAAATTATGCATGGTTTTTCCGTCTATTTAGAAAATGAAGGCATCGAGGTCACGTGACTTTAATAGACCATTATTCCGAGCTGCTGCTGGAAGAACACCATGTCATGTGATAGCTTACATCTTATCCGTTGAATTTCCTCCATTTTTAGCTCACCTGAGCCAAAGGCTCAAGTGAGCTATTGCGATCGCCCTTCGTCCGGCGTCCGTCGTGCGTCGTGCGTCGTCCGTCGTGCGTCGTGCGTCGTGCGTAAACTTTTTACATTTTCATCTTCTTCTTGAAAACCCCAAGACCGATTTTCATCAAACTTGGCAGGTAGCATCCCTAGGGGGTTAGGAACTCAATTTGTCAAAATGGGCACCATGCCCCACCCAGGGGGCCCCCAGGGGGCTCAAACCCCCCAAAATTAAGGAATCTGTAAAAATCTTCTTCTCTAGAACCAGAAGTGATAGAGCTAAGTTAATACGATGAGTTAGTACATTAATGACTGTAGTTTCAAGTTTGTTCATGGCAGAATCAGGGGTGCCCCCCTTGGGACCCAGGGGAGGGGGGGGGGTGAGGAGGGGTCCTTATGGGGCCTAAATTGTACATTTTTATCTTCTTCTTGAGAACCCCATGACCCATTTTCACCAAACTTGGCAGGTAGCATCCCTAAGGGGTTAGGATCTCAATTTGTCAAAATGGGCACCATGCCCCACCCAGGGGCCCCCAGGGGTCCCACACCCCCAAAATGAAGGAATCTTTAAAAATCTTCTCTAGAATCAGAAGTTATAGAGCTAAGATAATACTATGAGTGAGGACATAATAATGACTGTAGTTTCAAGTTTGTTCATAGGAGATCCAGGGGTGCCCCTCTTGGGGGCAGGGGTGGGGGGGGGGTGGTTGGGAAGGTCCAAATGGGGGCCTAAAATGTATATTTTCATCTTCTTCCTGAAAACCTCATGATGGATTTTCGTCAAACTTGGCAAGTAGCATCCCTAGGGGGTCAGGATCTCAATTTATCAAAATGAGCACCATGCCCCACCCAGAGGGCCCAGGGGGCCCCACTCCCCCCAAATTAAGGAATCTTAAAAAAATTGGGCCCTTATTGTACATTTTCATCTTCTACTTGAGAATGCCTGGTCAAATTTTGGTAGAGCTGTGAATAATTTAGATTAGTGACTGCGTGAAAGGTGAACTTGCCATACTTAGGTGAGCGCTAGACCCGCGGGTCTCTTGTTGTCTGACATTGCCGATATCTTTGCCCGTCTGTTACTCTAAGTTCATCCATTTCATTCCAAAACACGCTCGTCTTAAAGACTAAGCTTTTCTCCAGCTACCCTATACTGCACTGAAGGAAGATTGGAGATAAATGGGATATATGACCATATCATTCTTTTTATTGATATTTTCATCATTGTTTCTATATTTGCAGAAATTGACCCACCGACCAAAAGTGCCGATGAGACCACAGTGTTTAACAACAACCCTCTTCATATCAACGAGTCCGACATTGATCCCAGGTGAGATCCAATAAACCAGTGACGATTCTACTTCCTTATATTAGCATCTGATGACCTCAAAAAAAGATTTGGGTGTTCGTTGCAAACACCTGTGATGATATGTATATTACAATTAATGACTGTCGAACTGTGGTCGTGCGCTCGTAATACGTAAACTGATCAAGAGACCTCATAAATTCGACCCAGTGGAGGTGTCACGTTTCTTGCACCGTGAAAAGATTTATTCGGTGGGATCGTATATCCTTAAACAGGTCATAATTATTTCCTGCATCAAATAATATTATTAAGGGGGGGGGGGGGAGAAACCAAGACATTCATCTCTCGTCCTTGAAAGATCATTGGAAATATTACAAGTTTGGTCATCATGTAAAGAATCATCATCGTGTAAAATACCCTGAAAAAATCACGGTAAGAGATACCCCGGTTACAGATACCGCGTTACCATATAGGCTTACCTAGGTAATAGATACTGCGGTATTTCAGTGGTACCGTTCTCTCATTTGCGAGATACCGTAGTAATTCCGGTCCGGAAGTACACCTCTCCGAGGTAAGCACTGTGCATGCGCATATCTCCTATACGGGAAAAAGACGGGAAGTGTGTCTTGGTCATGTGAGAAATACACCGCCTTAGCTTTACGGTGGGTGGTATTTCGTGGCACCGTTCGAATTCAAATCTCGCATGCGTATTTCGCGCAAAGTATGAATTACCATTCTCTGAATCTTACGGTGATTTCGCGATATATTTTGCGGTGTCTTTCGTGGTATGTTTACTTTCACACTCCGAAATACACCGCGCACATCGATAAGCGTAAAATAATAAACTAGTCAACAAAAAATTTGACAGAGAGTCTGAGGAAGTTCATGGAAATATTGCAGGGCATAGTATCAATGACTGATAAATGGGTATACGTTTTTTAAAGTTATTTTAAAAGATTCCAAGGGAAAGAGATTTGTATATTTTAAAGGAAAAGATATTATAATATGATTATACTTCTTCCTCAAATTCTGATGCATTGTATATCGTAAATTTTTCTGTCATATATCAAGTGCTAAAATAACCCAATTTTGTTTCCCCTATCATTCTAGCTCTTCCATCTCATCGGCTGCGCCAGCAGCACCCGAGCCGGTTCATACGGCTCCTCAGTTCGTCACCCGCCCCAAGTCTGTCACGGTAGACGAAACCAAGTCAGCACGCTTCAGCTGCGCGGTTTCGGGAATTCCCCAACCCATGGTCACGTGGGCACGGGACGACCAGGTGCTAAAGGATGAGGGACGATTCGAGATCTTCGAGGACCGTGGCGAGTTCGTCATGGAAATCTTCGACGTCGTGCCCGGGGACTCCGGGATGTACACGTGCACAGCGTCGAATGCCGCAGGGAAAGTGGCCACGGGTGCACAGCTTACCGTTCAAGGTAAACAGGTCTCATCTGCTATCAAGTATGAGAGATGAATAAAGCTTTAAAAATGTGATCACGTGATGATCATTATCTCTGGAGTTCTTGGGGATAAACACAGAATTGAAAACCAGTCTTGTATGCAGGAGATAGCAACAAGTATTATATCAAATTTTAGAAGACTTCCAGCAAGGCCGTGTAACATCAGCTTACATTCACTAGCTAGACACAGTAATCAGTCACGTCTTTTCGATACTTAGTGTGGAATGACGTCAATTGCTTCCATGAGGAGTGGATTGTACAGCTTTGCAAACGTTAGTTTGGTAGGTACATCAACATTGATGAATATGTTAGTACTTTTTCACCAGAAGTCTTGTATTAAGTCAGGTGTCGGGACTGCAGTCCTGAATGTAGACGTAGTAGATAGACCATATTAAGTTGATCAAAGTTTCAGTGATCACGTGTTTCAATATGTGTCCTTGCATCACTTTCTCAACAGCAGTCAAGAAGGCAGAGAAGCCACCGGTGGCACCGTACACGAACTCGATGTCGTCGACCGACGTCAGAACGGAAGATGTCTTCTCCTCTGAAGACGTGGCTTCCATCCGTTCGGAGCAGATCCCCGAGCCGACGCCAGCGAAGACCACGGAATTCGAGCCCCCGTCTCGCATCCCTCCCGAGTTCCTGGCCCGTCCGTCCTCCCAAACCCTGGTCGAGCCCAACTCGGCCAAGTTCGTCTGCCGCGTCGTGGGCGACCCCAAGCCCTCCGTCACGTGGAGTCGAAACGGCGTCGTACTCAGCGACGCCGGCAGGTTCGAGATCTACGAGGAGGGGGATGACTTCGTGTTGGAGATCTTCGACACAACGCCGCAGGACACGGGATCGTATGTGTGCACGGCGACGAACCTGGCTGGCCAGAAGGTCGCTGAGGCGACGCTGACGGTGGAAAGTAAGCATCGAGCTGATGATGGTGATGATGATGAGGATGATGACGATGATGGTGATGATAACGACAATGATGATGATGGTGATGATGACGATGATGATGGTGATGATGACGATGGTGAAGATGACGATGATGATGATGATGATGATGGTGATGAATTGTGATGATAATGATGATATTGATGATGAAAAGGCAATTCTATAGCGCCATTTATCTGTAAAAACATTCAAAGTACCCACCTCCCTCAATGTGTTACACAATTGACAAAGTTACTGGACCAAATAGGTTCGTCACAAATAACTCATGATTAACCGAGATTCATTAATTGTCAAAATATCAGAAGAGAAAATGACAGAAAACATAAATAGCAACTAGAGAGCACGTGCTATCCATGACTTGCCATATTAAATGCCAAGGACGGAAAGAAAATTAAACAATACACGTCATTCTTAACGGTTTGGGAGCTATAACTACAAAATAGAGCTAGGCATTGGACATCACAAATATATGGATGTGTCATAGATTAGCATAAGAATCACAAGGAAACTTTCCGCCATAATTTATCGTGTGAGACAACAGATGAACAAACGCCTCATACAAGCAGGATTTCTATGAGTAATTCACTTCAGATGGAAATCTTATTTTTTAAAAATCAGATGCCAGATGCAGTTAAAGGGGCATTCCGGACGATTTTCATAATTTCACATCATGTAGTACATAAATCAACAGCTTCATGTACAGATTTGTAGAATTTATTGTGGTTCTTGAGCAGAGAAACAGTACTTTCAAAAACCTTAAACAAATTACACTGAACAAAGATGATGACATAGGAGCCTCACATATCTCAGAAATGTAGCAGTGTCATTCCATTACAATACCGCATGCTTGCAAGCTCACCTGTGTGTAATCTATGCATGCCTTCTTCTTTTGTGCTGCTTCCTTGAGCGCCATCTCATGCATTCTTATGGTGAGGCTGCCATGTCATCATCCTTGTTCATTGCAATTTGTTATAAACTTCGAAAACATTCTTATTTTTCATCCCAATCATTATAAATCCTCAAACTCTGTACCCAGTATAACTTATTTATATATGTTCAAATGTAAAAATTTGAAAATCATCCGGAGGTCTCCTTTAACCTCGCTTCAGTCGGACTGGAGAAAAATCTTTCGACTTACGTGAATTCGACTTACACAATGCACGGTGTAATTAGCACATGTGTATATCCATTCAGGTATAGAACTTTTCTTCGACTTAGCCAATTCTTCGACTTGTGTGAAGTCGACTTAGGCGAATTTGGCATTATGTAAATACTAGCAAGTATAGCAATTTAAAATGAGAATGAATTTTCATGTCTATTACACACAAAAAGTCAATGACGCGAAGTATGTAACAGCATTTTAGGTATATAAACATATTTACACAGGATTAAAACGATCAGCTAACAAGTGCTTTCCTTCAGAGTCCCGTATAGACATTGCAGTTTTCTACATAGGGGTAACTGTATGAAATGTTACTAGTATCCCTTTGAAAAGACTGAAGTTATGTATTAAAACAAAATAAATATCTAAGGCGCTTTAATAAAACAATGATGTACAAACGTTTGTAATTATCATTATAATGGAAACAAGAATGATACTTTACAATGCAAGGCTCTCACAGTTTCGAATGAGACCATACGGGTATAGTGAAACCTGTCTACAGCGGTCACACAAGGTGGCCGTTATAGGTAAGTGGCCGCTATAGACGGTTTTCGGGGGGGGGGGGGGGGGTAGTGGCTGTATACGGCAGGTAGCCGCTATAGACAGGTGGCCGTTAAGGCAGGTTTGACTGTATTTCCTAGATTGACTATTACCCCTCACAGTATACTAGCTTTCTCGCGTAGAACATCCTGTAAGGGAATCTATTCTTTTTTTCTTTTTTTTTCTTTTTTTTTTCACGTTGGCTCGTTTGTCTAGCACAGTTAATCTCTACAGGAAACCCGCAGCTTGCTTGTAATGTGGCTATGGCTTATGAAATCCGTGCCGGGCCTGACCACAGTTGATAGAGACAAAAACCATCTCCGAGTAGTGGAAATAGAATCGGAAGAAGCAGGTGCAGCCATTAACTCATCAGTGGGCAGTAGAGCCAAAAATATCCCTAATTTCAATGCATGAGTGCATTGGACGCCGTGTGACGTTCCCCTACACCTCAATCAGTCAATGTATCTTTATCGATAACTGTCTTTTTGTCACTCTGAACATTTCATAGGGAATGTGTATTATAACGATCTTCTGCTTCGCGTACGACGCTATAGAACTCTCCGCACGAAATGAATGGATAACACCTGCCTCATATAATTTTTGTCCCCGCTGTAGTCTTGAGCGCGTGACCGCATGGTGACCCCGAGACGGTTTTATTTCCACTTTCGGTTTGATATAAAAGGTGTTGAGCGTGATGCTCGTGCGTTATGTTTATAATTAAAACAAGAGAACGGGGCCCGCTTTGGGGCTAAAAAGATGACAGAACACCCAAAGAGAAATGCGGATTGAGTGAAACCAGTAACATTAGTAGAACACATCAGTGAAAGTTTGAGTAAAGTCCGTGCAAAAGTTATGAATTTCTAAAGTTTTGGTTTTGGAACTGCTGGATGAGGAGACTACTAGAGGTTATGACATATACTGTGTGGACAACAATATAAAGAAAATATAAAGGGAATTCCACAAAAATTCACTTTTCTAGCATAATGAAAGAGCACTTGACTAACCGCTTTCAGAAAGCAAGGGGGAATAACTGCTACCCTTAACATGTCAGTATCAAGTTGATGGAATGTGTAATTTTCATGAAAATGAATTTTTGTGGAAATCCCTTTATATTTTCTTTATACTGCTGTCCAGACATAACACCATATTTTCTGGTAGTATCCTCATCCAGCGGTTCCAACACCAAAACTCTAAAAATTCGTAACTTTTGCATCGATTGTCCGATTTTCCTCAAACTTTCACTGATGTGTTCTACTAGTGTTGCTGCTTTCACTCAATCCACATTTCTCTTTGGTTTCTGGTTTCCTTTAAGTTTTGCCAAGAGGATCATGGTCCATCAACAGCGCCATTCATATTCCAGTTGACTTCATATTGTAATTGAAGATGTGTCGAGAGTAAAATCAAACATGCGTATGTCTTCAGTGTGGATAAAGTGCTGTTTTATAGCGAGATAGGATGGCATTGTTATATTTAAAGGGAACATAAAGGGGTATGGCATGCGAGTGGGCTGAAAACTTTGGTTACCATGGTTACAAACATAACACGTTCAAAAAATATTTAGTCAAATGTGCCTTCCTAGCGTATGGTATAGAACATTGTGCCAGGTTGATACCGTTAAACAAGTGTGAGTATACGACACCAAGGGAAAAACAGACAGGGGGTACCACAAGGGTTCTCTAAGGCAATGCATTAACTAGAGTACGGATATAATATTTGTATCCTGAAATAGATCGACTGATTACAGCCTTCTTCAACGTTTCCAATTTCCATATTGAGTCAGAAAGCACCCTTAATCACGAGTCAATGTTCCCATTTTGATTTGGCTGGAGGCCAAGCTTGCCCTGCTTTAGAAATCTCTTTAGCCTTAAAGTCTGCGGATGTTCCTTCGCTGTACTTGTCCCCGGCGGGGGAGATCCCCGTTGTATTGTACCACAAGACCATCGCAGCTCACAGAGAAATAACAAACCTGGCGTTTGTGAACATGAGAAAGGCGTTGATTAAGACTATAAATGACATGTCACTTCCGGCTGAAATGACTTTAATGGGAAGATTAAAAGTATGCTGCATAATATTTTGATGCCGTTTAATTGGTAGTCCAAAGATAGAGAAATATCACCTAATTTCCTTTTATCTTAATATGTTTTGGTGAGATGATTTTTTTTTTCTTGTCTTTTTTTGAAGGGTGTGTTCTAAAAATACTCTTTACATCAAACTACGTCACACTCAGAGCCCTGTTACTCCAGACTAAATGTGAAAAGTCATCTTCATGTCTACAAATCACTTGTATTTTCCCAGGTTCTGCACCGAAAGGCTCAGCCCCCGAATTCCTGGAGAAAATTTCTGACGTCACGGTAAAAGACGGAGACTCTGTAAAGTTCGTCTGCAAGCTGGCGGGTATACCGCCCCCTACCGTCCACTGGTTCTATCGCAACCAGGAGATCGTGGGCAGCGACGAGGTGTACGAACTCTTCCATGACGGCGAGACGGCGTCGCTCTGCCTCCCCGAAGTCCTCCCCGAGGATGAGGGCGAGTATTCGTGCAAGCTTCGGAATGCCAACGGAGAAGCCAGCTGTACGGCAAACCTCAAAGTTCACGGTAAGCAGAGTCTTGTTTTTGATCAAGGTACAAGTTGTAGAACATCTAAAATGATTGCTGAAAATGATTATGATACGTACTCATTTGTGCATGTAATATTCTACAGTACTGCTCATGTTTCACAAAACGGCAGAGTATGACAGTTTTCGCTTCATTAGTGTACATCAGTGAACATGAGCATGGAACCATTACAATGAAAAAAAAATATGAATGAATAAATTGATCGTGAATATGAATTTTATTCAAAGGCATCATTCAAATTAATTTATACTAACACCTCTAGGAGAAGATACGACATGAAGCGTTTATGATTTCTTGTGACAGAAATATTATTGTTGAGACCTATATATCAGAACATGATTAGCAGAGCAGTTTGAGCAGCAAGTACTGCACAGAACAAACAGTACCAGTTAGTGAAGAAAACAGATAATTACTATGATGATGGTCATAGCGATCATTAACGTTAAAAAAAGTTTGAAATGGAAGTACTAGTAGTTGTTGGAGTAGTAAAAATAATGATAGTAAGTAGTAGTAGTAGTAGCAGAAGTAGTAGTAGTAGTAGTAGTAGTAGTTGTAGTAGTAGCAGCAGCAGCAGTAGTAATAGTGGTAGTAGCAGTAGTAGTAGTAGTAGTAGTCGTCGTCGTCGTCATCGTGATAATGATAATGATAGTAATGAGAATGATTAAAATAAGGATGATGATGATAATGGTGATGACAACAGTAATGACAATTATAATGATAAGTGATAATGATGAGAAGAAAACAAATATGTTGTTATAATTACCACTTTTAAAACTCTAACTACTACTTTTGCAATCTTATCGTCATTTTTACTACCGACTACATCAACATGACCATCTTCATCATTGCTATTATAATCACCCTTTTTCCGTCATCTGTCACAGCTGCGCCTGCTGTCGTCAACATCGCGACCGAGGTCGACAAGGCTTCCACGACGACCAAGCCCGAGTTCGTCCAGAAGCTGAAGGACATCCAAGCCATCGACGGCAATCCTCTCTCACTTCCGGTCAGGGTCAAAGGTGAGACACGTGTCAATGTGTTTAACCCCATTATTGTGATAACATCAACTGATATTCAAATATATACGATGAAATATTTTTACTGTATTAATGGTGGTATTTTGTGTATCAATACCTATTAAATGACTTTGTTGTAGACTTATTTTTTTTTTCTGTGAGAGTTGTGTTGTCTTCTTTGCCCCATGTAGATTATAACGACTATGAACCTAAGGTAGCCATCTTCCCGAGAATTAGTTCAAAAGAACAATCTTTCCGAATATTTGGTCGGTCCCATTAGGTTCTCCCGATCCCGAGGTGCGATGGTTCTTCAACAACGAAGCCATCAAGGAAGATGACGACTTTAAGTTCGTACGAGACGGTGATCGATACTCGCTGGTGATCGCCGAGGTCTACCCCGATGACGCTGGCGTCTACACCTGCAAGATTTCGAACGCAGCCGGAGCGGACGAGTGTTCAGCGAAAGTTTTCGTCCAAGGTGTGTGCTGCGTACATTAATTCCTACAGTGTTACCAAAATTAATTGTGTTACTTTCTTCCCTGAAGAGTGTCATGTAACTAGTGTTTGATTATGTATAGTCTGAAGAAACATCGAAGACAACTACTAGTATCAAATTTCATGTTTACATGTGCGTATGATTGGTTATTAATAGTTTCCTTTTCTTTTCTGTTTTAAATGAAATTACTGATTAGGATAAATTTCACAAATTCCCCCTCCCTTTGCGCATTAAATCTTTTTGAGAATGGTTCTGCAGTGTTATGACGTCAAAGGAAAACTTCGTTTCCTCGACTTGCAGGGGAGGAGTACAAGATTTGCCTGAAACATTATGTCGAAATCAGTTTTTAGTTGTGTCATAGAGAACTAAGGTTATTGTTTGTTAATTAATACAAATAAATAATGAATATATCACAGTACTATCTTTTCAACGATTGCTTGAATTTGATTCCTCGTATTTTGACTCCACTTTAAAACCTGACAGAGAACGACTTCGATGGATGCCCGCCGAAGTTCCTCCAGAAGCCTCGCTCCATCAACATCGACGAGGGGAGCAGCGTCACGCTCTCCTGCAAGATCGACGGCGAGCCACTGCCCACGATCACGTGGATCAAGGACGGCCGCCCAATCGAACCCGGAAGGAGATTCAAGATGGAGTCGTCCGGTATTTCCGGCACGACGCGCTCGCTCAATATTCCCACGGTGCTGTCGACGGACGCGGGTAGCTACACGTGTGTGCTGCAGAACGAGTTCGGGACGGAGCAGTGCAGTGTGTCGGTGGTGGTCAAACCCCTGGAAGAGGAACAAACGGACTTCCGGTCACTCCTGAAATCCAGGTACGTTGACTCACCCTGTCTTTTCCTGTCGGCATCTTTGTTGCGTAAGGTGTCAAAGATAGTTTTTATGTTTAAGTAGAGTCCAATGATCATTAGATGAATGTTTGAATGTAATCAAATGCTTATAGGCGACCACGAGACTTGAACTGATGGCATTTAGTTCGCTGTGAGTTCATGGTCGGATGACATTTCATCAGAAAACATAATCACGACATTAAAGGAAATTGCTCATTTGTCACATCTATAAGGAAAATGAAATCATCAAAAGGTGAATAATTGTAAAAGAAGTGTATGTTACGTTCTGTCGAAAATGCAAATGAATTTGAATTGAATTGAAATGAACTGAAATGAAATAAAATAATGGAAACTTGCTTATTTGTTGTTGCTCGCGATAGGTGGACTGTTAGTTTATGTGTGACGTCTATTTTTCTGTCATTATTGTTTAATGGAAAACGTTATAGATGACGGAGGCACAGATTCAAAGGCTGCCACACATGAATGATATTCGGCTTGTGAATCACTGATGATGAATGTTTGTTTAATTCCACTGCAGACCCCGTCTCCAGAACATCTCAAACTCCCCCAACAACATCTCCAGCGATCGGAGCGAAGTGGACCAGGTCGACTTCCGGCATGTGCTCACACGCCACGTGCAGACCAAGAAGCGACCGGTCTTCACCCGTCCCCTCACTGACCTCGAGGTGATGGAAGGCGAGCCAGCCTGCTTCGAATGCCACGTGGACGCGACCCCGCCCCCTTTCATCACGTGGACGCTCAACAAGAAGGAGATCAAGGAATCCAAGTACTTCCAAATGAGCTACACAGGTGAGATGGTGTTCATATAGAGCGTAAGCATTTGGTTGTCCCGTTATATATTTCATCACTCAAATCACTTAGTGATCAAACCACTTTTTTTCGAGTCCGCGTTAGATGCTGTCAATGATAAGAAAACACCCAACGGATTACGATATTCGAACGTGTAGTAGCGAGAGTCGTAATTTCGGACTGCATGGCCTCCACAAGGATCTGTCAATTATGGTGTGGACCCAAACCTGGTTAGCGCCCTCTTTCAGTTTTTGAAGGTTGCTCTCATCGTGTCTTTGTTTTGTTTTTGTTGCTGTTGCTGTTTTACTTTTTGAGTAAAACGACTTCTTTCTTAGGGTGAGCTGGAAAGTACAGTGACTTTTAGTAAAATGGAGAAAGTCCTGTGATCATTGCTGTAACAAAATCTTAGAGGAATGACGAAAATTGTGATAATGTTTCTTGAGACCACCACACGACTTAAATATAATTAGCAATAATTTTGACAGTGAAATTTGAATAGAGATTCATTCCAGAAGGGCCGTTAATTGTGTAATAGCCTTGTCACGCCTTTCAACATTCAAGTGACAGTTATTACATGATTTTTTAATGAGCAAATTAATTATCCGTCTAAAAATGCCAGCATCATAATGCTATTATGTCTGTGGTTAAAAACACAGACAGTATGTCATTCTCAGCAATAAGGCTACTAAAGATACAGGGCCACTCATGCATAAAAATACAGAGCGTTAAAAAAGAAGTCTAAAAATTGCAAACAAAAAAGCACATACACACGCATACAAACGTAAACAAAAGTATTTATGTATGAGCACAGCAGCATCACAACCAATACAGTAATGAGAGGACACCTGCAGAAATATTCACCAGACTTTGAGCCTAATTCTCAGTTTTAATATTCATAAATTTCGCTGTAGGTAGGTGTTCTTTTCGAGAGGAAAATTGTATGATCGCGTTATCTCCCTTGTAAGTCAGTTATGAGCGCGCTGAACGAATTAAATCGAGTCTCACACAGCGTATGAAATGAATACCTTACAGCCCCACACTGGGTGACAGGTAGAGACACCCCTGGGGCGCCATTTTCTCCCCTACCGGTCCAGAATATGTATGTGCAGTCATGCATGAAGACGGAGCGGGCGACTTTATTGGATCCCCGGCGGCGGATCATTGAGCGCGTTCTGCACGGAAAACAAGCGCAGACACACATACACACACATACCAGACACGTACGGTGTACAATGTAGAATATAGAACACGCAAAACCAAAGGAGACCACATGCAAAGTATACTGCCCTTAGCAAAGAGAGCATTACTTCCATAACGCTTGATAGAATTAATTGATCTTGAATCACAACGGAGATATTTCACACCAGACATCGCCTGACACTAATCAAATAATCACATCAAGCCTTCTTGCACTGAAAGAAAATTTGCTTTATCCTATCATTTGGGACATTTTAATATTCTTATTGTTTGACAGATATTAATTTATTTAATTTTGTCGTGCCCAGTAAATTGAGTTATTTATTTAAGAAGAAAGATATAAAAATGGAAGTTGAATATAACTTGCGTTGAATGAGAGCAATAATTTTTCACGAACTGCCGAGACCATCAAGCTTATAAAGGGCTATGGTCTGCTACCATAAAGACGAGGTGATTGATGCTTACAGGAGCGTGAATGTCGTGGAATGTCAAAGGAAATTATTCCAATAATGTTCAAATAGTACCACGTTTGTCTACCATTAGTTACGAAAATGATCATAGATTAGAACACTTTTGAGTCGAATCATAAATGTGTTATTTGCGCTAATGATAAATTGAACTGCTGTCACTGTTTACACTAAAATCGTTTTACGTCTGCTTTCGAATGGCGCTCTCCCGAGACACTGTCTCACGACGTTAAATGCAGTGTGAACGTTCCATTAAAGGATCTATGCAATGCAAATGCACGTTGATGATTTATGCTACTCTGATCATCATTTATAATATATGAGTATCTGAGCATGCTATACAACGTATAACAGTTTCTACTATTTTTCTTCCAATTTCTTGCATGGATTATGCTCACAAACTGCCGTCTAAACCAAGATTCTGTCCATGACATCATCTGACGTCAATCACCGCTAAATTACCGTTAACAAAAGACATTGGAATGCGCCTTCCCTTTCACTGAGCACAACCTGAATGTCTCCATGCTAATCTGTGATTAACAAGAGACTTTGCATGAAAACATGCAAGTTATGCTAAGCCTCGGAGAATGTGCATTCCATTGTCGTTTGTTGGTCTTATATTATAAGTATTTCAGCTAGTGACTGACAGATAATGTCATTGACAGAATCTCGGTTTGTGTGTGTGTGTGTGTGTGTGTGTGTGTGTGTGTGTGTGTGTGTGTGTGAATATCTAAGAAATATCTAAGAAAACTATCTGAAAAAGATTATTATGATGTCATATATTGTACATATCTAGACATATATTGTGCCTCATTACTTGATAATCAGGGCGATATGAATGATCATATATCAATTTGCATTGCATGGGTCCTTTAAGCGCGCTGGATATTCCGCAGTTGAGCGGAACGCGGAGATAGCCCCCTCCCCGTGGTGGTATCCCCCAGCGAAGGCATCACTTATTATGACAATCGAGTCTGCAGCGAGAATTTGACGAGAAAAGACGCGTTTCTTTTGACTGCCCATATTACAGTCTTTCCTCCGCTCTGCGTGGTGTTCAAAACTTCTTTTGACCTTGAACTGTGTTGGAATAAGAAAACAGCCAATTCTTAGATGACCACCTGCGCTGATTGTTACGTGATTTAATAGGGCAAATAATGAATTTTCATCCGTTTCATGATAATACCGCGCTAACAGACCGGGATCAATCAGTGTCGAAAATGTAAGTCGTGATAAATATCAGTAAAATTGTGTTTGTTTGTTTGTTTGTTTGTTTGTTTGGTTGGTTGGTTGGTTTTTGTTTGTTTGTTTGTTTTTGTCTTGTTGTGAGGTATGATTCATCGCTTTAAAGAGTAAAGTCTGCTTTATGGATAGTCAACAAAATCAATCACTGCTGGTCCAACATTATTTTGGTAGAGTTGTACTGGTCCGTTCATGATTCGTTTTTGTTGTTTGTTTGTTTGTTTTTGATATTGACATGTCTACTTTTGTCTTGTTTGTTTTGTTCTGTTCTTGTTTTTGAAATGTTGATTGAAGTACTTTGTAATCAGTAGGATTTTCGCATCTCTGCGCTGGTCTGCAAATGTACATTATTTCGATGTGATTCGATGTATACAGGACGGTTATTTCTATGTTTTGTATGCGTTTGAACAGTGTGCAATGTTGAGGATAGCTAAAGTGACATTCATACCCACATTCGGACTTTCAAACCTTTGGGAGTGTTATTTGTTGAGACAATCAGAAGACACGGAACCATCAAGGCGTTATTTGACATTTTGCGTCATTTTTCCGATAGTGTATACTTTCATATGCATCAGTGCTGTGAGTTTACAAGGATTCAATGTTTTTTCTATACGATAAATGTGGCATGAATTATGTCAAATTTTTTTTTTCATATTGCAAACACATCTTCAGTCGAAGTCAGTACGCAGTCCTTATCAGTATAAAAACAAACAAACAAACCAAAAGGAAGACAGTCATTGCTTGTTTTGATTTCATCAACATTTTGTTCGTTAACCGTGAACAGCTTTGATAGTCAAGCCTCAATCTCGCCTCGCATCATTAGGTAGCCAAATGGGTCGAGGAATATTAACTTGACTTTGACATCAAAATTACGGGATTGGGAGCGGCAGCACACTGCCGACTCGGTGTCTTCGTTTCGTTTAATTGTTTGTTTATTTGTTTGTCTGTCTGTTTGTTTTTCTGTTTGTTTGTTTGTTTGTTTGTTTTGCTTGTTTTCAGTACGCAAGAGATCAATAAATAAATCCGACAGACTAACGTTTTCATTGACAAGAGATTGTCCTCAATAACCACACGCACAAATTAGACGGAAATAAAGAGGACAGTCGACTTCCCTTCTTTCAAAAATTGTAAAATTGGTTTACGGCATAATATGTTGTTGTTGGGTTTTTTTTTTTTCAGTAGAGTATCATTCAAAGGTTTGAATGATATGCGTTCTATTATGGATAATAGGGAGCTTTAGATTTTAGACGCGCGGACGTTCAAAGAGAAAAAAAAACATGATCTGAGCGTGCGCAGTAGCGCGGATCAAGTTACTGCGCACGCTCAGATCATGTTTTTTTTCTCTTTGAACGTCCGCGCGTCTAAAATCTAAAGCTCCCTAATAATTTATGCCAACTGCTCGAACGGTAACGTCTCCCTTCATTTTCATTCCAAAACACCCCATGAATCTACCACCTGTCGTAGCTTAACACCTTACAATGTCTCGTTCCATTTCAGATAACGTGGCCAAGCTTCTGATCGCCGAGGCTTTTCCCGAAGACGAGGGAGACTATACGTGTACGGCTACCAACGACGTGGGACAGGTCTCCTGCAGTGCCGACCTCACTGTGCAAGGTAACAGGAGATAGATAATTATAATATGAGGAGTTTAGATGAATTGTTAAACATATTAAAAATAGGAAGCTAGAAAGATAGATAAACATTATATAGATAGATAGATAGGTTGGTAGGTAGGCAGATAGATTGATAGATAGGTAGGTAGGTAGATTGGTATATAAATAGAGATAGTGTATAGATAGATGAATAGGTAGATAGAAAGACTGATAGATGAGTGAACAGATAGATAGTGAGACATGACGAGAGATATATACATATTTGACAAGATGGGTTAAACTATATAGTATATAGGAAGATAAAGATATAATTATTTTGATAGACTGACAGATTGAATTGATAGACAATTAAATCATAACAATGTGGCTAGACATTGCTGAAATATTGGTAGATAGATAATTGAATAAAAAATAATTTGATAGACTAATAGACGAATTGATAGACAAATTAAGTAAAATAGAGTTAGATAATGTAGATAATATACTGATGGACAGAAATGTTAGATGGATATACAAAATGGGCAGATGGATAGTTACGCGAGTAGAGAGGGAGTTATGTCGACTGCTGGATACTCTGATAGACAGAGAGCTCGACTGATTCATAGTTCGACAAATAACTAAAAAGATAGATGTATAGATGAATAGATAAAAAGCAGATATGTAGATATTTAAAAAAAAAATAGATACTCATGCATGATAAATCCCAATTCACAGGGACAAAGAAAAAGAAACAAACATGACCCACAGGTAGACAGGCAAAGAGGTTGAAAGGTTATCTATCATTTTATTAGTTTTTTTTAGCTCACCTGAGCCAAAGGCTCAAGTGAGCTATTGCGATCGCCCTTTGTCCGGCGTCCGTCGTGCGTCGTCCGGCGTCCGTCGTCCGTCGTCCGTCGTCCGTCGTCCGGCGTCCGTCGTCCGTCGTGCGTAAACTTTTTACATTTTCATCTTCTTCTTGAAAACCCCAAGACCGATTTCCATCAAACTTGGCAGGTAGCATCCCTAGGGGGTTAGGAACTCAATTTGTTAAAATGGGCACCATGCCCCACCCAGGGGGCCCCCAGGGGGGCCCAAACCCCCCAAAATTAAGGAATCTGTAAAAATCTTCTTCTCTAGAACCAGAAGTGATAGAGCTAAGGTGATACTATGAGTTAGTACATTGATGACTGTAGTTTCAAGATTGTTCATGGCAGAATCAGGGGTGCCCCCCTTGGGACCCAGGGGAGGGGGGCGGGGAGCGGTCCTAATGGGGCCTAAATTGTACATTTTCATCTTCTTCTTGAGAACCCCATGACCCATTTTCACCAAACTTGGCAGGTAGCATCCCTAGGGGGTTAGGATCTCAATCTCTTAAAATGGGCACCATGCCCCACCCAGGGGGCCCCCAGGGGGCCCCAAACCCCCCAAAATGAAGAAATCTTTAAAAATCTTCTCTAGAATCAGAAGTTATAGAGCTAAGATAATACTATGAGTGAGTACATTAATGACTGTAGTTTCAAGTTTGTTCATAGCAGATCCAGGGGTGCCCCTCTTGGGGGTGGGGGGGGGGGGGGGGGGGAGGTCCGAAATGGGGGCCTGAATTGTACATTTTCATCTTCTTCCTGAAAACCTCATGATGGATTTTTGTCAAACTTGGCAGGTAGCATCCCTAGGGGGTCAGGATCTCAATTTATCAAAATGGGCACCATGCCCCACCCAGGGGGCCCCAGGGGGCCCCAATCTCCCCAAATTAAGGAATCTTAAAAAAATTTGGGCCCTTTTTTTTTTTTATTGTACATTTTCATCTTCTACTTGAGAATGCCTGGTCAAATTTTAGTAGAGCTGTGAATAATTTAGATTAGTGACTGCGTGAAAGGTGAACTTGCGATACTCAGGTGAGCGCTAGACCCGCGGGTCTCTTGTTTTATTTTTAGTGTTTAACTTTTCTCTAGTTTGTTGTTTAATGTCCTAGCAATTGACATTTCTGAGTGATGATTTGCTATCTTACAGATGACGAATCCAACCTCAGTGTAGAGAAGGCTGTTTGTGAGGAGGAAGCTGTGATAAGGGCGCCGTCTAGCGACGGAACTCGCAGTGTGATAGAACACGATTCCACCAAGGACAAAGTCGCATCCACTTTCAATGTGCGCCTGTCCAAGGTGATAAACGGAACCGAGCCCTCAACGGCGGTACAGCACAACACGAACACCAATAACAATAAAGCTGTAGTTTCGGCGCCAGTGGAGCTGTCCCTGCCTGTCGTGTCGCCAGAAAAGCCCGCTCTCGTGGAGGAGCCCGTGTCCAAGTCAGAACGAGCCGCGGTCAACGCAGTCATGGATCACGCAGCTCAGAACGGCGATCGCTCTCCTCCCGCATCCGAGCCGCCCGCCTTTCTGGAGGGCGGACTCCGCGACGTGACGGTGCTCGAGGATAACTCGGCCATGCTGAAATGCCAAGTCGTCGGCGAGCCCGAACCCGACATCCACTGGTACAGGAACGACGTCGAACTCAAGAACGATCGCAAGTACAAACTCAGCTTTCCCGATGACGATGTCGCGGTTCTTATCGTGAAGCTGGCCACCCTAGACGACGCGGGGACGTACACGTGTAAGGCAGTCAACTCGTGTGGTTCTGCAGAGTCAAGCGCAAAGATCATCGTAGAAGGTGAGTCAATCAAATCTTCTTATTAACTCTTTGTGTGCTTTGAGTATAGATTGACACAGAAAACCCTATAGCATTATATACACTTTTCCAAAGTCCCTAAGGTAGAAAGGATTAAAAACTGCTCGTGTTTAGGGATTTTAACACAACCACCTTTCTTTTTTTTTTGTTTTTGTTTTTTTTTTAACTTTTTACCCTTTGTTTTTATTGCCACTGTTTTCATTTTCCCTACTAAGATACTACAAAGATAAATACCTAATCTCTATTTCAGAGCCCATTTTGGTTGAGGAGATTAAATTTTACATCTTCTTCCGTGCAGTGATGCTGCCATGAATGCAACGTAAATTACGTTGTGTTTTTATCTTGTTTTTGTTTTTTTCTTGTAGAGTTCCGTACTTATCATCGTTTTCAAATGTTTTGGTTGTGTGCAATCTTTCTTCAGTAATTCGGAATGAAGAGCGCTTTTAATGATGCAAGTGACGATGGTTGTGTAATGTTAGTCACACTATATAACAATCAGACTAGAGACTACTTCTTTCTGCGAGGCAGTAAGCATTCAGTATCACATCAGAGTCCTATAAAATAGATATAACTCTCTTCGACCCCATTACAGCTCAAACGATGCAAGCAAATCCTAATAGCAGTGGGATGTTTAATATGCATGTTCGTGCGAATATGCAACCAACTGTACGGATCAAAAGTAGGGCCTATACTTCCTTTGCTCACCTATACGATAGTCGAGCAGAAAATGAAACCAGTAGTCAGTGTAGGATGTCGCATTGATCATCTTCTTGATTGATTGCACTCAATGGAAACTAACAGATTGATTTTTGATGACACTTAATTTCAATACCCTCAAGGAACCCAAGTTTCGTCTCTAAATTCGGGGATGGAGGATTGTAACATCTTGCATTTTGATGATGTCAAACCTCGTGTGGATGTTGGGAAAATGTTTCTCTAGCTTGGGCAAGTGAATGTCAGACACACTATCATGTAGGTGCCTACTCGTCTATAAGTTCACAGTCGTGCGATTATCAATCGCGTGTATGTTTATGGTATTATAGAGAGGCGTGTTTGTGTTACACGATTGCTGCTAACAACAACTGTGAGGTGTGAAGTAGGATCCTATATAATGTATTGTTATCAAATCAATACATTGTGTCGGAATGGTTCATTGTGTTTTTATTTGTTTGTTTGTTTTAAGCATTGAATACAATATCATTTTTGCGGTTATTCTTATTTTCTGGATAGGCCAGTGTTGGGCATTGTTTATACATAATTGCGTAATGTGCGTCCATCACGATTTCAAGTGTCCTATTCAAGTTATAAGTGAGTGTATCCCATTTTGCGGTAAATACGTGCCATATTTAAGTTATGACTGCATTTTGAGGAACCTTTAAGTCAGGTGATAACATAATTCTGCGGCCATGTTTAAAGGTCCTTATTGTCCATGCACGGTTCTGACTGTGACGGAGAAGGCACGACCTGTGATCCTATTAAAATCCGACGTCTAAGGCATCTATTTTAGGATAGCCACTGTCTTCGAGAGACGCTTTCCTCAAATCCCATGAAATGTCACTTCAAGATGTCCTGTCGCATTCATGAAAGGCCGTAGTATATTCAAGATATATATACAAGTGTAAACTGTCTTCACTTTTACTCTTCACAATGAGTGCTGAGATCATTGTTTGAAATCTTAATTTTCTTCAAATACCAGAGATGCCTTTCAAGACGCTTTGTGACAAATGCATTCAATTTGTCACATCATTAGGCGTCATTCACTGACCATGATCTTTTAGATGAAATACTGGCTATATCGTATTAATTATTTGATTTCGAAAGCAGAACAACTCAAGGAATCAAGATACTGTCTTAATGTAGAATTTCAGGTAGACAAAATCTCCCCACCCGCCATGCATGTCTTCGTGTTGATGTTATCGCAGAACAAATATGCACCTGGTTAAAAGAAAAAAGTAGGCATCTCTGTTTGCGTGTGTTGTACAACCTGTCATAAAGATTGTTATCGGTAAAAACACATCTACCACCATACAGATGTCCATCTGACAGTGTATACATCTTGTTTTAGAAAGAAAACAACGGCTGAAATAGACCATAGTATGATGGGAATAAGTACAATTGTATATGTATCTGCAACAACTTGACTTCAGTAGTGTATATACGAGTTTTACCTAGAAAGCGAAAAGGGGTGAAAGAAAAGGGGGTCGTTAAATACTATTTGTCAGAATTGCAAATGGAAGGACGTTTTAAGACGTCTAGAATTTAGAATTTGGAAAGATTGAGATAAAATTCTCGTTACAGGCGGCATGGCAAATCCATTCCAAACTGAAAAAGAACTTGCGTGAGAAAAAGATCTTAAATAAGATATATTGGAAATGATTATAGGAAGATAGATCGGCGAGTTATTTACGTCGATGTAGGGCAATTTGTCAATCAGTTGCAAGAAAAGATGAAGCTCACATGAAGACAGTGAATGACAAGTGAATGTCAATCCAGTATTATGTCCATAGAAATCCTCTAACTCTGTGGTCTTTTCCTCGCTCATGTCAACTCCCCTTGCGTCTTGATTTCATCGTTTTTGATGATGTCATGTTTACCGCGAGAAGTTTCGCTCGTGTTGGGACTTAGGCATGTCCAGTTTTTGATTCCACTTGCGGTTAATTTACCGAGAGGATTAGTTACCTCAACTGTCGGGAGCAAAGTAACCCCTGTCTGAAAAGTACATCATCTTTCCTTTCTATCTCTCTATTTCTTCGTCTTCTTCTTCTTCTTCCTCTTTTTCTTCCTCTTCTTCTCCTTCTTCTTCTTCTTCTTCTTCTTCTTCCTCTTTTTCTTCCTCTTCTTCTTCTTCTTCGACTTCTTCGACTTCTTCTTCTTCTTCTTCTGTTTCTTCTTCAATCTCTCCTTCTCTCCCTCTCCCATCATGTCTATCTGTTATACCGATACTTCTGTCTTTGTCTATCGATCGATCGAGTCGTCTGTCTGTTCTTTCCGTCTATCTACACAGCTGTCTCTTTCTTCTCTTTCTATCTCTCAAAGAAATGTACACGCACACATAATATGAGCAGATCAGAGTGCATAATATATTTGTATACTTCTCCCTTTTTTCTGTCTGTCTATCTCTGTTTTACTCAACAACAACAACAACACTACACAAAGTACATTTCGCAAAGAGGAAGAATGATATCACTTAAAAGAGTTAGGACAGCAAAATAGATGTGAATGAAGATTCTATTGAATAATCATAATTTCGGCATGGAAGCAAAATATATATGACCATAGAAATTAACTAAAAAAAAAATCAAAAAAAAAATTAAGACAGTGGGTAGGCCCTACTTAGATGTATACATGTACTTGCATTGCTTTGTGAAAGATATGAAACATGTTCAGAAATATCAAAATCATGTGCCGTTCTAACAAGACATTGATTCATAATGGTTAGGTGATATGAAATAGTCATGTGAATTACAACGTCGTAAGAAGTCAAATGGGAACGAACTCTGTCAGCTGAAAACCAACTATCCTAGATCAAAGTCAAGTTCATGTGACAATCGGTACGGGAAATGTACAGCACATGCATCTTTGTAAAGAATTTGCCACAAACCAGCAATCTAACAATGAATATTTGAATCGCCTCCAAATCACACAATATTTACAGTATGTGGTATTATCAATTTTGTATGTGGTGAGTT
Source organism: Diadema setosum (assembly GCA_033980235.1). Classification (NCBI taxonomy): domain Eukaryota; kingdom Metazoa; phylum Echinodermata; class Echinoidea; order Diadematoida; family Diadematidae; genus Diadema; species Diadema setosum. Next base: position 27,421,521 of record CM067080.1, on the reverse strand, counting down.
CATCTACCTAGTACGTTGACTCATCGGTGTTTTGTGTTAACGCTCTACACTCGCAAAAAAAAAAAAAAAAAAAAAAATCAACCTGTCACGATTTTATTGTTGCCAGTTACAAACAAGGGGACACCACATCGTACATACGTTAAGTGTACATTATCACTGTTGTAATCGCGACAGTAAATACGTCTACACTTCGCCTGTTTGTAAAGCTCTGTATACAAGGCGTGATTGGATTTTAAGCCCATGCACAACACCGTTCTTCATATATTGTTTCCAAATGTAAGGTCCAGAGGTACGTCTGATTAACTTGTTTCCGTGGAATTCCTCACTAATTAGCATAAATGTGGTCAATGACGAGGGGTTAATTACAACAAAAAAAAAAATCGTCAAGTGCACCTCTGTAGAGATAACGTTGCAATTAAGTACAAGTCCGGAGCTAACGGTCGGTTTTGGTCGACAAACCCCACAATGCTCTTTTTTTTAAGTACGGCACTCGGACAGATATTGGGTCATTACTAATAAAATCCAAGGGGAAGGAACATAGGATGCATTTCTTCGCAATTATGTAATACTGTATAAATATTATCACATTACGCACAATGAAGATGTTTTGCTTCACCTATATAGTATACCTTTTGCAAGATTCATCAGTCGCAGCTAAAATGAGGTCGATTTTTTTTTTTTTTTTGGGGGGGGGGGGCATAAAAGATGTTCCAGCAAATAAGGGTCACTACCTTAGAATAGACCAAGGCTATCATCAAGTCTAATATTATTATGCCAAACCAGTTTGTGCTCTGAAATGTCACGACGCAGACAAAAACAAACCTCAAAAGGGAGGCGGTAATCTCGAACGGTCTGCCGCATAATCCTATTCTGTACTCCCCATGACATTTAAAGTGGAGCGTATTAGTGCATGTAATAAGAGGGCATGTTTACGGGTTCGTAAAACCATCGGTCTGTTCCCTTACGCACTGCCTATCCTTTGCCAAAACATAAACCGACGAAATTTAATATCACATATTTGCAACGTTAAAATAATCATATACATGTACATCAAGTTTATCAGTCGTATGATTTCAGTGAATTATGTCTGTCGTTTATGAATCAATCACTCAAAATTGTAATTATATATCTCTGAGTGATGGCATGAACTTTCTATATTCTTATGACGGGCAAATTGGGCTGTTACTGTATCATGTTAAACACATTATGCGAAGTCAATAATCAGGCCAAAATGGTAGTATTTAAGGATACTTAAATACTCAATATTCATATTTACTATGTACAAATCATGACATTATAGAGTCATAAGGCGCGGTCAGACTGGCAAAAGATCGCGAAGTTTAAGATCGCGATCTTTGAGATCTCGAAGTTTTGCCAGTGTGACCGCAAACTTCCCGCGAAACTTCCCAAAAAACTTCTCGATCTGTTTGCGGGCGGTGCCTCCGAAGTGCGAGGCCATTGTCATGTACAGATGGGCATTGTTACGTCACAATCACTAGCCGTCCTGGAAAATTAACCCTTTGAGTGCCGATTGACACATATGCCTTGCACACAAAGGACAAAAAAATATAATATTTTTTTATGTCCGGAAGTTTATCTCAAATATTGCCGTACTTCTCTACTTTAAAAAAAAATTCCAGTTGGCATTACACGAAAAAAATATTTATAATTTCAATCCCACTTTACAAGTCGTTGAACAGCAGCCGACACAGAATGCTATATTGTTTTCTTTTTGTTTGTTTGTTTTTGGCGTAAATATATGATACAATTATACTGTCTTGTGTATTGTTTGCTGGTACATTTACTCTTTTACCTCAGTGGTGGAAATAAATGAAGTATAATGAAAACGAAATACAACTGTACTGTAAATGACTGCAATCGGAAATGTCTCATTATGACGTCATCTACAGCTCCTGCCAGCATCAAAGATGCCCCTCGCTCCGTCCAGGCGATGGCCGGCAAGGATCTGACCATCACCTGCAACTTCGTGGCCATCCCCGAGCCGGATGTCGTGGTGTGGAGCAAGAACCGCAAGACCATCAAGGAGGACGACAGGATCGAGGTCGACGAGACCGAGACGAGCACGACGCTGATCGTCGGAAAGGCCACGCACGCTGACGCCGGCCGCTACACCCTGCTGGTGGAGAACGAACTCGGCTCCGATGAGGCTACCATCAACGTCAGCGTACTAGGTGAGACGACAGACCTAGCCGGCATTTTATGTTTGTTTGTTGTTGTTTTGTTGGTGGTGGCGGCGGTGGTGATGGTTGTGTTGGTGGTGATGCTGACTTTTATTGGGGGGAGGGGGGGGGGGGGTGGTGTTCGACATATCAGCAAAGATTTGTCTCATTTCGTAATATTAATACATTATAGCACCTATCTGTAATGGTATTATAAACGTATATGCACATTCTTTCTTCACATGAAACACCCTGGATTTACTGAAATAGCCGGTTTTGGTTCTCCCACTGCGACTAGCAATGGGCAGCAAACGGTATCAACCAGGCACATTGTGCCATACGCTTGAATGAATGCATTTCTTTAGGTCACCAGCTAAGATCAATATTGAACTTGACAGTGGTGTTAGCAGCGATATGATGAAATTTTGGCCCTGCGTTCGATTCCAGACAAACCTGACCCACCGGTGGGCAAGCCAATCGCTTCACACGTTACTCGCGAGTCACTCACTCTCTCGTGGACCGGCTCCAGCTACGACGGGGGCAGCCGAATCACCGGGTACGTCATCGAGATGCGTACCGCTGGGGACGGGCCCGAGGGATGGCGACGCGTGGCCACCGTCTCCAACACCTCCCACTGTCTAGAGGATCTGAAACCGGAAACAAAGTATCTCTTCCGGATCAGCTCGGAGAACGAGTTTGGGATCAGCGACGCGGGCCAGGAATCCGATGAGATACTGACGGTTGTGAAGGAGCAGAAGAGTAAAGCGGAACCAGCGAAATCCGAGTCTGACTCCGATCGTAAGCCAACCACTGTTTTTCTCTGCTGGTTAAGATATAACATATAGAAGAAAGAAGTGAGAGAAACACAATCATGGAGTGCCTTTGATAAATTTTGAAAATAAGAAAAGTTCATATTGAAATGAAGGGGTGAAGATAGATTCAAAATTAGATATGTGATTGAAATGTAATGTCAGGTTTCATCACAAACTTTGTTGTTGATACTATAAAATACTGTATAGTGTCATAATGAGTGATATGTTTTAGTCTGTACAATGGTCAGTTGAGGATATACATCGTACGTGTCTTTATTCATTATCATACCTCAGATTGTGATATTCACCTACTGGTAATGAACTTTAAAGCACCAGCATAGTACATTAGCACACTTTTTTTTGTGGGCATAGCCCGATACGTCGCATGGGTGTTGATGCGTGAGCGTCTGGTTAGTCTAAGTATACAGACTTGAAATTGTCTCGTGAAGATTTATCGCCACGGGCAATGTCATCGTATCTCAGTATTTGCCTTTAGCAAGTCGGAGACTGGCAAAGAGTTGTCGAATATCATCATGCACCCATCCCCATACAAACCATGCTTATCTATTACCGTCCTATGCGATGATAGTAGCGAGCTTTAGATAGGCGACGCGAACGCGAAGACGACACAGACCCCAGCCGGGAAACGACTGTCTCTCACCATTGTGCAGAACGCCATTTTTTGCCTAAATAGCGTCTTCTTACAGTTGGCGTCGCAGATCTAAAGCACGCGAGTTTTGTCTGTGATTGGAAGTTCATGGTACATAATCACGAAAGCGTTGGCATACATGCTAAAACTGCGCTGTTAAAGGTGTTTTGTTGACTTTTAACTGCCAACCGACATATCATAGACAAAGGAAATGATAGTTATTTGTCTTGTTTTGTTTCGTTTGATTTCGTTCTCTTTTGTAGAAGATGCAGAGCACGTCGAGTTCCGTCACGTGACCATCAAACCCGACAAAGAGTTCTCAGAGAAGTACGCCATCAAGGAAATCCTCGGAAAGTAAGTTCTGAGATCCAAAGTTTATACAAACTTGTCTAATAAAGCCTGTTTCTGACAATCCCGGCGCTTGCCCTAGACTTTTCCCATGGCCTTGCCTGTCATGGCAACAAATAAATGCATGTAAAATATATTGCTGGTGTAGAAATCAGTTGAGTATACAGGTGGATGCAATAGCTTGTTACAAAGTCCTAAGATGAGGGAAAGAATATATAGAGAGTTAAATACAGTTAACAAGCCTGCTATCATGATATAGAGGTTCATTACCAGGTCATGCAGGGGAGGGGGAGGGGTGAATATGTCCATACATTCAAATATATGAAACAGGTGTATTTTGGAGTTAGATAGGATGAGCTGACCCATACATTTTCGATGCATTGCCAGGGGTCGATTCGGCACGGTACACAAGTGCGTGGACAAGGTGACCGGTAAGGAGTACGCCGCTAAGATGATCAAGACCATCAAGGCTAGCGAGAAGGAAGCTGTGAGGAACGAGATCGAGGTGATGAACAAACTCCATCACGCCAAGCTCCTGCAATGCCTCGACGCCTTCGAGTCACCCAAGCAGATGATCATGGTGCTGGAGATGTGAGTAGGACCTAAATAATACCCGTGTGTGTATGTCCCCGAGCGTCTATGTGTGTGTATGTCTGCAATATATGTGTCTGTGTGTGTATGTCCATGTTTGTGTGTGTCTCTTTTTGTGTCTACAATGTTTATGGCAGTGCGTCTGTGCCTCTGTGTGTGTATGTCCATGTTTGTGTGTGTCTCTTTTTGTGTCTACAATGTTTATGGCAGTGTGTACGTGTCTCTGTATGTATATCCATGTTTGTGTGTGCTTGTGTTTGAGTGTACAATGTTTATGGCAGTGTGTATATGTCTGTGTTTGTATGTCCATGCTTGTGTGTGCCTCTTTTTGTGTCGGTGTATGTGTCAAATGTCTCTGCGACTGCACATGTCACAGGGAGTGTTTGTCAGTTTACCTGTGTTTGTGTATACACTGCAGAGGAAATAATGAAATGAAAAGCTCAAAAGTCTACGTCCTCCAGGGCCAATATTGAAATCATGAATATGAAAAAAAAAAAAATGGTAGGCATATTTATTTACAAACGGCTAGAATTGAAGTCTAATTTAGAGGAAGTGATGAGTTTAATGTGCACGTGGGCAGAAAAATTCTAAAACATCCAAAATTGTCGTAACGAAAGTTATTGCATCAAACAGTAATTGTACGCCAGCTGTACTTGTCCTGTTGTAGGCGATCTTTTTTTTTTTTTTGCTCTTTGTTTTTATCTTCGTCTACAAATTATTAAGATTTCAGGTTGATAACATTTCAATATGACGTGTAATATGCCTCTCTCTTTCTTGTATGTGTGTGTGTGTGTGTGTGGCTCAGTGTGAACGGCGGAGAGCTGTTCGAGCGGGTCATCGACGACGACTTTTGCTTGACCGAATGTGACGTCATCAAGTTCATGCGTCAGATCTGCAATGGCGTGCGTCACATGCACCAGCAGAACATTCTCCATCTGGACCTCAAGCCCGAGAACATCCTCTGTGTCGACAAGACGGGCAGCCGCATCAAACTGATCGACTTCGGCCTAGCGAGGGCGTTCAACCCCCGCGAGAGTACCAAGGTCATGTTCGGCACGCCGGAGTTCGTCGCCCCGGAAGTGATCAACTACGACGCCATCGGCTTCACCACGGACATGTGGAGCGTCGGGGTCATCTGCTACATTCTGTGAGTGGTTGCCGAAGGAAGATTCTCAAGATTTATCTGTTGATATTAAATGCGATTTTTTTTTCCCATCTATTTATTGTTATTTTTTGGAAGGGGGGGGGGGGGGATAAAGGAAGGTTTATGATAAAGGAAAGAAAAGTCTACATACCAAGTGAAGAGGTGTTTATTTGATATCGTAAGTGTTCTCTCCACATATTTTTATGATAGTTTTGAGCCAAGATAAGTCACGGATAGCAACATACCAGAGCATAGTATGTCCTATTTTACCGAGTTTCTACTTCTCAATTTCTACTTCTCAATTTCTACCGAGTTTCTACTTCTCAAGATAAGTCACGGATAGCAACATACCAGAGCATAGTATGTCCTATTTTACCGAGTTTCTACTTCTCAATTTGATATAGGGCGATGTTGTATGGGTACCATGCTCAATTCAGCTACCTTCAAATCACTGCATGTGTAACTACGTTTGAGCGATAATGTCTTTATCATAAAAAAGTCTAGTATTTGGATATACACGTGCCACGTATAGATGGTAAAGAACTCGTGATCGTTCATGTAGCATCATTGTAGCATTGTGAAGCTAAATTATTGTCGTTTCGTCCGCCTTCCGCCTCCCAGTTTGAGCGGCTTGTCTCCTTTCATGGGCGACAACGACGCCGAGACGCTGAACAACGTGACCCTGGCCGAGTGGGACTTTGAGGACGAGGCCTTCGATGCCATCTCCGAGGACGCAAAGAGCTTCATCGACGGTCTCCTCATCCAGAAGAAAGAGTTAGTCCGCAAATCCATTATTTGTTTAGATTTTTTTTTTTCTCTCTCTCTCTCTCGACCTGGTTTTAATGTTGTATGTCATATTGCAATTTTAGTGGTAGGGTCCGCTCGTGATGCATATAACACTTATTGTAACGCTTTTATACAACCTGTATCTTATTTTCTTAACTTCAAAACGCAATAATATTACTCACGGTTAAAGCTTGGTTTCAATTCATTACATCAAAGGTTTAGACTTAATTGATAATATTGCTCGGTTTCAAGAGTAATTTCAAGTTATTAAAAAGAGGAAACATCGATCATTTGCGGTTACTTTTGGGGAAAGAGAACGAGAAGATGGATATATCTTCAACCTAGTCTCATATTCCTCTTCAAAGTAACCCTTAATTATTTCCCAAACATACCTTCTCAAATACTCTGCAGTCCTTCCTTTGAACTTAAGCCCAATAATTTATACTTCCAATAAATACCACTACCTTGGGGTGTTCTGTTTTGTTTTGTTTTCTGGGGAGGGGTGGGGTCAATACTATTAGTAAGCTTCTTTTGTAGTCGCTTGGTATTGCTTGTCCCTATAGTTTGCGGTTCGATAATTGAAAAAGTAATCGGAATGTGTACTGCAGTAGACTGGAGATAATTTCTTCGTATCCATGGTTACAGGGAAAGGATGACAGCCGATGGGTGTCTGGAACACAAGTGGCTGCGAAATGACTCCAGCGACCTCAAGAGTAACAAGATTAGCACCGCCAAACTCAAGAACTTCGTGGCGAGGAGAAGGTGGCAGGTACGTTTCATACATAGAATAATTATTATTCCTAAACCAATCAGGGTTGATTTTTTTTTTCCCATTAAGAAATGGATTTACCCAGTTTTGAGGGTGGTGTAAACCCCCCCTCCAAAAAAAAAACAAAAAAAAACAAAAGAAACAAACAAAACAAAACAAAACAAAAAACAACGCATATCAATTAAAATGCAGGAGGTCATCAAGTAAATCATGTTCAGCACTACTAGGAATTACCAATGTTAATACTCAAAATAATGCTAACGTCTTTGAGTGCTACTTGAAATGATTATACAAATAAAAAGAAATGTAGTTAATTTTGCATACCCAGTGCTGCAGCGATCTTCGTATTTTTTTACTGCTCTCATTAAAGTGGATTTCTTTCAAGATGGCTTTCTCTTTAAAGCTGCTTTATTGGGAATTGGTGCATAAAAAGCTGTGCTTTTTACATCTCGGAAGAGAGTATCTTTCTCTTTCTCAAATTAGTTTCCCCTTGTTCCCCTTTGTCGCTTCGGTTGCTTTAAAATTCCATATCAATATTTTTTTTTTCTTCAATTTCGTTCATTGGTAGTTGTCATTGTGTACGTATTACTGTGCTATCTCTTTTCCCTTTATGTCATAGTCTGGTATAATCTCCATCTTGTTTCCCCTCCCCTCCCCTCCCCCACTACCGACCTATCTCCCCTCAAATTTCGTAACATTATGTATTTATGTACATGTGTGTATAGTGGATATCTTTTCCTTGGGTAGTCATAATATGTCATGTAAAAGGGCTGGTGATAAAATTTGGGATGGTTGGGGGAATGTCGTTTTCCATACTAATATATCAAAAAGAATGTTATATGTTCTTCAGCCATTTTTTTTTTCTCTCTCTGTATAGATATCTCCCAAGTTACACTCTCTATTGACCACCAGAGTATGAATACGTTGCTCATTTACCTTTGTATACCTCAAAACGGGCATATAGCAGATCTGAATGAATTGTATACTGCAATATATGATTAGTTTGTTGGAGGTATCTCTTCTTTCATATCTTGACAATATCGAAGGATACTTAATAGCATATACTCGACATGTTCTCCTTTTCAACATTAAAGAAAATTACCAGATGAACTTTGAACAAGGCACATGAATAGGTATACCAATTTGAAGGTGTCATCCTAGAGAATACTTGACATAAGTATTGAAGGGGGCAACGAATAATTTCTTTTCTATTTGTATCCTATACACTTTTTTATGTTTCATCTTTCTCTATTTTCTATTGACCTACCGTATGTTTTCTTAATCATTGTACCCTTCTTTCATGTTGTTTGTTCGTTTACCTGTTCTTTGTACGGTATCTTCTTTCTTTCTTTTTTGATAAATAAAAAGAATTAAAAAGAGCTTTTTTGCCAAAGGGTGACAACAGTTTTGTTATGAATGTTGCTCATGTGTGTTGCAAGTTTTCGAAGTTAAAGGGTAGAAATCGTTTTCACGTCTTTCTGTTGAAGCAGAGTGGATCAAACGAGTTAGATTCGAGCTCGTCCGATGTGGAAGAATCAACGGACGATGTACGTGTGTGGTATACGGTGTTCACTTCTTGTGTGCGGTGCTAATACTAACAATCACCAACAACATATTTGCTTTTAATTCAAAACAGAGTGTTTTGGGGGCGCAATATAGCCAATGGCGTGGTACTAATATTCGAGGGTTATATCATATCTTATATCATCTGCGAAGAGGACCTGCTACTAACATTTTTTTTTATAAACTTTTTTTTTTGTTTATAATCTTTTCCTTTTAAGAGTGTGATTGAATTTTTTTATGCAAGACTGAGGTTTGAAGTGTTCGCACATCATTCATAGATGCGATTATGATTATCGTCCGTCACTGAATTCAATAATAATTTTGTGCTTCACATATCGATAACCTGCTCAATCATTATTTATTCATTTATCAGTATATTAATAAACTGGACATGCACGCAATTAAAATCACCGTTAATCTACGAGTTAAAGAGTCTCTCAAAGTATACAATGTCATGTAATGTCATGATTACACTGGGATAGGAATGATAAATATGTCTTGGTTAAAGTCACGTGGGTGCAAATCAATGTCACCATTCGAGACATGACGTAACAGTGTATTACTTTAGGTCGTCACGGCCCATCTTCACGCACCGTACTGATGTCTCGTAGACCCTCAAGAAAGATAAATCTAAAGACTTTAAATTAAACGTTTAAAATGCACCTTTATACAGTGGACTCCCGTTATCACAAAGTCCTCGGGACCCACACCGGCAGTTTTCAAACATTACATCGAAATTTCGTTATGACCGAACAAAATATTAAAAAAACATAGAGCCATTATGTTGCGGCCTGAATTTTTACTCCGTTGTAACCGAAATTTCGTTATAACCGTGTTCGTTATAACGGGAGTGCACTGTAGCTCTTCTCACATTTGAAGCTTTGACATGACATATTTCGATCGAATAAAACATTGGAATTTAAGGTTAACTTTCGATCCTTTCATATAAAAGAAAATAAATGAATCTATCATTAATTCGCGAGAGCCACGTTTTTTGGGGAAAGAGGACGGGATACAAGGAAGCACTTTAAAGATCAGCCACTGACGTATTTCGGGCATTTATGAGATGGCTAGTCACGTATGATAAGCACAACTCATGGCCTTGTTAACTCATACCTGATATGCAGTGATGCTTCAGTTTATTACCATAATAATTTTTAATTTCATATTCTGATTGACCCAATGACGTCACTCATGTAACATTTCTAAGCTCGTTATATCTAATGCTTTTACTCCATATTTGAACATAATTATCATTATCTTTTTTTCTTTTTTTTTTTTGAATAAATTGCTGAAATTTCCTGGAGTGCAACTGGTGTATGCAAAACCCAGAACTGACACAGGAAAGCAGAAACTCGTGTTCTGTTTAAAATTACAAATTACACCCACTAGAATTGCGAATTCATATATTTCATGAATTTGAATTAATGTTGATTTATTAAGGAAAAGAAAAACTCGTCAGTATACAGAGTGGCGAGAACCAAGTATCATTGAAGAACAAGTGCAACAACTAAACTTCACTGCTCAGTTATTTCTCGATTGAATGAGACCAATGCTGATATGTATCATCAATGCCAGGTTCTAATCGTCATCAACACCATCTCATTTCCACAGAAAACTGCCACAGCCGTTCGTGCCATCGGGCGTATGGCGTCGCTCTCGCTCTTCGGAAGCGCCAAAAAGTCTGCCGACACCAAGGCCCAGTCCCCGGCGCTTCCATCGCCGAAGGAGAAGGTGGAAAGTGAAGCGGCGCTTCCAACGCCTCCCAAGAGCGACACCCAAGCAAAGACCGAGTCTTCTGCAGCGCCACCTACGGCAAAGACTGAAAACACTAAACTCGAGAGCGAGCTTATCGTGCGAGAGGACAGCGTGAAGCTTAATACGCAACCCAAAGTAGAGGATGTGAAATTAAATGACAGCCGATCAGCAAACGACAACAAAAAGGCTCGCGAGGAAGCGGCGAGCGACGGCGCTGACGACGTCGACGACGACGACGAAGGAGACGAGGTTGATGGTCTGAGGAAGGATTTGAACCAGAACATTCCGGGAGCGCCTCACTTCACAAAGGAGATGGTTGACTGCGAGGTCTTCGAAGGAGACAGCGCGCGCTTCGACTGCCGCGTGGCCGGTGACCCGGAACCGGATATCAAGTGGTTCCAGGATGGCGTCGAGATCGAGGAGAGCGCTCGCTTTATCTTCGACTACGACGACGGCGGCCTGTGCTCGCTGATCATCAGGAGAATCCAGGAGGACGATGAGGGGGAGTATTCGATCACGGCAACCAACAGCAAGGGGGAGGCGACATGTGTGGCGGACCTACTGGTGGATGGGTTCTAGAGTTTAGTCTTGGTATTTATCAGCAGATGAAACCTTGAAGATCAAATGTGCGCACGGACGTTAAATCAGTATAACACACGAAAATAGTGTGGGCAAATGTCTGTTGTGCTATGTCCTTTGTGACTTCAAACAGCAATAACTGCGGTCAAGCTGACAACAATTGACATTTACGTACTGTCTCTCTGCGAGAACACAGCCAGATACCGACTAAATGGATATGACTTCGCGGCTCTTCTGCAGACCAAGTGCACAAGAGTCAAGTCAAAGATGAAAGATATGATTGGTGCTTCCGAAACTAATTTTGTTATGGCGATTATTTTTTTTTTTAATCACAGAAGCAAAGTACACAGCAATAATACGCTGTTTAGTAGACAAGATTGAATAGCTTCAACAGCGCGGGGAATGTCCGATTTTCCCATGAATAAGATACACTACTGGACACCAGGGGGTTCGCCCAGTTTGAAAAGATCTACAACTGGTCAACCCAACCTCGATAGGAGCAGAGCGAGGTGTCAAAAAGAGCATTTGTCTACGTGATAGAGAATAAGGTGAACCTATGTGGCATGATCTTTTATTAATTCTTATGAGAACAAAATAATACATCAATACATTTTTGACAATTCTTTTTTTTACCTATCCTACATGCGGCGGACTGTTCTTTTCTTTTTCTTGAATGGCGTTTCAGCCACATCAAACCACAGGTTAAGATTTCAGACTTATGTTATATTACCAGAGGTAACTTATTTAAACGTGTATTCATTACGATATTTTGTATTATCGTTTTATAGAACATGGACTTAAGCTGCCAAAGTGTGTAAAAATCTACGCACTTGCCTGCTTGTATAGATATAAGATTGTGCTTATTGTAACTATGATTGCTTTCTAGTGTTATGTAAGATAAAACACGGACGCAGCATCCGAGACGATTGTTTTAGTTCCTTTGGGTATCGCGTTTTACGAAACGATAACATAATGGCTTCCACCAACAAAACGGAGTATTTCCACATCTGCATCCAGATGTTTGCTTTTTGATATCATTCCTAACGAATGAATATCGAGTCACATCTAAAAGCAAATTGCGTCTTATCCAGAGCTTCTAAGAAGACTTTTAATATGTATTAACACGACGCACAAAAAGAAAAGTTGTGTCTATTTTGTATAACGGGCCTTTGAGCAGTATGCGTTGTAAATAATATTTAGCTAGTCTTTGACTGGTAGGCCTATGCATAGTATTTTTTTAATAGAAAAAAAAAATGATTAAACTTAGGGTATAAAAGAGCTTCGAGGTACAACTTGACCTAGATGTCTCCTGCCCTCAGTATTTCGTTGTTTTTTTTTTCCAGGTCAATGTCGTAGTGAGATGTAATAAAATTATAGACTGTGGTATACATGGCTTATAGAGTTACATATTGCGACCTTTTGGGATGTCGGGAGTTTTATAATACATTATGCCTTCATCATGCATTGATTCAATATTGGTCCTGGTCATGTCTTGTTCTAAGACCAAAATTGATCATGGCTACCAGTGGTGTGTAAACATGTGTGGATAAACACTGAAACATTTTACGCGCTTGTTGATTGAAAAAATAATACAATTATTCACATCTGTGCATGAATAAATAATTATGATCAATAATCTTATTCACGTGCCACACTAAATATGATTTTTTTTTTCGTACAGACGATATCGTGAAAACTGGTTTTATATGCATTATAGTCATTAATACTATGATATTGCATCTTGACATTCTGCAATGAATAATACACAAGTGTACGATACATATACTCATCATAGAGATACGGATTGTATCCATGTATATGCAATTAATTCGTTATACATAATATATATTATCATTATTACTGTTACTCCTACACATTGGTGCGAATTTTTGTATGGACCAACTTGTATATTTGCCATTCCAGAATGTTCCAGTGTTGTAAATAATGCTTATATCCAGTAGCTTTTAGAAATTATTCTCCACCATTTACCAGGTATTGATATTTTTTATCAAGAAACAGAATTATTTTATTTGACATGTGTACACTGTGTAGTTTGATATATCAGAGAATTCAATTGGTTATTTCAAGCTTTTATTCCGTTCATGTTACCAACGAAACGCAAACGTTAAATATCTTTGTGGTTGGCGCTATACTCATTGATCAGCATTATATGCGTATTAACACCTCTTCAAGCAGCTAACATTTTTATACAGCATGGATTGGGTAAGTGATGCGAAACTTTCCGAAATTTTAACATCGCATTATTGGAGATGTATTGCCAAATGTATTGGCACATTTTCTTGTGTCGTGTATTACAAGCCTTGGCATTTACGAACACATCATACGTATTGGACAAACGTGTTTAATGATGTTCAGTTTTTGTAAGATTGTTTTGTGTTTTTATGATATTCCCAGATATGGGTACTTTTTGATCGCTTTGCTTCCTTGTCTTCAAAACGAAGTCTATGCATGTGTATCACAAACTATTCATTGTATTATTAATTTTGGAGTCAAAATATAGTAATCAGAGTGTATGAGTTGTCCATGTATTATTTTTTCTGAAATGTAATAAAAACAGGTCAAATAACGTAAACGTGTGTGCACCCTGCTATTTGTGTCTAGACTAAACGCGTCGTATCTGTAGACATCAGCGAGTGAATTGCAAAGAACGATTTTTATTTACGTACAGGGCACTCCCGTTATAAATAAAATGGTTATAACGAAATTCTCGTTAAACGAAATCAAAATTAAGGTCCCAAAATTATCATCTATGTAATTACATGTACGTTTATAATTACACGATTCTGTTCGGTTATAACGAAATTTCGATACAAGGAAAGAAAATCGCCAGTCCCGACGACTCCGTTATAACGGGCCAGTACACTGTATTCTTTCTTTTGATTGGGCACAATTAAAAAGCAAGCGACCACGGGACGGTAACATTAATTCTTATTTTTTTAATATAAAGGAATGGGGGGGGGGGAAGGGATATAGTGCTAGGGGCACAACCGCTGCAGCCCTCTAGGGGACTCGAACCAGGGATCTAGTGATTAACAGCTTGTGGTCTTCATCCTCTCAGCCACATCAGCTTCTCAATGTAACAGAATTATTACCCCAACACTCTTGAAGGGATGGTATACTTTTGGGTGAGAGGAGGGATTCAGATTTGACTTTTTGCGAGATGATTAGAAACCACTTATGAAAATAATATTCAAGAGTGTGCAAGTCTGAGAGAAATTCAAATTTTATTTGATAAAAATCGGTTTTAAAATGGCTGACATACCCAAAAAATAAAGATAAAATGGTCATAAAAGGTGGGTCCCACCCTTTATTAGGTCCTCTTTGTTTTTAGATGTCTCGGTCACTTCAAAACCAATACAATGTATTCATTTGTAGTTTGAGTTCACCTTAGAATTGGACACTCTTTCATATTTCAGTAGTTTCTCATTATCTCGCACAAAAAAGTTGGAAATCTGAAGAACTATCCCAACCAAAACTATACCATCACTTGAAAGACACCCACAAGACAAACGTTGCATTTTATTTGGCATCAAATTTAGTAATCGTTCACATACATCAACATATACAATTCAATAAATTATATTCTGCATATTATAATGTTAGATGATTCTTAGTTTTACTTTAGAATATACAACTGTACCAATGAAACACACTTCACGACGTAGCAGTACATAATAATTATGCATTACTAACATTTTCAACACCAGATTTCTCCATTCTTTTCATTCTTAAAAAAAAAATGAAATCAGGTTGATCAGCAACATCACATTAAAAAATTATGTAGTTTTATATATTCCAAAATGCCTTACAAATGTGTTACAGTGCACTCCCGATTTGACGAACACTGTAGCGAAATCCTCGATACAATGAAAAGTATAGGTTCCAATATGATTATCTATATATCTTTCTATACTTTACTGTTCAGTTACAAAATTTCTGTTATACATGTACCAAAATTTCGGTATAACAAAAAAAAAAAACCGCCGGTCCCGACGACTTTGATATAACGGGAATGCACTGTACATGTAGAAAAACAGTCATTGTATCAATATTTCTTTCAGCAACATTTGGTATTATGCCTACAGATTATAATCTAGTCCTACATAATGTGTACAAACCAATCAGAAGACATTGTACTGCAGCTCTCTGATAGAGTTTGTGGGTTACATTGTGCAAAAGGCACATAAACGTATTACGTTTGTAGTTCAGGTTAGTAATACTGTAATTTCATGTTTAGAGATATTCTTAGTCATTTTGCTTCGAGAAAAGAAAATAGTCATTGGAACAAAGGATATATATATATATATATATATCAGAAGTGTGTGTATGTGGGTGTGTGTATATATGTACATAAATTTTATATAAATGTACTTATATATATGTCATAATATAAGTCCAGATCCAGCTTTAGGGGACATTACATGCTCATAATTACTATTAAAGAGACGCACAACCTCACGGAGACAATTTTTGTCTCCTTAACGTTTTCAACTACAAACTGTATATCCCATTCAATCAAGCATGCTTTACTGCTGACATTGATCATTTACACCATGTCTGCCTGAAGCTGAATCCAGAGTGCTATATTCAAACAAGACCCAATTTATTACGATCATTTGAGGACAAATGGGGCACACAGTACTCATGGTGTTAATGCCAATCTGGCACTCCATCAGGTAACAGGTCTGACTAAAGCCCATCTGGCACTCCATCAGGTAACAGGTCTGACTTAAGCCCATTTTAAGCTGCTAAAATACTCCATCCCTCAGATACGCACAGATTATGATGTCAAAATTGTCATCATAAAAAAACATATCAATAATGATACAAAATGCCTGTTCTACACTGTCTACAAAGTGTGTCATCTTTCTCCTTTCAATAATCTAACCATTGTGATTTGTCCAAACCCTTTGAAGCAAACTAAAGGAAAGGTCATTTTCAGTAAAGAACGATATGATCGTGACCTTGGTATCAGGGTTTCTGAGGCATTCACATCATTTTGTCGATTGTGCTCTCAACATATCATTTATGGTTCATTTTCACTTTATACCTAGTCTGGTTTCCAGACCCTGAGCCAACTGTAGTCCCTTTCACAAAATGCAGGATATAGAATTTCTTTGGTTCTGTTGTTTATAATCTGGGAAGCAAAATTGTACAGGCAGAGGGTCTGGAAGCCAGACTACATTATACCTATCAAATGATGAGTCATGACACATTTCCAGCACACATTTGTTAAAAAAAAAACAAAGAGTAAGAAAGAAAGAAAAGGCTACCATATACAGTATTGGTCTATACGTTTGTGTGTATAGGGCACAAAGGAACATGTGAACGTACAGTCGGTCTAAACCTCTTTCACTTTTGGGTTTATCTGCAAGGAGCTAATTTCACTTCCTTTACCCGTCTTCTTTTGTTTTTTCAATACTTCGTAACTTTGTAATGGGAGCGGTGCTTAGGACTGTTTTGATACTGCAACAGAACACTGAGTTGCAGTGTCATTTTCATCTGCATGAGTAATTCCCTTTTTTTCCCCCTTTAACCCTAACTAGGCCGGGCTATTTAGGTAGTTGATAGAGCCGGGGGGGGGCCTCCCAGGCCCCCCCTCCAGATCTCGGCCGTCGACCGCGCGATCGCGACGAAAATTGGCACACACATTGCCTATGATGTAATCTAAAATACTGTGAAGTTAATTTTTCAAAAAATTATCATTTATGCTAGATTATGCTAATTTATGCATAATGATGCATGAAATCAGACTATTTGGTATAAATCACAAAATAAAGCTCAAAACAGGCACATTTTTTGTGTAAATATTCTTTTTAGTGTCCTTAGCAAATGTAATGAAAAAAAATTATGATATCAAAAAAAATTCTGAAGTATTTTATTGTTTTTCTGAATTTCTTATGTATTTCTTTGTTTTTCGACTTTATGTTTTTCATTATTTTTTCGATGAAATTTGTTCGCGACATCGCTCCAAACAAGAAAATATGTTATTCATTGATTTTAATCAATACAACACCAAAATAATTATGCTTTTATGAAATTTGCCTGCAAGCACAGTTTGCATTGAAATTGTACACGAATTCACATTTTTGAGCAATTTTTGCTCTGACATGCATGTACATATTAATGCGTAACTTCGGAACCGCGCGCCCGGGCGTCGCAAATTTGGTGTCAAAAGATGCGCGAGACTCGAAAGAAAAAAGTCATGAAACGTTGCGGTGATAGCTTTTTGCGATTGCGATACATCGCGCGTAACGTCGAGGGGGGGGCCTCGGAGGCCCCCCCCCGGCCTAGTTAGGGTTAATTTCTTATGCCTTTTCTTCACTTTCTTTTCTACTCTAGTTTCTATTGTAAGCTTGAGGTCTACCATGTGGATGTGGTAGTACAAAAAAAAAAAAAAAAATTGAGAGTAAATGGAGTAAAACAAGAGGGCAGGGGCGGGTCCAGGAATTCCGTAAAGAGGGGGCGCCTTTACAAAATTAAAGGGGGCGCACGTACCCCCCCCCCCCCATTTTTTTCTTATTTCTTTTGTTTTGACAAAAATAAAGGGAGGTGCACGCCCTGCACAATTCCCCCCCCCCCCCCTGGATCTGCCACTGAAAGGGTATACAGTGTATATGATTATGACATACATATGTATATCAATTAATAGCAATTAATAGTATTCGCAAGTGTTATATGAGGGGAAAAATGCCAGAGACATTAAAGTTTGTTTGCAACAGCAGGACCATTGCATTTTCCTTTGTTCACTCCTTTGAATTCCTACAACAGATTAATACTTAATTACATCCCACCAGGATTATCCTGTAATCCTCTTGAATTATCAGTCAAATGGCGTACAGACAGCACACATTGACACAATACTCTTGACAAGAGGCGACTCTGGCCGTCAACCTCACAAGAACTTTACATGTGCAATTTGCAGTGATTGCAGATATCTCAAACAGAAACAACCAATCAGGCAAAGGCATGACGGTTGTTGCCATGGTACCTGCCACACATTGCTCCTCCTACTTCCTGTTAAGATTTTTTTTCCCCCTCTCTCACGGTGATGATGGTCAGTCCAGATGAGCCAGATGAGCCCGGACTCCACTCCTTGGGTCCTCCCTACAGGAGGAAGGGCCTCCCTACAGGAGGATCTGGTTCCTGAAGCTGGACGTGAGCTGCTTGTCCGGCAGCAAGATGGCGTTCAGGACCATGACTTCCGGCGGTATACTCACATTGGTCCCTGTGGAATGAGAAAGAGACGAAGAATCCTCGATCAGATCCATCTCTCTACTTGCCCTGGGCTACTAAAACCCACTCTTGGGCATGTAATGTGAGACCAGTGGAAGAACTTTTTGATGCCCTGCATAATCTGAACAGGTGCGTCATACATGATTCTGTCCATTCTAAAGCAAAGTCATCCTAATATAGACTGGTCTAATGGTCAGGGGCTGGCCTCCTGGATCAATTTATTTAATCCATTGAGTCCTAATTAGGGAATTTTTATGCAAAATTCATCATCTTGTCTTCATTACAGTGACATTTCCGAATGTCACTGCCTTTCTTATGCAAAGTGTATCAAAACACAGGACCAGATGGAATGCACCTTATCCTAGACTGATGATAACTTGCAGGTTTCCGTCTTTTGTTAATCATACTAGTGCAGTAGCAATGATTGGCAGATGATGTCACTGGCAGAATCTTGGTTTGGATGTTTTGGCTTTTTTTTTTTTGCGGGCATATCCAAATAATTCGATTAAAAAACTTTCATAAATATCATGTATATCATATTAAGATATCCATTTGGCCACATACACATAGGTGATGTTGAGAGTATCATGGATCAATACAAGGCAACATGCATTTGCATTGCACAGTCTTGTCTTAGAAGGCATCAATATTGAAACATGCTATAAAAGTTAGAGTGGGTTAGTACCAGCATTAAATGAACAAGAAGCACAGACAGGTGAAAAAGTCACTCCACAAAATGTGATGTTGACATGAGAATGAAAAAAACAACAACAAACAAACAAGGTAATGATGAAGGACTACAAGCAAACTCTTCAGATGCATGGGAAAATGAACATCAGAATAGCAAAGGTGCACATAATCATTACACAGGTACATGTATGTATGCAAACTAAGGATGACTTTAGAAATTAGCACTGCCACATTTTCTTTCCCAAACATGACCAGGAACCATATCAGGGCAATTACCCCCGGGAAGAAAATTACCCCCTGTCAAATACTGGTTATTGATAAGTTTAGAGTACAGATTAGGGTTAGGGTTAGGTTTAGAGCTAAAGTTTGGGTTACGGTTAGGATAAGATTCAGGATTAGGATTAGGGTTAGGGTCAGGGGAAGGGACTGGGGTAATTGTCCAGGGGGTAACTGCCCTAGACCCTAGAAACATAGATTTCTAATCACCAAGAACAGAAATAGCAAAGGAAGAACCAACTTCTGACATTCATTTGAGCGAAGTTGTATGGTAGAAAGATGAGGAACACAAAGTCACATTTGCACCCATGACGTGATCAGCCAAGACAAACTAAGAAGGTGCTTCTGTACTGTAATACTGCAGTAATAATACTTTTTTTTTTCCAATAATGGCAATACATCATGATAACTTGACAGTCACATACATGAAACCATGGCACAATGCAAACATTTTTTTTTCAGTTACAACTGTATAAGGTAAATACGATGCTGAAGTTTCGCCATCAGAAAGAAGTGATTCTGATCAAAAGTGTACCAAAGATGATAGCTGCTACTTTACCTGTAGCACATTGCTACAAAGTCTTTACCCCTTTCTGCTCCAATGTGCATCACAGGTAGCACTGAAAAAGACGACTCACTTTGTAGTAGCCATATATTTTTGTCAAATATTTTTGTCAATTTTAAGCTTGCCATGTAAAAAGTACAACACAACAAAATAATACAAATAAAAAGATTGTGATACATCTACAAGTACAATGTATATGAAATGTCCTGTGATTCTATACAAAGGGA
This sequence comes from Diadema setosum, assembly GCA_033980235.1. NCBI lineage: Eukaryota > Metazoa > Echinodermata > Echinoidea > Diadematoida > Diadematidae > Diadema > Diadema setosum. The sequence continues at coordinate 27,401,327 of CM067080.1, read as the reverse complement.
AAGTTTGAACAGCTGTATTTCATAAACACGAAACGCAAGCTACTAATAACAAAAAGAAAACAAATTACCAAAAGCTTTTGTGACTTTGACAAAAGGATACTGGCAAAATTATGATTTGATGAAAACTGCTGACTATACAATTATTTACTATTCTAGGGCTTTTAAAAAAAGAATAAAGTATTAGTTGCTGAACAAGGATATTAATATGCTCTCCTCTAAAACACAAATCACAACGTTGCACTTTTCTTTATTATGTACAAAGCAAAGTCCTTAGAGCTAGCATTGAATTAACAAGATATGAAACTTAATAATCCACAACTTGACTTAAACTGAAACAAAAAAACCAAAAGCAAACATTTGCATGCAAAACAACAATCTAAAAACAATGACCAACTGATACTGATACATCACTGTACTCGGAAATAAAATCTATAATCAACACACAAAAGCGTAGTGACTGTACTGAAAACAAATCTTGTAACAAATTTTTGATACAGCATCCACAGAGACATGCATTGGCAAAAGGGATGTAGGATCTGGAGTGGGCTCTTGCTGTTGATTGATTCTACATGTACTCATTTTTTTTCCCATTTGATATACAGAGAGTCCCCTGTGATTTTATTTACTGTTTTCAAAGTTTATGAAGTATGTGGGGAAAGTTGTATGCAAAATAACCCTGATTCGTCTTTATTTTGTGCAAGATGGTAACCTTGGTTGGCTTCAATTCTTACATTCTTCAAATCATCACCCACAAACTTCTCCCAACCCTCTGGACCAATCACAACATCATCCTGGCAATTCCTTTTCAAATTGATGGACTTGCTATTTCTCAACAGATGAGTTTAAGGCAATGTTTCAAAAGTAGGAATGATTTGTGTTTTGCTTTTGTATTTTTTTTTTCTTTTTGACATGAGTGTTTCTCTATCTTTCTACTTCTCCTAGAGCAGTCAAAAGGCAAATCATTTCAACATTTGCAGTGATGTTTAAATTATCACACAAATGCGTATAATTGTCTGTATGTGTGTGTCATGTGCATTTGAGTGTGTGTGCATGGGGGGGGGGGGGGGGTGGTAGAGTAGATGGGGAAATTGGGTCCCTGGCTGTGAGTTACTAAGTCATCTTGTCAGCGTCTATTACTCAGGCGCGGTGGAGCACCCCAATTTGCATCTCATTATCGCCCCGTTCTATTTGAATTTCCAACGGGCATCCACGGCTGCCCGAAACTGAGTGCATGAAAAAGTCAAATCTTTACCTTCTCCTTGTGCCGCTATGCGTGCCGCTAGTAAACTCAAACTTCCCACACTATCTAAGTTTTTAAAAATCTTCCTTTTGATGAAAAAATTATGAAATTTGCTGCACTAGAACTTGAGATATTAAAGCTTTTTGAAAATCACCTCTCGTAAAACATGCTCTCTGTTTTTTTTCGACTGGACCATGGCCGGGCTCCAATGTGTCCGAAATTGGCAACATAAGTTAATCAGGCCTCAATCCATGTATGGTGAAAGTTTTCGCTTTGTTCCACCTGTACTTTTTGAGAAATCAACTTGTTTCTACAGGGTTTGGAATAGAAAATTGTAGTCAGCGAAACATTTGAAAATGACGTCATTTCTTTTCCCGTAACATGGGGGTGCGTGCGTGATACGTGAGATTCAGGATTTCGTGCGTTGTTGTTGGTTTGCATGTGACGCTGTGCGGCCGCAGTCAATTTTGCCAGCTGGGGTTCTCGTGCTGTGTGATTTGGTAAGTAGGAAGTTTGATGAAATTTCATTCGTGATAATCATATTTGAATGTTGTATTTCTTACAAACATCTTAATGTTTCGTTTAAATGAGTAAAATAATCATAACAATGAAACGGTCTGACATGATGTGGTTTTGATCGGACTCTGCGGCGCGTCTCTGTCGAGGCCGAGCTCGAGGTTCGGCCCGGCCAGGCCGGCCCGGGCGGTGGACCTTAGCAGTTGGTAGAAAGCTGAGCGGAGCCTGTGATTGTGTTTGTGAATGTGTGAGGCCCGGGTGTGAAGCTTGTGATTTTGCGCGTTGTTTTTGCGATTTTGGTAGCACATGCGATTAACTTCTTCATAAAAATCATAAGCAGGAATGTGTTTGTTATGAAATTTTCTATTCCTAGTTATGAATTTAGCAATGACCATGGCCAGCAAAGCTGAATGAATAACACCGTATTTAAGTAACACTAACATTTAAACTCTAAATTATAATAAAATTCAAGTAGAAATCAAAGCACTCAATCATGCAGATCATCCCTCTGTTAACTTGTGAACTAGAATCTAATGTGCACCGAGTTGGAAGAGGCAATCATTGAGGAAAGAGATGCTGCTATTGGAATGTGTGAGAAGGATGCAGGGCTGCCAACATTGGAAACTACTTGAGAGTGAGACTCCCATAGGCCAATGCTATAATTTCGGAGTCAAAATGAGTGAGATCAATAGAAATGCATGCAAATGAAATAAAGTTTTAGAGTGAGAAAGGACCAAAATGAGTGAGTCTCACTCTCAGTGAGTGAGAGTTGGCAGCCCTGAGGATGATACATGATTTTGTAAATGTGGACAACATCTGAGAGGAAATATGGAAGGATTTGTTGGAAGAAGGTGCATACACATAATTGTAGCAAAAATTACTAGTACTTAATACATAAAAACACTTTAAAACAATGTACATAGGAAGAAAGACAGTACCACACACATGATAGTGATAAACACACACACACACACAAAATTAATGCCTACCTGCATGTACATCAATAAAGAACATGGCCGCTGAAAATAATTCAGATTTACATAAACTGGCCCCCCATCTGCTTTCGTCCAACTATGCCATCCACCCAGTAGAAGGTAATAAAAAAAAATAATAATTTAAATAATAATCATATAAATAAAAAAAATAAAAAAATTATAAAGATTGGATTTTCTGTGTCATCGAATATTTATGAACAAATAGTTTTTCCTCCTCCCCCCTCCCCCTTCCCTAGGCCATATTTTCTTCTTCCTCACAAATGCCATGTAATGTGACACAGGAGTAGATTTTTTGCGTTTAGATCTATATTGTCTCAGAACACAGTTCTCAGTTTTTAGATTAACATGTCAGCTCAGTTCAGTCTGCATACTTCTACTTTCTCGTGTTTTTGTTTCTGTTAAAATATCTCCTTCGTAGAAGGTAAGAAATTACATTTATTCAATCAAATCAAAGTGCAGTGGCCGAGTGTCGCACGGCGGTGACTGCTGAGCTGCTGCCGCGCACGCTGCATGCAGCAATGCGTTGTGTGTGCTGTGACATGCAACGCTACAGTGACGCGATTATATATACATGGGACCGACCTGTACGCTTAGCGTTCGTGTCATTTTTGACATCACCTTCTGTTTTTTTCCGACACAACCATGGCCGGGAATATTACGGTATGACATTTAAAATGCAAGCAGATAAATAAATGTCGGTGTACTTTGTCCGAATGGCGCTTTTGTTCCGCAATCACACTTCGTGAATCTTAGGATGATTTTCGAGGCATATTTTTGGTAATTTTGCTCGCCAGGTTTTCGCTAAAATTTCACATTTTATCATTGTCAAATCCTTTGATATGTTATATGTGAATATTCGGACATGTTTTCAAATTCAAACTAACTCAATTTTAATCCAAAAATAGGTTTCCTTAAATTGTTATTAGCTTGAGAAGTTGTTTACTTTTTCTCAACTACGCGAGTACATGTTGTTTACTTTATGCAAATGAGGCTCGGCTGCCGATGGATTTCTGCGAGATAATTGGGGTGCTCCACCGCGCCTGTACTGTATTTTGGTGTCTTCAGAGAGATTTTTCTCATTTGATATCTTTCGCATTGTTTGTTCATACATGCAATCGTATAACAGCAGGCAACAGTCTGAAATACAGCAGTTGCGACACTGGAAATAAACCAGGGGAGGTGGGGGTCCCAAACAGATGCAAGTTAATTGTATACTAAGCTTAGGACATCAATGGTCAAGGCGGCAAATTTGCAGCATCGATGCACAAAAATCTTTTGGACTACAAATACAATTGTATGATAGTTAAATGACAGTTCATATGACATATAAAAGGTGTATATCCCAATATTAAATGTATATACTTGTGTGGGCCGTATGAAGCTTAAAGGGGAAGGCTAGTAACTGATCAGTGGGAATCAGTGAAAATGCTGGGAGTTGATTGTTCCAATCCTTATGGGATTCATTCAAGAGTTCATTGTATATCTATTGTTGTGTGAAAATGATTTGCTTCAGAATGGTCTCATATTCAAGTAATGTGCAGTTTAATGCTTCCAGGTTAGCGTCCCTGGTCAGTGACGGAGCATTAATCTGCACATTACTTGAATATGAGACCGTTCTGAAGCAAATCATTTTCACACAACAATAGATATACAATGAACTCTTGAATGAATCCCATAAGGATTGGAACAATCATCTCCCAGCATTTCCACTGATTCCCACTGATCAGTTACTAGCCTTCCCCTTTAATAGCCAATGAGATATAGACCCTTTAAGCCCAGCAAGATATGAAGATGCCAAATGTAATTATGAAAAGACAAAGGCAACATATAAATGCTTTCATTTCTCTCTGTTAAAGTCCCGCCACATTTGACATATTATATACATTGTACTATTTTAATACCATACCCCCGCTGCAGATAAGATTTTGTCAGAAATGAAGATGGATATTGCAAGAGGTTTACTACCGGTAACTTCAAGTAAAAGATTGATGTAAATGTATGTATGCTTGCAAAACTTTGCATTTTGGTGTGTTTAGTAGCCCAGAAGATAGATATTGTATGAGGCTTAATTACTTCAAGTAACAGATTGATGTAAATGTAATGTATGCTTACAAAACTTTGTATTTTGGTGTTTAGTAGCCCAGAAGGTGGATATTTTAAGAAGCTTACACCAAGTAACGGACTGATGTAGATGTAATGTATGCTTGCAAAACTTTGCATTTTGGTGTGTTTAGTAGCCCAGACGACCCAGAGGGCCTAGGGGGTCAGGGCAGGATGGAGGGGGGTTGCTAGGATACTGTCACCGGGGCGACGAGGCATCATACCTAGAGGAGGATCTGGTTTTTGATGCTGTAACCGAGCTCTTTGTGCGGCAGGACTATGGAGTTGAGGATGACGATTTCTGGCGGGATGACCACGTTCCCACCTACACACGGGTTAGTCATAGGTTAGTCAGGAGATCTTAGTCACACATTTCATTAGACAGATATTGCATGTGATCCCATAAATTTGGGAACCCCTCGATGAATATACAAAAAGAAATCTTCAATCATTCCACATCATCCCGCATAGACGCATGACAAAGCAAAGTGTTAATCCTACAATATGACCACTTTTCAGGAAAAGCCTTACAACATGATAAATGACCATGATACATATTTCTCAATAAAATTGGATGGTGAGAATAACAAATCCTCTAATTTGCATATATTGGAATGTGGAAGAAAGCACAAGCTATCACCCTGTACACACAATGTAGTATCTTTGATATCAGAAACATTTTATTGTAAGAAGCATTGTTTCAGAAAAAGGAAAAAAAAAAAGAGAAATTTACATGAAAAATCTTTGACAGGCAGTTTTTTTTCCTTCCCATCTGATATTAAAATCAAGGTATAGATAACTTTGACGTGACTGTGTTCAGTTTGGTTTGGTTTTAGAACTACAATACAGAGAAGATTATTTTGACACAATCCCTGCTCAATAATCGCTCATCATTGCAGATAGAGTAATTCATACTTATTTCTTTTTAATTTATTTATTCCTTTATTTATTTATTTATTTATTTTTATTTTTATTTTTATTTATTTATTTATTTATTTTTTTTTTTTGGGGGGGGGGATAAACAAATACACTGAATTGGCTCTGATAGACTATAAAACATGTTATCCTTGTTTACAATATGTATGCATTGATACGTAAAATACAGTGATACAGTGCACTCCCGTTATAATGAACACGGTTATAACGAAATTCCGGTTGACAAAATAAAAATTTCAGACCGCAACATTATCCTCTTCATGTTGTTTCATTGTTTATTTGTTCGGCTATAACGAAATTTCGAAATAACGAAAGAAAAATGGCGGTCCCGAGGACTTCATTATTAACGGGAGTCGACTCTACATTAATACACACTATAACAATCATGATATCATTGAAACATTGAAATGTGTCCTTATCTGTGACCCCTTGCCGTGCTGTAACCTGGATGAAATCTCAGACAAAAATGCTAAATATGCTGATTTGGCTGAAAGAAGCTAAATAGGCTGAAAGAAAAGAATTCCATTAATGTGTTCTAATATAAAAAAATTGAACTCAACTGCCCTGACTGTGTTAATTTCTTGATCTGATGACTTTTTAAAAATCAACAAACTTATGGGTTTCATGACACATGTCACAATGGAGTGTTTGGACAAGTAATCCACATTGTATCTCGCACAACTAACTGGACATGATCCTTCACAAACTTTGTTTATCTGACATTTTATATACCAGTAGTATACTTCTAGAGATTGGAGAAATAAAAACACTGAACTCAAGATAACGATGCTCTGAACTCTAGCCAATTGCACAATGGAGAAAGAATAGCAAAATGCAAAATGTTATCTTCTTCCGAAGGAGGAAAACCACAAGGTTTAGTTCTTGCCCTACGCTTTGAAGGGGGAAAAGGGCAGAGCAAAAATGTGAATTGTATCTGAAAAAAAAAAGAAAAAAAAAATGATGCATACTAAACCATCAGCCCAGCATCCTACAGTGGTGTGAGAGTTGCTTTTAATAGCAGCAAAAAGAAATGAGTAAATATCAATTGAAGGAAACCAAAATCCAAAGAGCAATGTGGATTGAGCGAAAGCAGCAACATTAGTAGAACACATCAGAGAAAGTTTGAGGAAAATCAGACAATCGATGCAAAAGTTGAGAATTTTTAAAGTTTTGGTGTTTTTTTCTTTTTTTTTTCCCCTACTTGGTAAAAGTTATGATATAGCTTGAACAAAGAAACTTAATAGGTATATTACACTATCAATGTCAGCAATGCTACAGAGTGGATACAAGGTATCTAGAACAGCTGTTGGGATATCTGCTAAAACATTCAATGAGCTGGCAGGTATTGTTTACATTCTCCTCTAAAATCTGGTTTTCAAGCTGCCCATAGTCTTACCCAATCACCAGATTAGATTTCAGTAGTCATATCTAACCATCATCAAACCATGGTTCCACAACAAGAAGATAAGTATGGATGAAAGTGGTGTTTTCGTGATAAATAGATTTGCTTGATTCAGTAAGGAGCCCATCGAGAGAAATGTGAGCTTTATACTCCAGACATTTAACAGGAATGCTGCTTGCTTCCTAATTCAAAGGCACTCTCTTAGAAATGTAGTAAAGAAAAAGCATAAGATTAATTTGATACTATCCAAAATTCAGACCCAGTCAACACTATGTATAGACATGATAGCGACAACAGTGCTCACACATTTTAAAATATGACATGTCAACAGGAATATGCCACAAGTTTGAGTACTGGCTTAAACCCTTACTGTACTTCATTTGCCAATTGACGCATGTAAGCTGGAGGGCTTTATAGGCACAGATTATGTCTAGAGACAACATGTAATTCTCAGTGAATAGAGATGATCTAATCCCCTAAATCCCTATCGTGTCACCATGGCCTTTGCCTTGGACCAAGGCATATTGCCTCGGTTAAGTGGGCACAGTTTCCTTTACAAAGATACGAGCCCGGCCTTTTCTCAGTGTAAACGCAAACTGGGCCAAATGCGCGGCCAATTTTAGTCTGGCTTCCAAACCCTCTGAATGTATCTTTCGCTATACAGGATATTAACCCCTTCAATGTCGAAAACTAGTATAGTTTAAGGTGGTTTTGTCCTGCAAAGGATTTTTTTCCTTCGACAAAGGCATTTGCCAGAACAGCGACTTCGTCGCCACGAAATTCAGTTGACAAAGGGTCTGAAAACCAGACAATACCAAATTGCATTTGTTTACAAGAAGAGCGCCACTACGACAAAATATTGAAAGGTTTGAATCAAAAGCGCGGCTGAGCCCGGCAGTGTAAACGTACAAAATTGCGAGGCCCGGCCGAGACCAGCCGCTCGGCCCAGCCCTGCACTGTAAACGGGGTCCAAGTCACTCTGACGCAATTTCAGAGAATGCCACAATATTCATCAAGTCAAAGATGAGATCATTTCTGTATAATTACATCAAATATTCCCCAGACATAAATTTGCGTGTTAATACTTTCTTACTCTTGCACAAGTTCAGTCAAGTGCAAAATTGGCAAAAACTTCCACGCCACAAAATTTTCCATATCTACAGTATTTGGAATAATAATTGTTAACCCAAGCAGGCTCAGCCATGAGGAAACTGAAGGCTGGTATAAAGGAAAACATGTGATATGACAGAATGAAATTTGTCTTCAATGGGTTAAATAGAAATGAAATGACTGCTGCATGATCATTCAGCGCCATATAGAAGCAAGATTCTCATGAGCATCCCACAGATATGAAGTCATGATTGACAGAATCTCAGCATATATGAATCACCCAGTATTAGATAGTCTTTGCAAGCCCACAGGATGAAGAAAGGAAAGCTTTGCTTCGGAGGGATTAGTGTGCACGATCAGGTTGTGTTGCTTGGAAATGTTCAGAGAATTATGCTTTCAGTGAACGAGAGGAGAAAGGGGGTAAGAATTTTCAAAAACATCTGTTTTATAGTCACAGTGTGAGTATGACATAAAAGATGTATCTAACATCTACCTGGTGTAGAAAATTTCATTTTATTTTCTCTCTTGCTGATTATGCCATACCCTAATTTCCAGTACCCCTTCTATCTTGTTGACCAATGAATGAAGGTAAAAGCACCAACACTGACTTAAGACCATGTGTGCATACAGGGGCCAACAAATATACATAATCTCAGCATGTGGAAATATAGTAGCAGCATAATCCACTTTATAAATTCTATTGCAGAAATATACTAGGTTTATGGCCACCTTCATTCCTTATTAAACCTTGTTTGTTTACATGCTTACATGAATTCTTCACAACTTGGAGTTTTCACACATACTTCTGCTTTCAATGTGTTTCCCGTGACCTTTTCAAAACTACTCTGGGCCTCAAGGAGTAGAACTCATCTACCTGAGCACACATGCATATATTTCTGCCTTGTTGGATAGGTCCAACAGGGATGACACTTACCAAGAATGGTTATGGAAGGGTTGAGTTTGCCTTCCTCATTGAACAGCGTGCCACTGTCGATTTTGGCATGGTCCAAGTTTGGGTTGGGATCGTTTGGAGTGCCCTCCACCCTAGACCAGGCCCCAACCATGCTGTTCCAGCCAATGATGCTGTGCAGAATACAGCAGTGGTCCTGGAACCGGCAAAGAACAACAAGAGTTACAATTTCAGCATGCCAACGATATAAGACAAATAAACTTTTGATGAGATTAACATTTGTCATGGCCTGTCAGTATGGGGCACATATTTTGGTGATTGTCTGTGCAATGCACAATGTGACTTCTTTTGATCTCATATAAACCTGTGAAGATTTCCTCATTTTTTTTTTACAAAGTTTACCCCAGAAATTCAGTAAGGATTTAGTGGATGTTTCCAATTGAATACCACAAGCCAAAGCTGCTTCATTGCTTTCAAGTCAAACACTATCCAGTTTAGCACAAACATTTTGAGAATCCATCAATTATGCAATTCCTGTTTCCCTGTAAATTTACACACACATTCAAGTCACCTCATTTTCATCCATTAGATCTGCTGTAAATTGAGTACTACAGTGTAGATCTCCACATGTATCAAGCAGTATTAAGCATGTGTGGTGTTACTATAACTACCACAACTAATGTACATGTGTCCATACGTATCTGGTGAGAAAAGGCACTAAGAAAAAAAAAATACTGAACAAGCTAAAATTTTTGCATGCAAATATTTCCATGAATTGCTCCTTGTTACATTTTCGTGTGTTGTTAATTTCACAGTTGCAAAGGTCTAGCAATCATTACTTCACCTTTTACGAAATAAATCTATCGGAATGAGCAACAAGCAATTATACTCTTACCATATGTTTTCACTTGGTGATTTCCTGTACATAAACAAGTAGTGTGTTCAGCATTCAAATTACTGTACTAGCATGTTGTCAATATCGCTACTTTGCTGTTGTGGCCCATGCAGTGTGCTGGACCCACGTGTGCAATCCAGTACTGGCATGGCATTTTTTTTTTTTTTTTTTTTTTGCGCATTGTTATTTAAATGAAATTTGCAAAACAAAAACAAAAACAAAACAACTTTCAGCTCTTACAGTATAAGGAAGCAAACAGTTGCAACAGTCCAGTATGAGAGTAATGTCATTTCTAACCTGTAATGTAGCACCCTCCAGGATAATCGACTCTCGTACCCTGACACCAGCTCCGATGGTTACATTCGGTCCTACCGTCACATTTGGACCCAACTAGGAGAGACAAAATTGAAACAAAACTCAAGGGTGTGGGTAACAGGATTAACCGGTAGATATGCTTTAAGCATACCATCTCCACATGCATAAGACTAGAAGTAAGAGTTCTTTGTTAGCTTGTACCATGTGCCAGCAATGTAGCCTCACAAAGTAAATTTACTGAGTAAATTGCAAACTATGAGTAACTTAATTTTAAAGTTTGCATAGCCAATGGCATAACAAAAGAAAAGCTGAGGGAATATACTGTCTCACAAGGAACATACATATTGTACAGTATGTCCCCCAAAAAATTACAATCAGATTTTCGCATTGATAAAACCCATTATGATTAAACTGTCTAAATGCTACTTCAGGGTCTTAACCCTAACTAGGCCGGGGGGGGGCCTCCGAGGCCCCCCCCTCGACGTTTCGCGCAATGTATCGCAATCGCAAAAAGCTATCGCCGCGACGTTTCATGACTTTTTTCTTTCAAGTCTCCCGCATCTTTTGACACCAAATTTGCGACGCCCGGGCGCGCGGCTCCGAAGTTACGCATAAATTTGTAGATGCATGTCAGACCAAAAATTGCTCAAAAACGTGAATTCGTGTACAATTTCAATGCAAACTGTGCTTGCAGGCAAATTTCATAAAAGCATGATTATTTTGGTGTTTTATTGATTAAAATCAATGAATAACATATTTTCTTGTTCGGAGCGATGTCGCGAACGAATTCCATTGAAAAAACAATGAAAAACATAAAGTCGAAAAAACAAAGAAATACATAAGAAATTCAAAAAAACAATAAAATACTTAAGAATTTTTCTGATATCACAATTTTTTTTATTACATTTGCTAAGGACACTAAAAAGAATATTTACACAAAAAATGTGCCTGTTTTGAGTTTTATTTTGTGATTTATACCAAATAGTCTGATTTCATGCATCATTATGCATAAATTAGCATAATTTAGCATTAATGATAATTTTTTGAAAAATTAACTTCATGGTATTTTAGATTACATCATAGGCAATGTGTGTGCCAATTTTCGTCGCGATCGCGCGGTCGACGGCCGAGATCTGGAGGGGGGGCCTCCCAGGCCCCCCCCCGGCTCTATCAACTACCTAAATAGCCCGGCCTAGTTAGGGTTAAAATATAACATCTTAGCTCTATTTTGCAGAAAATCCCATTCAATTTGGTTAAGCGGTCACAGAGAAATGTGGATTGTTGTAAAGCATGTCATGAGTCTGATTCTTCCAAGTGTAGCACTTCGATGCTCTTGTGTGTGAATACAATAGACAGAACTTGGAGGGAAGAGATTCCTGACATCCTCTACAAAATTCCTTATTTCTCTTTGACCACTGAAGCAAATCGAATAGGGTTTTCTCTAATATGTGGGCAATGAGTTATAGTTTCATACTCTGAATTTGTATTTAGATTGATTCACTATTTTTAAAGATATCATTGCGGAAGGTCCCGTTGTAATTTTTTTGGGGGGGACATACGGTATAACTCCCTGGGGACTGTCAAGTATTATATTACAACAGTCAAGGCAGTACCAGTATGTTACATCATATGGTCTACATAAATACACAACATTTCATTCTAGCCTTGTCAGCAGCCAATCAAATTCTGAAATCATATTACCGGATGTGACGTCACTGCTTGCAATATAACGACTTTGAACCTGACTGCACTAGTCACGCGACTGCATTATAACCAATCGCCGACCAGTATTTATGTAGATCAATTAATATTAAGATGTTTCATCCACAGACATTCAGTATAATCACGTTTTATACTGGGTCTTCATTCCTCAACTTGATTAATTTCTACAAGTCGTCCTTACATCTTTGCAGGAAAAGAGCGATATGAATATTGAATGCGCGCATACATGTAGTTTGTTCAACTCACTGTGGATGATGAATCTACGGTTGCAGTGGGATGAATGTAGACGTCACCTCGTATTTCCGGACCGGTCTCCAAATCGTTCTTTGCCAGCCGATCTGGATGTGTCTCATGGTAGAGGCTTAGGTAGAGTCTGTTGGCATAGATCGCTGACCTACACAGACAAGACACAGGTGATTGTCAATTACACTGCATTCTCACACACAACATGTTTAAAGGGGATGGCTAGTAACCGATCAGTGGGAATCAGTGGGAACGCTGAGGGATGATTGTTCCAATCCTTGTGGGATTCATTTAAGAGTACATTAGATATCTACTGTTGTGTGAAAATTATTTGCTTCAGAACGGTCTCATATTCAAGTAATGTGCAGATTAATGCCCCGTCACTGACCAGGGACGCTTACCTGGAAACATTAAACTGCACATTACTTGAATATGAGACCATTCTGAAGCAAATAATTTTCACACAAGAATAGATATATAATGTACTCTTAAATGAATCCCACAAGGATTGGAACAATCATCCCTCAGCATTCCCACTGATTCCCACTGATCAGTTACTAGCCATCCCCTTTAACTTAAGGGGAATGATGCCCAAATATGCAGTCAACATTAGTAGAATGAATCAGTGAAGTTTGAGGAAAATTGGACAATCTGTTAAAAAGTGATGAGTTTTCAAAGCTTTGGTGCTGCAATGTCTGGATGAAAAGACCACAACAGTTTGTGATGTCACTGCAGGTCAACAATATCAGGAAAATATAAAGAGAATTAAAAGGAAAAAAAAACAAACTTCTAATGAAAAGTGGTATCCAAAACAGGAAAATTCAGAATTAAACTAGAAATGTCGCTTTGGCGACTGGTATGCCTCCGCCATAATGCATGATTTTCCCAATAGGTCTAGATAGTACATTGATGTGGACAATGTGTGATTACATTTTCACAAAATTGGCAAAATATTGAAATGACAAGTTTGTCACAAATGTGTTGAATGTTCACCTTCCTTGACCTAGGTTTGATTGGATGAATAGGAGAGCATGTATCTAGGGATTTAAGGACTTTAACTCGACTTTGACCCATTCATACATTTAGGCATTGAGTAATTTTCAAGGTACAGGTGTGGAGAAAAAGTGCAATTTCTGAATTGAATAGAAAATTGTTACCATTTTCATCTGGCCCTTGACTCTAAAATTCATAAGATAATCACTTTCAGGTAGAACATGCATAATATGTATTAAGTTTCAAAATAACTTGAGCCACTTCCGAGATATGGAGGAAAAAGTTAGTTCAGCACTTTCACTTGATCTTTGACCTTTTGACCTTTGAGGTAAAAAAAGAAGAAAAAAAAAACTTTCCAGAGAATTTCTATTAGGTTACACATGTATGCATACACCAAGTGTAAAAAAAAAATAACCCTGCTGGCATCGCATGATAGGAGGGAAATAGTAAAATTTTGAAGTGTTGCACTTGACCTTTGACCCCTGACCTTTGACCCCATGAACCCTACATTCTCTAGATAATCACTTCCAGTCAGTTTATGTATATACTATGTTCCATGAAGATACCTTGAACAATTTTCCAAGGTATGGAGAAAAAAAAAAGTTTTAATATTTTTACTTGACCTTTTGACCTTTGACCTCATGACCCAAACTGTCACCAGAGAATCTTAATTGGGTAATACATGTATACACTAAGTTTCAAGAAAATATCTTCAGGCATTCAATAGATATGGTGGAAATAGTGAAATTTTATGTATTTGACCCTGACCTTTTGACCTTTGACCTTTGATCTCATGACCCAAACTTTCACCAGAGAATCTTAATTGGGTAATACATGTATACACTAAGTTTCAAGAAAATATCTTCAGGCATTCAATAGATATGGTGGAAATAGTGAAATTTTATGTATTTGACCTTGACCTTTTGACCTTTGACCTTGAGCATATGCACCCAAAAGTTGATAGGCACAACTTCACCCCCTAATACACATACATGCCAAGTTTCATTAGGATACCTCAACGGGTTTTGATTGTTACCTTGTCCACAAAATTCATTACAGACGGACGGAAGGAGGGACGGAAGGACGGAAGGACGGAAGGACGGATGGACGGAAGGACGGACGGACGGACGGAAGGACGAACGGACGGATGGACGGACGGACGGACGGACAACCCGAAAACATAATGCCTCCTGCACCACTTCGTGGCGGAGGCATAAAAACAAAACAAAAACATTTGCTTTGCAACTGATTGACAAATTGCCCTACATCGACGTAAATAAGCACTGAATTGATCAGTGTTTTAGTAGCCATGATAAAAAAATCATGGGCGTACATACTCGAGCAGGATTCGAACCTACGACCTCCTGATCACCGGACAGGCGTCATCTCCACTAGACCACCGAGCTTTCGCCCGACAGCAAGTGTTGGTTCTAATCCTTATAGCATGCAGCAGGTACTGCTTTGTTATTCAAATTCATGAAATTCTTCCGTCGAGATGTTTTCATTGCAACTGATTGACAAATTGCCCTACATCGACGTAAATAAGCACTGAATTGATCAGTGTTTTAGTAGTAGCCATGATAAAAAATCATGGGCGTACATACTCGAGCAGGATTCAAACCTATGACCTCCTGATCACCGGACAGGCGTCATCTCCACTAGACCACCGAGCTTTCGCCCGAAAGCAAGTGTTGGTTCTAATCCTTATGGCATGCAGCGGGTACTGCTTTGTTATTCAAATTCATGATTTTCTTCCGTCGAGATGTTTTCATTGCAACTGATTGACAAATTGCCCTACATCGACGTAAATAAGCACTGAATTGATCAGTGTTTTAGTAAAACACTGATCAATTCAGTGCTTATTTACGTCGATGTAGGGCAATTTGTCAATCAGTTGCAATGAAAACATCTCGACGGAAGAAAATCATGAATTTGAAAAACATTTGCATCATTAATCAGCTAATTTAAGAATAGCAATAGATATCCTACTTGACTATGCATTCTTTTAGGATACATGATGGGGCACCTACACACAAAGAATAGAATATCAGAAAAATAGCACATCAGAGGACAATATACAAAACTGATCAACTATTACAACTGCACGTTCAACAGCGATAGTGTGCAATGGTACTTTAACTGTACGTTACGTGACAAGCAGTAAATTAATCAGATAGCTAGAATCTTTTCATCATTTGTTGTATAATTTGGACCAATATATTACTATTCTGGTTTTCTTTAGGATGTCATCTGTCACACAAATAATTTCTCTTTTCAGAGATATTCCATATAATTTATAATTATAACATGATGTCTTGTCTTACCCTGCTGATTTTATCTGGCTCCAGAAATTGTTGGTCTTGTAGGTGAAGAGTTGCCCCGTGCTGGCCAGGGGCGCAAGGATGTCTTGTTCCAGTCTTATCGTGTCCTTGGATGGGAAGAGGGGATCCCCACTGTAGGAGAAGCAGAAAAATATATCTGGTAGACATACACTTACAATCCTCTATCAATGCAGCACATATGTATGGGTTTGTGTGGGTGTGTACATGTGTGCATGTTCTTCAGTCATTAAAGGGACTGTACAGTACTGGTTGAGGTGAGGATTCAGCCTGTAACATTTTGCGAGATATTTAGAAACCACTCCATGAAATGTTAAAGAGCATACAATTCTGTGGGGGGATCAAAAGTTTGTTTGATGAAAATCGGTTTTGAAATGACTGATATCTAAAAACAATGAAAAACAAAGAGATCCTACTAAAAGTCATGGCCTGTCAGTTTTATTAGGATCGCTTTTTTGGATATCTCACTCAGCCATTTCAGGGCCAATTTTCATCAAATAAACGTTGAATCCTTCTTGAAATTACATGCTCTTTCATATTTCATAAGAGGTTTCTCATTATCTCACTTAGGAATGTTCAAAACATGAACCCCACCTCACCGAGTACTGTACAGTCCCTTTAATATTCATTTTTGTCCTGAAACAGCTGATCAAATGTATTATGTTCGTTTGTAAATGTATGAATATATTTGTGTCCTTGTCAACTGTGTTGTAATGGTCCATTGTATTCTCTTTTTCCTTGTACTTACCTGTCTGTGAGCAGGTAGTAACCTTGGATTGTTTATTACATGCTTTGATTTGTGAAGAAGTAAAGTATGTTTTATATATATATATATGTATATATATATGAAGGGTTTGTTTGCAAAAACCGATAAGTCCATTTTTGAAGATTTTGAAGTATGATCTCTGTCACAAAGTACAAAATAATACCTTTTAAATGATATATTGGTCACTACATAAAAAGGTATATTATTCAAGTTATGGTCAAAAGAAGCAAAAATTTCTTATTATTCTCTTTATTTTTGTTGACCTTTGATCGCAAATATCTCCATTTGGCAAATATGGACTTATCGGTTTTTGCAAACAAACTCTTCATATATTGATTTTTACATGTACTTTTACTTTGCAAAAATACTACCGGTAAACAGAAAAGGACACATTTTTTTTAATAGTTATGACCAAATAATGTAATATTGTCACTTTGTACAGTTATCCCAGTGTAAATTACTGTCCCGGTATCACTTGAGTGGGATCTAATGAATACTATTGAAAAAAAAAAAAAAGTGTTTGTGTGCATGTTTTGTAAATTGCTACACCATAGGATATTTGTGTATCATGCTTGTGAAAGAAAACAATAAGCAGTATTTAGAGGTTAGCAAAGCAAATTTTTAAAAAACCTTCAGTGAAAAATCAGAAAATCAGATAAAATGAAGAAAAATCATACCACTGTAATCGGCACAACACTCATAATCAAGATTAAAAGCAAATGCTACACGCCCAAGCACAATTTGATCCTGGGCAAATAGGAATATAGCATTTTTTTCTTTCTGTTTTTTAAATACATGCAAGCGATCAAGATTGTTTAAAAGACACAAAAGTCAGTCAGTTATTCCAGGAGAGACTACTCACTTGAAGACCTCATCCTGGTTTTGCTGGAAGGCCTTTCCAATGTGTTTGAAGATCTCAGGCTGCAGGATGTACAGTCCACAGTTGATGACGGAACTGACAAACGTCTGAGGTTTCTCGACATAATGCATCACCTGTTGCACAACATCAGAAAATTGTCGGGTAAACATTTGGCTTGTTGCAGTGAGTACAGACATTACTTCTCCTCAGTTCTGTTCATGACATCAATACATTCCTTTCCCTCTCAAATCATCAGTATTTTCTGTCTGTAATGCTTGTGAACAAATGAACTAAAGTAGAATTTGGGATTTAGCCTAATATTTCATGTGGCGATATATTGAGTAACATTCACATACACTTGCATGATTCAAGGTTCATATAAACTCACAGGAGTCATACTGCTGTTTTAATGCCTATTATTGATCTGTGAATATTGAGACCACAGCCATTTCTCCCCATGCACCCCCCTTTCTCTCCACCAGGTAGTACGTTGAAATTGGGAGCAAACTTAATAGCTTAGATGCTCAGAAAAACCTGCAATGTGATGCACATTCATTTGTTGGATACCAAACTCCTTCATCAGATTTACTTTCTAGAATCTAGGAAGGGTCGTGAAGGACTGTTGCTGTATTTTAGAGGTGTTGAGCGAATTTGTGGGGACACTGCAGCAGAGTGGATAGAACTCCCCAAGTTTTAATTGGAGGTCCCAAGTTCAAATCCCATCAAGTGCCTACACTCTTGGACAAGACTGCTATGACAAGGCTCCACATTAACTTTTATTTTTGGTGGCCCAAAGGCAAACATCCTACCTTTTTTTGGTGGCCCGATCAGGCCGCCACATTCTTCATTTCTGAAATTTTGGTGGCCCGACGTGTGTTTTTGGTGGCCCCGGGCCACCAGGCCACCATTAGTGTCGAGCCCTGGCTATGAGCATCATGTCCCTCTCTACCCTGGTGTATCAATGGGTACCTGGTAACACTACAGTTTTACGGCAGGACCCTTCGCTAGAGCAGTGATAACTCTCAAGGAGGCTACCCTGGATGACAAAGACTGTATCATTATCTGCATCATCATCATCATCATCACCATCATTATCATCACCATCATCACCATCACCATCATCACCATCATCATCACCATCATCATTATCATCACCATCATCATCATCACCATCATCACCATCATCACCATCATTATCATCACCATCATCATCATCACAATTATTGTCAGCAGTATTATTATTATCAATCAGTGTAATATTTTGGAGATGAGCACCTTACCTCATGCGTGTTTTCATTCTCCACCAAACAGCCATAGGACAAGCTCTGGTCTCTCGTGGCCTGGCACGTTGAATGACGGAAAACAAGGAGAGACAGCGTAAAACATTTTCCAATTGAACAAAAACAGTGTCATCAATGACTGGAATGAAATGATATTATTACAGAAAATGTGTATAGTGCGTTTCCACATGCAATATCAAATCATTTGATAACTGAAGTTAGATCAAGTTTATTGAAAATCTGTGGTAATATACACATGTACGAATGGTATGTTAGTTCTACATGAATACCAGTCTGTGGAGAACACAGTACAAGAAACAAAACAAACTACAAACAATGATACATTAACACATGTACACAAATCAACAATACTACACTCCTACCAGCCCCCCATCTCCTCCCCCAGTGAACACAAAGTACAGTGACCCACCTCAGTAGACAGCATGGTGTAGTGGACACCCTCAGCAACCTGCTCATGGAAGGCCCACATCTCAGCCAAGGGAAACTTGCAGCAGATGTCGCCATTGAAGACCAGGAATGCCTTGGGTTGGCCCGTCAGGATCTGGTCCCGAAAGTGGTAGAGTCCGCCTGCCGTTCCAAGGGCTGTGTACTCTTGTAGGTACCTAGTGAAGAAGGCATATATATAGAGAGAGGAAAAACCGGAAAGCATTATAAATTATATTGATCCTTCAGAGATATTGTATGTGAAATTACATCACATCCATATTGACATGAAGTGTGCTGCATTGTTGTTTAACTACTAGAAAAGACTCGGCTAAAATGAGAGAGCCAGATAATAAGGTGTGACTGCCTTGCCAGTTTTTCTGAGACTCAACTCAGTGGAAAAGTACCAGAGAAACCCATGCATCCTCCTGAATAATGCATTAATGTGAGATTCCTGTATCCAGCCATAGTAGAACTACATGTACATGTTTGCATGCATTCTAACAATACACCAGGTTATCACAGATGCACAATGGAGGCATGAGAACTCGTAAGGATTACATAATTCTCCCACTGAAACTCAGACATTAACAAACCCTATGTTCAGATGATCACCCGTTTTGTGGGGACAATTTGGAGAGTTTTATGGTCGACCGTCCACAAATGCATTGAAATCCCCCACTAAAAGAAGGACAAAATCACGGCTGGTGGTTTCAGCTGTGTCAGGTCACTGTATGTGGTGCTGTAGGCCGCGCGATTGCAAACTTATACGATAGCGATGTGTACAGCCCCAGATTGCCTACTTAACCACAACATGTCGAGCATGCTCACTTCTGAGGAAAACAGTTGCGCGAGAGACAAGGTCAGTCCCCTGCCAGAATTTTGTTGCTCGACAAGATTGCCGGGGGGGAGCGGGAAATGTCCTACCGAGCGTTCACACGATGGAATTGCCGGGGAAAGTCCTGACAAACGGTACACTCCCCGCTAAGTGGGGGTTCATCTGAACGCAGTGGAAGTGTCTGTAACCCTCCTCACATTAGGTTCCACTCACCTTACGTTGAATTTGAATTCTCGCTGCGTTGAAGCGATGAATCTGTTGAGGGAATCCGTGGGTTGGTATGTCCCTATTAGCATGACTTCCTGTAGGTCTGGCAGCTGTAAAGGACAGTACATCACAATTAAATACAAAATTGCAAATAGCATTTTTAGCAGAGTATCATACCTTCCCGGCAGAGTAAACAGCTGCATACAACAGTGTGCTAGGGGGTGTTTCATAAAGCTGTTCGTAAAGTTACGAATGACTTACGAACGACTGGTGATCAGTTCTTGTGCTGAATTATTGAAATTCTGATAAGTATAGCACATCAGAACAACGACACCAGTCATTCTTAAATCGTTCATAACTTTACTAACAGCTTTATAAAACACGGCCCAGATTAGCCTTGCAACATGTCGGAAGACAATTTCTTGCAATATTCAGCCAATTATACATACTGATACATTATAAACACACTCTATAAGCACTTTATTTTTTATAGTGAATTCACACACTTTTTTTTTTACATTTCTCATGAGAGCTGTTTTCTTTTTTCTTGACTTCACTGGGGATATTATATCATGGATAATACAACAATATGCAACCTAATGACAAAAGAGCTGATTTTTTGGTTGAATTCATAAGAAAAGTGACACAGATTCTGTATTAGTATTCCCAGAACCTTCATATCAGAACTTACTGTACTTGCCAGTGACTTGAAATTTACATTATTAAAAAAATAAACCCTGTTGTTTCAAGGTCTTCATAAAATGCCATTTCAGCTGAAATATCAACATTTCTGCTGCTGCAACTTCCTTAATCCTTACTGGATATCACAGTACTATTAAAGCCTTTTGCTAAATGCTCCGGACATTATTGCCACCAATTCTGTTTAGATAAAAATGAGTAAAAACTCCTTTCACTGACGCTCTCCAGGAGAGAATAAAGTCTTCTTTACCCCTGTGCATATTACACCTGATGATTCCCATCAAAATCTGTGTGACTTTAAGCATTCACCTGAGAATGGATTAAGTTCTTGACTTTTGACAGACTGTCATTACATAATTGCTGGTATATATTTCTATCTGAGCACATGTAATTGAAAACTGCATAAATGCCAGGATAAGAATGGAAATTTCTCCCTTGGCCAATATGCAAAATGAATGAAAGACAAATTTCTATATATGCATACAAAAGCATTTGTTACCTTGCTGCATGCCTCCAAGTGGTGGTATATAATGGGAAAACCAGCAACAGGAAACAACGGCTTCGGAAGTTCCAATGATAGTGGCCGAAAGCGAGTACCTTTTATTGAATCAAATACAAAATGGGGGAATGAGATAAATGACTTACTGATGAGTAAACTGGTGAATCATACAGAAATCACATTTACAGTTAAACAAAGCACCTGTGTATGTTTCAATCATTGCAGCTGAAGTGATATTACTGACAGGTATCACTTTCACTGAAACAGTTAGTGCAAACTTGTAAAATCTTCTCCTGGGCTAAATTAATCATTTTAAAAGACAAGTCCACCTTCATATACATATGGATTGAGTGAATACAACAATATTAGTAGAACACATCAGTGAAAGTTTGGGGAAAATCTGACAATCTGTTCCAAAGTTATGAATTTTTAATGTATCTGCGCAGTCACTGCTGGATGATAAGACTACTACAGTGTATGATGTCACATGCGTATAACGATATAAGGAAAATAAAAAGAGAATTTCATAAAGCTTGTACTTTTTTAATAAAGTGCACATTTCTTCGACTTGTTACTGACGTACAGTATGTTAAGGGTAATATTATTCCCCCTGCCTTCTGAAAGAGAGAAGTCGAGTGTTCTTTTATTCTGTGAGAAAAGTGAAAATATGTTGAATTTTCTTTAGTCTTTCTTTATATCGTTGTACACATATGACATCACAAGCTATGGTAGTCTTCTCATCCAGCCGTGACTAAGCAGAAACTTCACAAATTCATCACTTTTGAACAGATTGTCCAATTTTCCTCAAACTCTCACTGCTGTGTTCTACTAATATCGCGATATTGCTGCATTCACTCAACCCACATGTCTATGAAGGTGAACTTGTCTTTTAAGAATGTTGCTGCATTACTACTAGTCACAACTACTCAATGACTACCGGAGTCAGTGAGTTACCAAACTTTTTAGTGCTCACCTACACCTGGTGAAGTATAGAGTCTGGAAGAAAAGAGTATCAGTTAATTCTTGGCAGCATTCCATCATTATGCATGTGATGGTCTACTCTTTTAAATTGCAATTTCAAATGCTCGGAGCATACATGATACAGCTGGACCGACATTCACAACTGCATAGCGTATTGACCAGTGCAGTGGCAGTCAATGCAGTGGGTTGTGGTCGTCGCAAAGGGCTGTGGGCTGTTGTAATTAATTAGGGCCTACATACAGCTGTACCGGTACCTGGTTAACATACCAGGTACATGTATGTTAACCAGGTACACATAACTTTTAAATAATGCAGTTTCATCCAAACTTCATTTTCTCATGGTCGTAATCTGCACGCCTGAACCCCCAAGTCCTAGGAACTAGAGGATTACATGTAAGGTTTGTTGTGGCATAATGAATGGAGTTTACAGTAGTTGGACCTATACTCATCGACCACTTTTTGATTAAATACTTTGCTTGTACAACAGTATCTTAGAAAATATCCCTCAGTTTCACCTTAATTTTATTCTACTCCAGGCAGAAAATACCGCAGATTGTATATCCTGGGCTCAGAATTATCGGTGACAAACAGAAGTGACATTTTTTTACCGCACACTGGCGCGAGCTCATCATTTTAATCGATCATCTGTTTTCCCATTGAAAAGCACGTAAATCCAGTGAATGAGCAAATACATGTTGTTGTTTTTTATGTTAACAATAATTATGTGTATTTCCATGTACTACAACTTAGTTAATGAGGATTTTCTTCCATTTTTTTTTTTCTAATGGCATATGCTTAGCATTAATCTTTAGTTTAAGTTTAAAGGGGAATGCTAGTAACTGATCACTGGGAATCAGTGGAAATGCTGGGAGATGATTGTTCCGATCCTTATGGGATTCATTCAAGAGTTCATTGTATATATTATATTGTTGTGTGAAAATGATTTGCTTCAGAATGGTCTCATATTAAAGTAATGTGCAGTTTAATGCTTCCAGGTTAGCGTCCCTGGTCAGTGACGGAGCATTAATCTGCACATTACTTGAATATGAGACCGTTCTGAAGCAAATCATTTTCACACAACAATAGATATACAATGAACTCTTGAATGAATCCCATAAGGATTGGAACAATCATCTCCCAGCATTTCCACTGATTCCCACTGATCAGTTACTAGCCTTCCCCTTTAACGTGCTAGCATTTTAACGTCGAGTCGCAAGAGTAAATTTAACCCGATTAAATATAAATTTAGACGTCTAACTTAAATAAATTTATAGGGTCTAGACTGTCTAGCTAGATCTAATAAATTTAATACTGCTTCGTATGCATTATAACGTGCATTGACCATGTTGACCATTATTGATTGTGTCTGTCTGTCGTTGCGCGGGTACTTCCTAACTCCTGTCTGATTTATTAAGTGATTGAATACTATAGTGATCAGCCCAGTTAGTGTCTATGTTATACAGCAGATCAGCAGATCAGTTGCAGTTGTGTTGTAATAAATGTAACTTTTTAAGTAACGTTAGAAACATCTACAATATTGTAAGTAAATTTACCGACAATAACAACACACAAGTTCTAACGTATGGGACTACACAATAGTTTTTTACATACTCGTTATCTAGATCTATGCTTCTTTTGATTACCTTTTTGAGGTCCTCCGATAAGTATCACTGCTTTCAACATGATTGCAGCTCAGTTTAGAGGAATGATTTTCTAGGTGGAAGAAGTACGAAGCCGATGCTTAGCTCGGCGAGGTTCTTGAAATATCGAGTCGCTTTCGTTGATGTCGCAGCGTCTACTTCGACCCAACCAAAAGCAAGCAGATAATGCACACAACAAAAACCGTGTTGACGTGGACGAATTAGTCTTCCTCAAAGCCCGAATGATGATGAGCACACTGATCACCGGCTCTGCTATGTCTTCTACGTAACAATTTAATTGTCAAACCTGTCTACAGCGACCATCGTCTATAGCGGCCACCTACCGTATATGCGACTATTCAACACAATTCCCTCGCAAGGAAAACCATGTTCACGACCCTGTCTATAGCGGTCACCCGTCTACAACGGCCACTTTTTCTCGTCTCCATTAATTGGGTGGCCGCTATAGACAGGTTTGTACAGTCAAACCTGTCTATAGCGGCCACCCAATTAATGGAGACGAGAAAAAGTGGCCGTTGTAGACGGGTGACCGCTATAGACAGGTAATCCAACTTTGTGTGCATTGCTTACATGTACATGTATCATCGTTGTATTCTTGTACATGTACAGTATGTGTGTACGTATGCATACACCGTGTGTTTCATGCATTTAACTATGCCGGTGTATATGAAATTGTTGCACAGTAGCATTTTTATTGTCGTGAAGAATCGTGCATTATTATGACTGAATGAGGGATGAATGCAGTGGTGGTGATCACTGAACGTTGCTCGCACGGCTACCAAACAAAAAATACGCTGAATTAACGGCTTGGCTACGGCTCCATTGGGTTTTTGGCCGCTATAGACAGGTTAATATCTCCCGCGGGAAACAAAATTTGTGGCCGCTGGCCGCGTTAGAGAGGTGGCCGCTATACACAGGGTCTTTAACAGGGCTTTTCTCTCGGGGGGGATTTCGCAGTGGCCGCTATAGACAGGTGGCCGCTAAGGCAGGTTTGACTGTACTTGTATACTTTGCAGGAAAATAAAACGAACAAACTTGTACACAATGAAACTATGTGAATAAAATGTCAGTAAAACAATCCCATTATCAAAGCCAGTATTTTTCACCGGACTAGTATGGAAAGAGATCTTCTGTTTTGAACATAATTGTAATGGACACAAAATGTTTAACTTATCAAATTTCTTAAGATTTAGGTCTATCTTTAGTTTCTTACTGATGTGTATTTCCGTCAGTAGAGTTGATAATATATAGTTTAGAGACAAGTTCTATCAACAGCTCCTCGTGAATGTGAAAATGTTCATCATAACAGCTTCATTTTTAATTCAATTTCGACATTTTGTTGTGCTGTACCACCAGTTCCCAGCTATTGAGAATTTAAAGGTAGATCTCACTGAATATGTTTTCAGCAAAACACATACATACACAAAAAAGGCTTAGTGATCTCCACATACTGAAAATCTGATGAATATCACTCAGTCATAGTTGTAAAGTAATGATTTTCAGTTATTTATTAATTTATTTTTTTTTTTCATTCCACGTATACCAGCCTTGATCTGAATGTGGATCTGCAAGAGTGGGTATGTTCTGGGAATTGTGCAATTCTATGTCATGGCATTTTTCAAAGGAAGTTTTTAAAAAGACATTTTACAGAGCCTGTGACCAATACAACAATGTACTGGTTTGTTTGGATTTTATGGCGTTCATCAAAAGTACACAGTAGGCCTTTTTTTTTTTAATTCTTTATTCGAATTTCGTACCATTTCATATCATAGAAACAGAAATGTTCACAGAAACAAAACAAAACAAAACATCATACAAAGACAAATTGCTTTTCAAACAAACATTGTACACAATAACGTCAATCTTACCAGGGAGTCACCTCCCTGATCTTACACTACATAAAAAAATGCAGTATCACCAACATTATGCAAACTAATATCAAATTTACATTGTAACTATCTAAACCAAGGAAACGAAACACATATTCTCGCACAAGCCCGCGAAACGGAAACATGGGGCATATTTCACTGTTCCTGTATAAGAAAAAACAAAACAAAACAAACGAGGCCATTTGCGAGACAACATACACACATGCACACACACACATCCCCACACAACGCCAACATGCACCCCATCCCCCCCCCCCCCCCCCCCGTGCCTTCAGCCCTCAGGTTTCAGGTTTTATTCACACTTGAGTAACTCTGCAGTGTGAATTGCCATTTTGTTTCTCATACAATATACTCATAATATGGAAATGGTAGAAGCAATAGAGACGAGGGAAAAAAAACCGACAACGATATGAAAATAACTCGCAGATATAATATGTACGGCAAATTCAAAACAGAAAAAGATAATCACATAGGATTATCATCCTCGGTATTATATTCCCACTTTGACAGATGAGATGCATTCCAACTGTTCCTCTTTTACTAGCTATCGTATTTTCTTCTTCTTTACACATCTTAAAATACTTCATAACTTCATTAAAATTTGGTA
Organism: Diadema setosum; assembly: GCA_033980235.1. Lineage (NCBI taxonomy): Eukaryota > Metazoa > Echinodermata > Echinoidea > Diadematoida > Diadematidae > Diadema > Diadema setosum. The sequence continues at coordinate 27,374,881 of CM067080.1, read as the reverse complement.
CCTCCCCTTCTGATCTCGCTAAATATAAAATATATTAATCATCAATATAATTGTATTCCATCCTTTGATTTTTAAAGAGTTTCCAGATATACCCGTATAAACAACTCCCCAATTCATATTTCCTAATTCTTCTAAATTAAATTTCTGAATGATAATTTGCCACAAATCCTGCACTTTAATACACTTCCAAAATAAATGTGAATATGTCTCAGTGCTCTTTTTGCAGAAAGAACAGAGATCATCCGAAACAAACCCAGATCTCAACAGATTAACTTTTGTATAAAGTGCACCATGAAGAAGTTTAAACTGAAATTCTCTAAGCTTTGGGATAAGAGTTGTGACTCTGGGTCGGTGAAAATATTTTGGGTGACTTTTGAGGAGAAGACAAAATTACTCTGTTGATCTCGTACTTCCAATCAACGGCGTAGCCAGGATTTGATCTTAGGGGGGGGGGGGGCGGTTAGTCTGCGAGGGAGCGAAGCGACCGAGCCCGAGCGAGCGGAGCGAGCGAGGGGGGGGGGGGGGGAGGGTGTGGGAGGGGGTGTCCCCCCTCCCACGGTAAGAACTTTTTGCATTTTGATGTTGTAAATGGTGCAATTTGATGCATGTTTTTGCGCGTTTTATCGACGTGAAACAGTCCCACTTGTTTAAGGTAGCAGTATATTTTAGTGTAGATTATTATTGAACAATTTGCCTACAAAATGGTATAATTTTAAATACACTTCTTGTATAAATTCTTTTCACTGAATATCATGAACGGGACTGAACCCGAGCGAGCGGAGCGAGCGAGGGGGGAGGGGAGGGTGTGGGAGGGGGTGTCCCCCCTCCCACGGTAAGAACTTTTCGCATTTTGATATTGCAAATGGTGCAATTTGATGCATGTTTTTGCTAGTTTTATCGACGTGAAACAGTCCTACTTGTTTAAGGTAGCAGTATATTTTAATGTAGATTATTATTGAACAATTTGCCTATAAAATGGTATAATTTAAACACACTTCTCAATATTAATTCTTTTCACTGAATATCATGAACGCGACTGAACCCGAGCGAGGGGCGAGGGGAGGGTGTGGGAGGGGGGTGTCCCCCCTCCCACGGTAAGAACTTTTTGCATTTTGATGTTGTAAATGATGCAATTTGATGCATATTTTTGCGCGTTTTGTCGACGAGAAACAGTCCCACTTGTTTAAGGTAGCAGTATATTTTGATGTAGATTATTATTGAACAATTTGCCTATAAAATGGTACAATTTAAATACACTTCTTGTGTAAATTCTTTTCACTGAATATCATGAACGCGACTGAACCCGAGCGAGCGGAGCGAGCGGAGGGGGAGGGGAGGGTGTGGGAGGGGGTGTCCCCCCTCCCACGGTGAGAACTTTTTGCATTTTGATGTTGCAAATGGTGCAATTTGATGCATGTTTTTGCTCGTTTTATCGACGAGAAACCGTCCCACTTGTTTAAGGTAGCAGTATATTTTGATGTAGATTATTATGGAACAATTTAAATACACTTCTTGTGTTAATTCTTTTCACTGAATATCATGAACGCGACTGAGCCCGAGCGAGCGGAGCGAGCGAAGGGGGAGGGGAGGGTGTGGGAGGGGGGTGTCCCCCCTCCCACGGTGAGAACTTTTTGCATTTTAATGTAGCAAATGGTGCAATTTGATGCATGTTTTTGATCGTTTTATCGACGTGAAACAGTCCTACTTGTTTAAGGTAGCAGTATATTTTAGTGTAGGTTATTATTGAACAATTTGCCTATAAAATGGTATAATTTAAACACATTTCTCAATATTAATTCTTTTCACTGAATATCATGAACGCGACTGAACCCGAGCGAGCGGAGCGAGCGGAGGGGGAGGGGAGGGTGTGGGAGGGGGTGTCCCCCCTCCCACGGTGAGAACTTTTTAGGTGATCCGAGTATCCTCTCGGATCACCTTCTGTATCTGTACGGATTCTTTGTTCTTCTTCTTCTTCTTCTTCTTTCTTTCTGGACAAAATTTGTGCATCTACTTACTCAGAAAGTTCTCAGAGTATCAATTTCAAACTCATACCATATATGTATCATGTCCCAAAGACGACAAATCTAAAATATCATTGTGATTGGTCAATCGTGACGTCACTATGACGTCATTATATGAAAACACATTCTCAATCATATCTCATTAATGGAATAGAGTTTTTCAATGAAATTTACGTCACATATATTTCAAGTTATGGGCATTTTACTCATATTCTCAAAATGCATATTTTCTCTTGAAACGTGCGCGTACGCGCGCGTTGAAATATTTGTATGCTCAAATCGAGCTCAAATTTTTTTTGCACACGTTTCAGACCATTTGGAGCATTTTTTGAAAAATTGAAAAAATTGGACGGACGCGTACGCGCGCGCGCATATACGCACGTACAGCTCATATGCAATAGAAATTTACACTTTTTTTACACAGATCGGATGCCTGAAATGTCAAGGAATATTTCTACCAAGTTTCAAGTCAATCCGACTCAATATGACGTCATACGGGCCCGTCAAAGTTGAAAATCCGTGCGCGCGTCAATGGCGATATACAGTGCAACAATGCCAAAAAACCGCCAATTTTGAATCCGATTTTACTCGTCAGGATGGACGGTGACCCCCCATTTTTGTAACATATTCTGAAAGCTGATGAGTTGTACATGTCATTTCATGGGTTGGCGATGCTGGAAAAATGATGAAAAGATATCAAATTTCTTAATAAAATAAAAAAAGTAAATTTTCAAAATGACGTCATCAAATTTCAAGTTTACTCGAGCGTATCTCTCTTATCCTTGGCCAATTTTCACCCAGATTTCAGTATGCTGTAGCTAATTTAATGCTCTATCAGTTATATAATAACACAATTTTGATTGAATGACAGCATGACCTCGTAAAAATGGATTGAATGTAACCTTGTCGAATTTGACCAGTTTACGTGTAATCTCTATGGGAGTGCAGTTTTTCTCGAAATGAAAATCGACATGACTGTCTTTTTCAAGCACTAGCTCACTTATGCTTCGGTGAATTTCTCCCAGATTTTAATATGTTGTAGCTGAGACTTTGGGCTATCGTAAGTGTGCCCTTTATTTTTTTATACGATGTCGGGATTACGTGAATAAACTTGGTTGAAATTAAAGCTTATATTCGTTGTAGTGAAATATTTCTTTCTTTTTGCAACTTTCTTTGCAATAACTCAAGAAAAACATACCCTATCAACACCATATTTTGCACATGCTTAGTTCATGTCACGTTCATTATTTCATAAAATAACAAGTACTTGATCAGATGCCATCTTGGGTATGTAAATAAGGGTCAAAGGTCATAAATGTTTCATCCTGTATCTTGGTGAATTCATGTCCTATCTTTCCCATATTTTGCACACGTAAAGACCATGTTACAAGGATCATATCACAAAATAACCACTTTTTGCTCAGATGACATCTTGTCTGTGCAAAGTGGGGTCAAAGGTCATATGTACTTCTTTCTTTATTGTCATTATGACGTGTTATCTCTACGGGAGGGAATTTTACTAGATGTGAAAATTGACATGATTGTCTTTATCCAGCACGAGCTCACTCACCCTTCGATGAATTTCTCCCAGATTTTAATATGTTGTAGCTGAGACTTTGCGCTATCGTAATAAGTTCTCCGTTTTTTCATACGACGTCAAAAGCACGTCGAAAAACTCGGCTTAAGTAATCAAAGCTTAGCTTCATTAGGTGATCCGAGTATCCTCTCGGATCACCTTCTGTATCTGTACGGATTCTTTGTTAGGTGATCCGAGTATCCTTCGGATCACCTTCTGTATCTGTACTGATTCTTTCTTTATTAGGTGATCCGAGTATCCTCTCGGATCACCTTCTGTATCTGTACGGATTCTTTCTTCTTCTTTATTTCTTTATTTCTCCGCAAAAGTTGTGCAGAGGTTAGCTCAGAAAGTCCGCTGCCTATCAATTTCAAAATTATACCATGTATGTATCATGTCCCAAAGACGGCAAATCTAATGTATCATTGTGATCAGTTGACCGTGACGTCACTATGACGTCATTATATGAAAACACATTCTCAATCATATCTCATTAATGGAATAGAATTTTTCAATGAAATTTACGTCACATATATTTCAAGTTATGCGCAGTTTACTCATGTTCTCAAAATTCATATTTTCTCGTAAAACGTGCGCGTACGCGCGCGTTGAAATATTTGTATGTTCCAATCGAACTCAAAAATTTTTTGCACACGTTTCGGACCATTTGGAGCATTTTTTGAAAAATTGAAAAAATCGGACGGACGCGTACGCGCGCGCGCATATACGCACGCACAGCTCATATGCAATTGAAATTTCCAGTTTTTTCACTTTGATCAGATGTCTGAAATGTCAAGGAATATTTATACCAAGTTTCAAGTCAATCCGACTCAATCTGACGTCATACGGGCCCGTCAAAGTTGAAATTCCGCGCGCGCGTCAATGGCGATATACAGTGCAACTATGCCAAAATACTGCCAATTTTAACTCCGATTTTACTCGTCAGGATGGACGGTGACCCCCCATTTTCTTTACATGTTTTGAAAGCTGATGAGTTGTACATGTCATTTCATGGGGTGGCAATGCTGACAAAATGATTAAAAGATATCAAATTTCTTAATAAAGTAAAAAAAGTAAATTTTCAAAATGACGTCATCAAATTTCAAGTTCATTCAAGCGTATCTCACTAATCCTTCGTCAATTTTCACCCAGATTTCAGTATGTTGTAGCTTATTTAATGTTCTTTCAAACATGAAATTACAAAATTGTGATTGGATAACGGTATTAATTCGTAAAAATGGATTGAAAGTGATCTTGTCAAATTTGACCTGTTTACGTGTTATCTCTATGGGAGTGCAGTTTTTCTGGAAATCAAAATTGACATGACGGTCTTTATTGAGCACTAGCTCACTTACCCTTCTGTAAATTTCGCCCAGATTTTAATATGTTGTAGCTGAGGCTTTGCGCTACCGTAAGTGTGCCCTTAGTTTTTTCATGCGATGTCGGGATCACGTCAAAAATTTTGGTTGAAATTCAGGCTTATCTTCGATGTATTGAGATGTTTCTTTCTTTCTGCAACTTTCTTTGCAATAACTCAAGAAAAACGGCCTCTATCAATTCCATATTTTGCACATGTTTAGTTCATGTCACGTAAATTATTTCATAAAATAATAACTTCTTGATCGGACACCATCTTGGGTATGTAAATTAGGGTCAAAGGTCATAAGTATTTCATCCCGTATCTTAGTGAATACAGGTCCTATTTTTCCCATATTTTGCACACGCAAAGACCATGTTACAAGGATCATTTCACAAAATAACTACTTTTTACTCAGATGCCATCTTGTCTGTGCAAATTGAGGTCAAAGGTCATATGTACTTCTTTTTGTATCTTCGTCATGACGTGTTATCTCTATGGGAGGGAATTTTTTTAAATGTGAAAATTGACATGATTGTCTTTATCGAGCACTAGCTCACTTACCCCTAAGTGAATCTCTCCCAGATCTTAATATGTTGTAGCTGAGACGTAGGTCTATCGTCAGTGTGCCCTTTGTTTTTTCATACGATGTCGGAAACACGATAAAAAACTTGGTTGAAATTAAAGCTTATCTTCTATGTATAGAGATATTTCTTTCTTTCTGCAACTTTCTTTGCAATAACTCAAGAAAAACACGCCCTATCACCCCCATATTTTGCACATGTTTAGTTCATGTCACGTAAATTATTTCATAAAATAACAACTACTAGATTGGACACCATCTTGGGTATGTAAATTAGGGTCAAAGGTCATAAATGTTTCATCTTGTATCTTAGTGAATACCTGTCCTATTTTTCCCATATTTTTCACACGTAAAGACGATGTTGCGAGAATCATTTCACAAAATAACCACTATTTCATCAGATGCAACCTTGAGAGTGCAAAGGTGGGTCAAAGGTCATATGTACTTGTTGCTGTTTCTTCGTTATAGTGTATACAGAATTTGGTACCAACCATGGCAGATATGACTCCCTTTGCTAAATGAGAATTCAAACATCACACGGCCAATGTCTCTAAACACACATGAAACTTGTATGGTCATGCCTATTGCGATCAGGAATCGAATCATTGATTAAAAAAAAAAAATCGGATCACCTGAATTTGTCAGTGATGACAAATTACAATCTCTAGTTTCTCCTCAAAAGTTGTGCAGAGGTTAGCTCAGAAAGTGCATTGCCTACCAATGTCAAACTTATACCATATATGTATCGTGTCCAAAAGACGACAATCGAACTAAAATCAAAGTGATCAGTCGACCGTGACGTCACTATGACGTCATTATATGAAAACACATTCTCAATCATATCTCATTAATGCAATGGAATTTTTCAATGAAATTTACGTCACATATATTTCAAGTAAAGCGCATTTTACTCATATTCTCAAAATTCATCTATACCTTAAAAACGTGCGCGTACGCGCGCGTTGAAATATTTGTATGCTCAAATCGAGCTCAAATTTTTTTTGCACACGTTTCAGACCATTTAGAGCATTTTTTGAAAAATTGAAAAAAATTTACGGACGCGTACGCGCGCGCGCATATACGCACGCACAGCTCATATGCAATAGAAATTTCCCGTTTTTTCACGCTTATCGCCTGCCTGAAATGTCACGGAATACGTCTACCAAGTTTCAAGTCAATCCAACTCAGTATGACGTCATACGGGCCCGTCAAAGTTGAAATTCCGCGCGCGCGTCAATGGCGATATACAGTGCAACAATGCCAAAAAACCGCCAATTTTAAATCCGATTTTACTCGTCAGGATGAACGGTGACCTCCCATTTTCTTTACATATTCTGAAAGCTGATGAGTTGTACATGTCATTTCATGGGTTGACGATGCTGGAAAAATGATTAAAAGATATGAAATTGCTTAATAAAGTAAAAAAAGTAAATTTTCAAAATGACGTCATCAAATTTCAAGTTCACTCGAGCGTATCTCACTTATCCTTTGCCAATTTTCACCCAGATTTCAATATGTTGTAGCTTATTAAATGGTCTTTCATAAATGTAATAACAACATTTTGATTGGATGACGCCATCACCTAGTAAAAATGGATTGAATGTAATCTTGTCAAATTTGCCCAGTTTACGTGTTATCTCTATGGGAGTGCAGTTTTTCTGGAAATGAAAACTGACATGACTGTCTTTATCGAGCTCTAGCTCACTTATGCTTCGGTGAATTTCTCCCAGATTTTGATATGTTGTAGCTGAGACTTTGCGCTATCGTATGTGTGCCCTTCGTTTTTTCATACGATGTCGGGATCATGTCCAAAAACTTGGTTGAAATTAAAGCTTATCTTCGATGTATTGAGATATTCCTTTCTTTTTGCAACTTTCTTTACAATAACTCAAGAAAAACAAGCTCTATCAGCCCAATATTTTGCACATGTTTAGTTCATGTCACGTACATTATTTCATAAAATAACAACTACTTGATCAGACGTCATCTTGGGTATGTAAATTAGGGTCAAAGGTCATAAATGTATCATCTTGTATCTTGGTAAATACATGTCTTATCTTTACCATATTTTGCACACGTAACGACCATGTTACAAGGATCATTTCACAAAATAACCACTTTTTGCTCAGATGCCATCTTGGCTGTGCAAAGTGGGGTCAAAGGTCATATGTACTTCTTTCTTTATCTTCGTTATGACGTGTTATCTCTATGGGGGAATTTTTGTAGATGTGAAAATTGACATGATTGTCTTTATCGAGCACTAGCTCACTTATGCTTCGGTGAATTTCTCCCAGATTTTAATATGTTGTAGCTGAGACTTTGGGCTATCGGAATTGTGTCCTCCATTTTTCACACGATGTCGGGATCACGTCCAAAAACTTGGTTGAAATTAAAGCTGATCTTCGATGTATTGAGATATTTCTTTCTTTCTGCAACTTTCTTTACAATAACTCAAGAAAAACAGGCCTTATCACCCCCATATTTTGCACATGTTTAGTTCATGTCACGTACATTATTTCATACAATCACAACTACTTGATCAGACGTCATCTTGGGTATGTAAATTAGGGTCAAAGGTCATAAATGTATCATCCTGTATCTTGGTGAATACATGTCCTATCTTTCCCATATTTTGTACACGTAAAGACCATGTTACAAGGATCATTTCACAAAATAACAACTTTTTGCTCAGATGCCATCTTGTCTGTGCAAAGTGGGGTCAAAGGTCAAATATACTTCATTCTGTATCTTCGTTAGTGTATACGGAATTGTGTACCATAGATGGCAGGTCCGACTCCCTTTTCTAAATGAGAATCCAAACATCACACGGCCAATGTCCACTAAACACAGATGAAACCGGTATGGTCATGCCTATTGGGATCAGGAGACTCAAATCCGGTCAATCCGGCTCTACATAACGTCATACGGGCCCGTCAAAGTTGAAATTCTGCGCGCGCGTCAATGGCGATATACAGTGCAAGTATGCCAACAATCCGCCAATTTTAAATCCGATTTTACTCGTCAGGATGGACGGTGTCCCCCCATTTTCTTTACACATTTTGAAAGCTGATGAGTTGTACATGTCATTTCATGGGTTGGCAATGCTGTCAAAGTGATTAAAAGATATCAAATTTCTTAATAAACTAAAAAAAGTAAATTTTCAAAATGACGTCATCAAATTTCAAGTTTCTTCAAGCGTATCTGACTAATCCTTTGTCAATTTTCACCCAGATTTCAGTATGTTGTAGTTTATTTAATGTTCTTTGAAACATAAAATAACAATATTTTGATTGGATGACGGTATCACCTCGTAAAAATGGATTGAAAGTAACCTTGTCAAATTTGACCAGTTTACGTGTAATCTCTATGGCAGTGCAGTTTTTCTGGAAATGAAAATTGACATTACTATCTTTATCGAGCACTAGCTCACTTATGCTTCAGTGAATTTCTCCAAGATTTTGATATGTTGTAGCTGAGACTTTGGGCTACCGTTAGTGTGCCCTTCGTTTTTTCATACGATGTCGGGATCACGTCAAAAAATTTGGTTGAAATTAAAGATTATCTTCGATGTATTGAAATATTTCTTTATTTTTGCAACTTTATGTGCAATAACTCAAGAAAAACATGCCCTATCACCACCATATTTTGCACATGTTTAGTTCATGTCACGAACATTATTTCATAAAATAACAACTACTTGATCAGACGCCATCTTGGGTATGTAAATTAGGGTCAAAGGTCATAAATGTTTCATCCTGTATCTTGGTGAATACATGTCCTATCTTTCCCATATTTTGCACACGTAACGACCATCTTACAAGGATCATTTCACAAAATAACCACTTTTTGCTCAGATGCCATCTTGGCTGTGCAAAGTGGGGTCAAAGGTCATATGTACTTCTTTCTTTATCTTCGTTATGACGTGTTATCTCTATGGGAGGGAATTTTTGTAGATGTGAAAATTGACATGATTGTCTTTATCGAGCACTAGCTCACTTATGCTTCGGTGAATTTCTCCCAGATTTTAATATGTTGTAGCTGAGACTTTGGGCTATCGAAAAAGCGTCCTCCATTTTTCATACGATGTCGGGATCACGTCCAAAAACTTGGTTGAAATTAAAGCTGATCTTCGATGTATTGAGATATTTCTTTCTTTCTGCAACTTTCTTTACAATAACTCAAGAAAAACAGGCCTTATCACCCCCATATTTTGCACATGTTTAGCTCATGTCACGTACATTATTTCATACAATTACAACTACTTGATCAGACGTCATCTTGGGTATGTAAATTAGGGTCAAAGGTCATAAATGTATCATCCTGTATCTTGGTGAATACATGTCCCATCTTTCCCATATTTTGCACACGTAAAGACCATGTTACAAGGATCATTTCACAAAATAACCACTTTTTGCTCAGATGCCATCTTGTCTGTGCAAAGTGGGGTCAAAGGTCAAATATACTTCATTCTGTATCTTCGTTAGTGTATACGGAATTGTGTACCATAGATGGCAGGTCTGACTCCGTTTTCTAGATGAGAATCCAAACATCACACGGCCAATGTTCACTAAAAACAGATGAAGCCGGTATGGTCATGCCTATTGGGATCAGGAGACTCAAATCGTTGATTTACGAACAGATCGGATCACCTAATTTGTCAGTCTTGACAAATTCCGAGTCTAGTTGCATTTTGATGTTGCAAATGGTGCAATTTGATGCATGTTTTTGCGCGTTTTATCGACGAGAAACCGTCCCACTTGTTTAAGGTAGCAGTATATTTTGATGTAGATTATTATGGAACAATTTAAATACACTTCTTGTGTTAATTCTTTTCACTGAATATTATGAACGCGACTGAACCCGAGCGAGCGGAGCGAGCGAAGGGGGAGGGGAGGGTGTGGGAGGGGGGTGTCCCCCCTCCCACGGTGAGAACTTTTTGCATTTTGATGTTGCAAATGGTGCAATTTGATGCATGTTTTTTATCGTTTTATCGACGTGAAACAGTCCTACTTGTTTAAGGTAGCAGTATATTTTAGTGTAGATTATTATTGAACAATTTGCCTATAAAATGGTATAATTTAAACACATTTCTCAATATTAATTCTTTTCACTGAATATCATGAACGGGACTGAACCCGAGCGAGCGGAGCGAGAGAGGGGCGAGGGGAGGGTGTGGGAGGGGGGTGTCCCCCCTCCCACGGTGAGAACTTTTTGCATTTTGATGTTGCAAATGGTGCAATTTGATGCATGTTTTTGCATGTTTTAACGAGTGGAAACAGTCCCACTTGTTTAAGGTTGCAGTATATTTTAGTGTAGATTATTATTGAACAATTTGCCTATAAAATGGTATATCATTTAAATAATCTTCTTGTATTAATTCTTACACTGAATATCATGAACGCTGTCTGCAGTTCAGCAATCAAACAGAAAAAGCATGCACACGAGGGTGTAGATAGGGCATATCCCCTCCCACACGAAGGTGATTTTGCGTTTTCAGACCTGAAAATCTGGTGCAAATTTTTGGTGCAATACTTTTTCATCGAAGTGTTAGAATCACGGAATTTAGCTCTTATTCCGAATGTGCACCATCTGTGTGTATGTATAAATACAGGGGAAGGGGGAAGGGGGATTCCCCCTCCCGCTCGCGGAGCTTTTGCGTTTTTAGAATTGAAATAAAGCGTCTAAATAGTCTACTTCTATGCATGGCGGAAGGGGGGGGAGGGGCGGGCGATCAGGGAGAAGGCTTGGGCGAGTGTTATCTCCACCCTTCCCTTCCGATGGAGCTTTTGCCTGAAATTGAGATATCTCGTATACGCATATTTGATGGAAAATCACAAAAAAAAAAAAAAAAAAAAACTGATGGGGGGGGGGGGGCTGAGGGAGGAAAGGGTAGATTAAAAGGGGAAATTCCCCTTATACATGAGGGAACCTTGAGTTTTCGGAATATAAGTGATAAGTCTTGAGCACTCAGAATTATTCATATTTTGTGTGTGTGTGCGTAAATCTAAAAAGTGTACTAAGCTAGGGAAAGAGGCACAGAGGGGGAGGGTTTGGGAGGGGGATACCCCCTCCCAAGCACGAGAGATTTTGCATATTTTGAATTGAAATTCAACGATCTGGTGCACACTTTGAGTGAAATATTCAAAAAAATATCTTATTTGATGAAAGGTTGCAAAGGAGACCCGCTTCATGTGCATGCATACAGTATACACGCATTTTTTTTTTCCGCCTCCCAAATCCCCGGTCCAAATCTTAGGGGGGGGGGGGGGGGGGGGCGACCGCCCCCATCGCTCCCCCCCCCCCCCCCCTGGCTACGCCAGTGCTTCCAATGTATGTAAATGTTGAAAGAAAGATATTATTCAGAGGGGTGAAGGCTCAGGTTTGAGTTTCTTCAGTTTGTCTCCCTCTACAAATGAAAATTTGTTAAGATCGCAACTGCTGATCTGTAAATTAACAAACATGTCGGAAAAAAGGAACCAGTGGGACTCGACTCCTGTCATCTACTGCTTTCCGGGCAGCGACACTATATACCACCAGGCTGTCCCAACATATAAATGTTGTAAATCAGTTTAAAAATGCGTGTAAATCTTCCTCGAAGGTATGTCACCAATCCTAATTTCTTTTCCATGAAATTTTTGACCAAATATCATACACTTGAAAAGGTTTATTGCTGACCCAGGATAAACTAAACCGTCCACATTTCAAAATTACATTACAAATCCTCCAAACATATTCAATTTCCTCACTACATAACCCTGCTTTTTGAAAATAAATAATTGGCCGTATACCTTTTCCATTAAAATAATGACATAATCTATAAATATAATAAATAAATATAATATGATATGATAAGGCCTATGCGCCAAATTGATCAAATGAGTGAGGTTGTTGTTGTTGTGTGCGTAGTGGTATTATAATGTACTTGTTGTTGCTAGTATGGGTTTACCTCGCTTTTCATCCACAGTCTAATGTTAATGCCCAAATACAATGCATATTTTCTTTCTCGGCGTTGACAAATCCCGAACACGATGCATGTATTGACATAAAAACAAACGAGCATTATCAGTACTGTACTCAAGTAAAGTTATATGAATACAAATAAAAAACGGCTGTTCATGATTCTAAGCACAGCCAACGATGCGGCAGCTGCAGCATGCAGATGCACGGCGGCGTGGACGTACATTGTACATGTATTTTGTGCAATGACTGGTAGTATTGTGTGTGTGTACGTACCCTATAACCGCGCCGACACACACGCGGTAGAACCGATGACACCTGTGTAGCGGTGGGACGGTCCCAGCTAAGTGGCAAGTTTGTATCGACAATCCAACTTTTCTCTCTATTTTATACCGACAAAAAGTACTCGGTCATCTCAGAAATTACGTTTCATCACCATATTTGTCCCTAGTTTGTGCTGACACGTTCACTTGCCTGTGTGAGGCCTACAAAATCAGACCGACAGTAGTCGTGTTCACATATTGTACGTCAGAGCGTGCTGCGGTTGCTACGCGAAAAGCGACCCGGAACCCCGGGCGAGGAGTTATTTGTGTGTGTGTACAACCGCTCCGCTGCATCCCGACTTTCGTGTTTGTCGTCGTATAAACCTGCAACGCAAAGCCACCCACCTGGTATCATCCGAGGACATTTTGATATCTGTGTAACAGATCGTTTATCATCTACAGAAATCATGGCCAATCTACACTGGGAAGCTGTTCGCAGACAGAAATTCATCGATAGGAAACATGAAGCTCTCCAGAGACAAGAGGTAAATGTTTGCCTAAAAATAGGTGGTGTGACAGCCGACACTGTTAAAGTGTTACAGATCGAAAAATCAGTCTATAGAATGTATTTATTGTCGGGGATATATATTTCACGGCAACTTCATGTCAACATTCGACTAACAATAACGATTCAGTGCACTAAGTATTTTGTCCATTCAAGTTTTCTCTTTCATCCAGTGCAGTGCCAGTGGCAGTGGCAGCATGTGTATACAATCATGTACACGATATCTCAGAAAGTCTAGAATTCTAGGGCATTGCGATGCTTTATATTGCACTGCCATCCCATGCTTTGACCCACCATGGATGCCTTTTTATTTTAGCCCAACTGGATGTCGGTATTCACATGTAGGCCTACTAGTAGTACGTGCTGTAAACATTGTCATTCAATCATTGCATTTTAAACTACTCTGATTCTTTGTCAGTGATGGTATCAGTTTAATGTGTTGGTGTCATTGCTGTATCTCTTTGACTTGGCTGTTTAAATGGGAATCTGCTACTGAGGTACATATACATGTAGTGAGATGGAATTCTAAAATATTAAAGTTGCTTTTTTTTAAGTTGTACCTTGGTAGAATAATAACAATAAGACAAGAAGAAGAATGAAACAAATACAACAACTGCTCATCTGATGTATGCCTTCCCATCAAAGATATGATAGAACTTGTACAAATGAATGGATGTGCAAATGTAGTGTAAAGTTCATGCAGTGGATTTGTATTACAAGACCTGGCTTTCTTATTCACAAATCCAAATTATGATACAAACATCTGTGGACAAAGTAATAGTTTCAATGCAGAAAATAGAGCCCCCCCCCCACCCCAAAAAAAGGGGGGGGGGGGAACATACATGTGTTGGCTCAGTGAGTAGAGCGGCTGCCCTCACAATCGGGAGGTCGTGGGTTCAAACCCCGGCCGCGTCATACCAAAAGACGTTAAAAGATGGGAGTTGTTGCTACCTTGTTTGCCGTTCAACAGTTGAAAAGGTTAGAGCAACGTCGATCTGGCGCTGCTCAGTGGCTGCCGGGCCCACGATCAATTGGGCAAAATGAATTTCCATTCTTGGACAATAAAATTTGGAGTTTATATCCAAAACAATTATTATTATCATTATTATTATTATTATTATTATTATTATTATTATTATTATTATTATTAAATTGGAACTATGACTGCACTGTAGAATATAAGCATGCAGATGTGTAATCAGAATCTATTTCAGACATTATGCGAAATCTGGTAAGAGCTGCCTTTGTGATTTTTTTATTTCTTTTTGTAGTGTTGGAGTCCTGGCCACAGTTTCATGAAAGTTGTCAGTTTCTAGCTGACAATCACCATAGTAACTGTCAGTGACCAGAGCTTCTCAGCCAATCAAAACCAAGAATTTTACTGAAATTGTAAGAGACTGACAAGTTGTCAGGGCTGACAACTTTCATGAAACAGTGCCCTGGTTAAGTTGGTCTTTCCAGTTGAATGATATTAATGTGCCATGTGTAGGCCATTTTGGCTCAGAGCAAATAAAGTGCAACTGGTAATCACTTATACACCCCTGTATTATTTTTTCCCAAACCGCTTATTGTGCTGTAGACCTTTAATAGCTGATGTCATGTGGAATTGAATAGACAATTGGATATCAAATCTTCCCCTTTGTTATCATTGCATGATGTCTTTCAACAGGAAAAAAGTACAATTTTTTGTCTACACATAATGGTAAACTGGTTACTGACAAAGATGCCCACACGGAAACAAGTCAATTATTTTTGCCGTTATATATCTCACTTCTCTTTGTGAATACAAACTTGTATGTATCCCTGTCCAGAGGTTTTCATAATATTCTTCTTCCCAAGTCTGTTACATTCAAATCCAAATGTAACATGTACAATGTACCCGGATTTGTACACTAATCCAAGGGGGTGGGGGACAGTTTTCCAGTTGCTCTAATACCTGGCGTACTACATTTGTATAGGCTAAGTGCAGTATATTTTTTTAACTGTGGTTTTCCTCTTGCTCAAAGAGCATAGTTTCTGTGAGCACAGTGAGTTTATGCATCCCAAATCCTCTGTGCAATGGAGACAATACACCTCATGTTGTCATGACAACGGCTTTGCAGAGGGTGCAAGCATGCATCAGTGAGGCAGGTGCTGTGTACTAAGGGTAGGATCATAAACCTGCACATCATCATGCCATGGTGTATTGAGATTGATTGATTGCAGTTGATGTATACAAATGTATAGTGATGTCACTTACACATAAAATCAAAAACTTTCATTTGTGCAATTAAATTATTCTTGGGAGAGAGAAGTAATAAAAAGCATTGCACAATATTTCAGATGCTAGCTAAACAAAGTTCAATTTCAGCAAAAGCCATTTTTAGTGATTAAAAAGAATAGATGGAAATACATAAAAGTTTGAAAGTTGTTCTTCAACAGCAACAATTGAAAACGAAATAACTGAAGAAACATTATATCTAAATTACATCTTAAGTTTACACAGTCTTGTCTTCAAGACATACAGAGTATACAATGTTAACTACACAATCTTGATGTTGTGTACTTTCTTCCTCTTCCCAAGTACCATATCATGAAAAGGAAAACAGTCATAAAATGCTGTTGGTTTGGATGCTACAACTTGTATTTAGATAGAGTGATGATAGAATAATATTGACTAAAGAAGTTCCGAGTGAATGACATGTTCAGGTGTGTCATTGTTGTTTGTACTATAATCTGTTTTTGTAGCAGCCTGAAATTTATGCATGGACATGTGTTGATTACCAAATGTCAGTCCAAGCATTTAAACCTTTTGAATCATAACAGTAGAGATGTACAGTTTTTACATATCTGCATACATTTACGGCATGAGGGATACTAGGTAGCTCATATTCCAGTGCGCTGCCAAAGCAGCAAACGTGACATGTAAGTCAAACTGCTATTCACATTGGACATGTTTGTTACATTTTGCAACATGACACAAAAATCAATAAACCACATCACATTGTCTTGTAGGGAATGCAAGGTAAACTAACCACAAAGATGTTTGGTACATAGGGAGAGAGACAGCAAAACACACGACGACATCACGCAGGTCAATACAAGTCTAGTCTATTATCAAGTCTAAAAGTTTGTTTGTTTTTTCTTTTAAGCGAAAAACAGCTACAATGTAACATGTACATTGACAAATGTAGTTGTTTTGGTGACATCCTCTACACATGGTTCTGAAGATTGTCTACAGATTGACAGACCCTTGTGTAGTTGTGTCCAGTGTCATAACTGCCGTATACAGTGTACTATCTGCTAGCTTACAGTTCAGTTTTAATTTTTGGGGGGACTGCCTTCTTTTAGAATGGCAAATGAGCATTTTCTCTCTCTCTTCTTTCTTTCTTTAAATTAACAACAAATGAGCATCCTGAGTAGCTATCAAAGTCAAAAGTGACCTGTCTTATTCAAACCAACTACATGAGTCTGTTTTATGTCAGTTGCATGGTACTGTCAATTGAAATCAAGGTTTAAGCTTGTGAATATATTATATGCATAACGTGGTATGTTTCACAATCTAAGCAAATCATGGACATAATGTAGCAGTGATGTGCAACCTGATTCAGCATTGAACTAATTATTTCACGAACACCCTAAGAAGAGAAAAGGGCTGTATGATTCCAATTATTGATGCTGAGTGCATTATTTGTGGCTGACACATAGTGCTGTGCTATTTTGATTTAGAATCAACTGCTACCTTCAGCGAACTGTCATGGCAAACTGCAGAATTCTTGCCTGATTAGATGTTGTATACAGTACCTGTCCCTACACACATATGTAATGAGTGCATGCTGCATTAGCCAAGAATATTAGCGACCACTTAGGTTGTATGGTATCTGTCACAATTAAGGTCTTTGCCAACTGCCAGTCTGTAATGAGAAGATCCCCTCTTAAGCCAGAAAGAATCCTTGAATAGGGTGAGTCTCCCTGCTGGTCAGTGGGGGCCCTTTTCAGCTGGACGATCCTATTCAGCCGGACTATTGGAGATAGGACATGATGCTCTGGGTTGGACGGTTCATCTGGTTCGGACAAAAGAGATGACCTGCATTATTCATCAAAGCGTGTTGAAAGCCTTGCATAGAATTTGTCTCCCTTTGTACTGCCATGAGAAAGGCCTACTGATGATACCCCATTGTTATCAAATCCCATGGAATGTAAAGAGATCAACTCACCTCTGGAGTCAAATCTTTTCTTGACTCTGTTATCAGCTTATGGTATTTGCACACCATCAGGAGTCCAGTTTACCAACACATTCATACTAAAATGTACAATACATCCTGCATGTCTTTACAATGAAGACTTTTCCTAGCAACCAGAAAACCAGCCTGAGTTTCACCTAGTGTAATCACACCAAATGGAATTGTATTCCAGTTCTCGTCACTACACCTTTTGGTGTCTTTAGCATGAAGTTTAAACATAGTTTTTATGCTGTATTGAAAGATTCACATAGATGAAAAAGAGAACACTGTGAGGGATACAAAGTTAATCTTAAGGCACACCAAGGTAACATACTTCTAAAATAAAATGTTCATTTTATGCTTGTGTCATCCAACTGCACCATCTTTGCAAAAATGGATAGACCATTGTTTGTTCTTCAATCATGAGACTGTTCATTAATTCTTTCTTATTTTTGAGAAATTACAATCTACTATCATCTAGGCTGTTTCTACCATGTGGAAGTCAGTGTAGACAGAGACTGTGAAAATGGCAAACAATGAACAATATGAAACATATTTGAGTGATTGTTTTTGTTTGGAACATTGGAATGTCCAGCAACTCTGTACTTGAACTGCTTTCATTTAAACAGGCCCCTCTAACATACCATGTACAATGTGTACATATAAATTACATTTGAAAGAACTGATGCAGTTAGATCACGGCAGTTGATGGTAATTTGCTGAATACTACTACTCATTTCATAGTGATCAGGCTTGAAAAACTTAGATTTTCTTTCTTTATTTTCCTTCTTTTTTTGATGAAGTACTAATTTTGATGATAGTGAACCCAGATGTGCATCTCTTCTTGTAGTCACCCAATCCTTGGTGTGAATTTCTCTTGTCTTGATGAATAATGCTGAATTTCATTTCTTCTACTTTTGTTTTTTGTGCTGAAACAGGAGCAGCGGAAGGAGCTGGCCGAGAAGAACCAGCAGCAGCTTGCCGACATGAGGGAGAAAGGGAGCCAGTCCGCATCCTACATCAAACAGGTGATGGAGTACTCCCACGGGGCCACGCCCTGTAACCACCTCTCCATGGATGAGAGGAGGAGGTTGGAACACCAGGAGATCCTCAAGGAACACTTCCACAAGACCAGGTTACGATATAACGTGAGTCACCTGACAGAGTCACATGACATTGTCATCAAGTCCCCAAATACCGAAACTTTCTCGAATTTCGCAAAGAGCCCATTAAGATTCGCTAAAGTAAAATGCCCGCAAAAGTTTTTGTCTACATAATGCATTGAATGTTGGTACATGTGATATACACTGTACTGCTAAGTTTTTCCCACAGTCTTCAATTTGCGAAAGTTTCATGGAGCCAAAAAGACCATCAGCTCCAGTTCATAAAAGTGTGATGCCACAAATGTGTCTGGTTTTACACTATGACTCCACCCCCAGGTGGAGGATGCTGAATATATGCTTCTGTGTTATCCATCTTCCTTACTTGATTTGAGAATGAAACCTTCATTTAATATTTACACTACATGATGCAGGTATACAGCTATGTGAAGTGAAGTTGTGCCTTGTCAAAATTTAGGCAAATCTGTCAAGGTCTAAAGTCATCTAACTTTGGCTAAAGGTGTCATTTTCAGCCATGATACACAATGTAGCTTCCACTGTGAAAATTCATTGATGATATTTATTGGAAATGATGAACAGAAAATGAATTTGGAAATATTTTGTTTTGCAGAAATAGGGTCAAAGATCAATCACCTTGAGATCAACAGTCAGGATGAATGAGTCTCAGCCAGAAGAAAATGTACAGTTTAGGGCCATACATGTGACATTGTATGTATAATGTAGGCTTACTATTAATATTGTGTATATACAATTGTATGAGATGGAGGTGTCCCAGTCTCCTGAGCCCTATGATTAGGTGATTCTGTCACAGCGTACGTGTCTCAATCATTTCAGCGGCTCTTTATTCATAATCATCTTTGCCTTTCATCACATTAAATTGTTCAATGCCTGATGCAATTTTCTATCAACCGTTGTATTTCCCTTCATAGGATGTGGACTGTGCCCAGCAGTGGTAGGCAGCCAAGACGCATTGTTACCATGGAAACCGCATCTGATGTGCTAAGAGTCAACTGTCCGAGGCTGCCTAAAAAGCTTGTCAAGAGTGCAACTTAAAAATATGCTTTGCCTGCAACTGATGTATCCACATTCATACATATGCAATTTGAAAATCACAGGGATAGGTTGAGGAACTACTAACATTTAGCAAAGGAGGAGAAAAGTAGATTCAGCTACAATGTATAATCTGTTGTGCTTTAGAACGTTTCCCTTGTAGACCTGTAAAGTACCAAGCAAAACGTCAATGCTGTGTTCTCATTTTGGCGAGCTTCGCTTCATCTTTTATAAGTGCATCTAATTTTTGAGTGGAAGCAAACAAATATAAATGTGCACTCGTATGCAATAAGCACATAATTTGTTTCATTTTATCTTTTTGTGCATGTGAATGTGTAATGCTTCTGACATTTTGATAATGTGAACAGATTGTGTTTCAGTGCATTCACATGATGCAATTTGTGCAATTTCAGGGATCCCGTTCTTGAATAAATCTAGCATCACTGAGGTTGATGAGGGTATGGCATGAAACATGACAACTATCAATAGAGGAAATAAAAGTGTTGCTTTATCGACAACTGTACATACATGCATCATTTTGCCACTTGTAATGTTGACAAGAAGTACACTGGAGTGGGTGCAAAGTTGATCTATTGATGGTAATACTGGTTCAAGAGTAAGAAAGGTACCAAGTCTGTGGATTTTTTACAGTGTTAACAGCTTTTTGGTTCTCAGCTGATGGCAGTGTGAATAGGGTCGTTTTGTAAACACAGCTTTGATGTGGTTGATGGCAAAAGAAGTGTGAATGTGACAGTGTACAATTTGATAATCTGCAATGCTTTTTATTTGCCATGGTGGGTGCCTTCACACTGAATGTACAAGTTTTAAATATGCGTTGGTGTTCAAGTGCCTGAGGAAAAAGAAAGGCATGCTCTCTCAGTTCTTAAGTTTGTTTTGGGTGTGTTTTTGTTTGTTTGTTTTCTGTCAGGTACTGGATGGGATAGTACCATTACCAGCTAGTCTGAGTTAACTACTGCAGGATAAGTTTAGTATCAAGCAAACTTTAGTCACCATACCTCATGCTGGGCATGAAGTGAAATGAAAAGTTAGGTTCCACTGGGCTGGCTTAACGTCATGTTAATTAGACATCACAGCTATGGTGATAGTGGCATGTTTAAGGGAGTTACGCTTCATGTTAGAGACCATATGAACACTCCTGTCTTTACGTTATCATTTGCACTCCTGTCTACTAGATTTCTCTGTAAATTATAGATAGCTTGGTGGAAAAGAGCACTCAAAGTATGGTTAATAGGCATAGGTTTGCACTGTTATTAACAAGCTCTTGGTCAAGCTCAGGCCCCTGCAAGCAGCGAGTTGGTAAGGCTTCAAGGTGGGGGGGGGGGGGGGGTTGGTGGAAAAGTGGGAATGATCATA
Source organism: Diadema setosum (assembly GCA_033980235.1). NCBI lineage: Eukaryota > Metazoa > Echinodermata > Echinoidea > Diadematoida > Diadematidae > Diadema > Diadema setosum. Next base: position 27,353,812 of record CM067080.1, on the reverse strand, counting down.
GCTTCAAATCCTGACACTGACTTTAAAAAAAAAAGTGCCTGAAGTTGTGATATCAAGATGCACTCTTCAAATATATTGTTCTTCATATCTTGTGCTTTCATCTGCATAGAGATTGCTTTCAATTTGCATGTGTAAGTGCACTGGTATGTTAAGTCATCATTGATACAGATATTTCATGTATTTTGATATCACATAGTTATTGACATTTTAATCATAATAAGTGACAATGTGGGATTATGATAGAATAATTGTGATAATGTTGATTAGAGGGAGGAGAATATTACATTGATATTATTTTCATTACTCGTATTAATAGTAGAAGTGTTGGGAGTACTGGTTATTGTTGTCATCATTAATATCGCTATCCTTGTTATTTCTATCATTATCATTGCTTATCACAACTATTAGTTAAATGATTATTATCAGTGTCATTGCCATTATCAATGTATTTATCACACATATTCCTACAGTGTCTATGTACAATCACATTTAATCCAATCTTATTGATTCCATGAGACCTTGCAATAAATTATATACTATGAGAGCTATGCATAAAATTCAGCACATTATGAAAATACTGCGGCATTTACATCCATGAGTTTATCTTTCGATTATGTCAATTATGTACGCATTCACTGTATTCTTTGATGCACAACATTGTTGGATATTTTATTTGCAAAATATTCTTTTGTACTATGACTTTCCTATCGTGTAAATTATATGCTTTAATAGTATTGTACAGCATTAACACTGGCACTGGATATGCTTATTTCTTGTGTACAGCAAAATGTGTGTGTGTGTGTGTGTGTGTGTGTGTGAGTGTGTGTGCGTGTGTGTGTGTGTGTGTGTGTGTGTGTGTTTGTGTGTGTGTGTTTGTGTGTGTGTGCATGTACAAGAGATGATGTGAACGTGGACACATAAAAGAAATGTACTATGTTTACTTGTATCACTTTGCCTTTGTATTGATCACTGTTTCAGTGCACCTGTCTGTAAAACATACAGCACCACAACAAAAACACACTTTGATTAAGAGAAAAACTTCGTTAAATGCGTAGTTAAAGCGCAAGCAGTGAAGATTTCTTTTGAATACATTATGTTTTCAGTGTTTTGTAAATCATAAATACTTTGATCATTAAGTGTATGTGTGTGTGTGTGTGTGTGTGTGAGGGAGTTTCAGACAGACAGAAAATTAGCAGACATGATTAGCCCAGGACAGTGACACAGTCATCCTGTTTTGAAGAAAATCAAAGCCAACATAATAGATGTGGATAGAGTGAAAGCAGCAACATTGGTAGAACACATCAGTGAAAGTTTGAGGGAAATCGGACTGTCCATCTTTAGTATTCAGATGTAGAAGTTACAACATTTTGTGCCGTCATGTGGATATGGAGACCACACTTCATGACGTCATTCTGGACAACAATGTAAAGAGAATTTCACAAAATGTCATTTCTCATGAAAACTACACATTTCATCTATTTCTTACTGACATACAAAGGTAATAATAATCTGACTCTGTTTAATTTTCTTTGTATCTTTTACATTGTCGTGTAATAGTAAAGTGTAATAGTTTCCTTTGCTATCGATGACGGCGCTGAAACTTTAAAAATTCATAACTTTGAATCAATTGTCCAATTTACCTTAAACTTTCACTGATATGTTCGACTAGTATTGCTGCTACCACTAGATCCACATTTTGTATTGGGGATTTGGTTTGATCTGCATGGATACAAACCATTTCGCAGTAAGTTTTGATGATTTTTACAGGACAACGGAGAGGCTTACAGGTACCTAGTTTGCATATTGCGAATAGAACAGAAATCGTTCTTGTATCGATTTATTCAAATTAATTGAGTTCCGAAATGTAGGTTAAGAAGAAATTCGCTTTTGCATAGATAAGTCTATTACTCGCCAATCGAAACCAACAAGATAAATTAATAATAGTAAACACGTAATAATGCATTACCCTCGCCACAGATGGCGCTCTTCCGCCTTGAATGTGTAAGTTATCTATCATGCGGGTATAAATCAGTCCTGTAATGACGACCGACATAGTAGACCCTGCGTCTGCTCAGAACTATTCTCAGCCCCGTTTCTTGATTAATGAGAAAGACATCCCTAACTTTAATTACAAAATGGCTCCATAACGAAATTTTTAGCAGATGGTGAATCATTTCTCTTCTGGGCCCGCAACTTCGAGTATTTATGACGATGGTATTATCATCATTTTGTGACTGTTGTACAACGTCCTATAGCAGCCTTGGCAGTGACAAAACATATAAACTATAATGAAATAAATTATTATGAAAGGACATAGAAGCGACTATGATGTTATTTTGGGTATCCGTCTTATAATGCCACCAATAGACCCTGCTCCCTCTGACGGTTACAACATTTTCAGAGAAGAGTTCGACGTGACACAAAGTATTCCTAGAATAATATTATACCTGGTAGGCAACTATAGCCAATGCAGTCCACCCCGTTTTATTACTTAATGAAATATCAACATTTTTTGCTAACGCAAGAAAAATTAACGCAATCCGAAGAATGAACAAACGGAATTTGCTTGCATTACTTTATACTCTCACGATACAGGAAAATCCGAATATGACAATAAACACAGCATCAGATGATATTATATCATTATGCCCTTTCAATAGAACCGAATGAGTCTCCGCAATGACATGATTTGTAATGCAAACCACTACGTCTTCATGATGAAGTTTTCATGATTGAAAGATCTAATAATAATTACGAAGTAAAATCATTCAGAAGAAAGTATAAGTGATGCAAACGAGAAAAACCTCAATTGTCATTATCGCATAAGCCTATACGACCCCTCAGTTTCATTTCCACAAAATTCTGCACTGCATCCCGTCCCTTTGACATAAAGCAAAAAAAAAAAAAAAAATTGAAGATTATTCTTCACATCCAAACAAAGTATCGTATATCCTAATAATCTAGTAAGTAGTGACTATCTGTGGAAATTGGTTGTTGTTAAATCATATCGTGTGTTGAGAATGAGAAAGGCGTTAAGTTGTCTTGAACACAGATGGGTTTTATAGTGACAACTTAAAGACCTTATTCTCAACCGACGATATAGACGATTTTGATAGAAAATTCAATTTGAGTCATACAGCAATCCTTGTGAGAGCAATGTTGTAAGATAATGACACCATCGCATCCAGTGAAATTTAACGTGTACTCGGTATTTCATGAAAATAATGAAATGAAATTAAATGAAATTGTTATTTACCAAACAAACAAACATCGTCAACATAGTCAAAACAGTCAATAGTTAAGTTTTTTGGAAAAAAAAAACGGCAATAGCCTGCGTGCAGGCTAATCGAGGCCAGTCCTTTCATAGCCCGATTCAGTGAAATTCCTATTTATTCCTTTAACTTTGATTTTCTCTCCATTTTTATCTGCAATATCAATATGGTTTCAAAGATGTGGTTTTGAGTGAAAATATTCATCACAAACACAAAACTTGGTATTCGAACTTACTGATCTATACTATGAGCAATCACCTAAAAAGTATATACCACGATACCGGCGGCCTCGCAGAACGGAACTTGTATAAGCAATTAAAAGTGTCTCGAACCTGGTTCAAGGGATTTACCCTCTGTTGTCTAATACCAATGAATCACAACGAAAACAAACAAACAAAAATAAACCACCCAAAAAATTATTGCTGTATAGGACCCCTGTTATGTATAGCTACTACGGTGTATACTGCAAATAAATAGATTGTCTTCCTGCTAAGATTTTGAGATAAATCACGGTTTTTGCGGATGCTGTAATGACAGACTCTTGACTAATCCTCTTTATAGAATGTCGGCTCCTCTAAATTGTTCCATAACGTGTGGGATTATAATAGGCCTATGTACACGTTTTTCATTAATGATCCTGTGCTGTATTTATACCTAATCAAAGTACCAGTGTCTTGCACAATTTAAACTCATCCCTCATTCGATCTATTTGGGTCGCAGTAAAGAGTGAAACTCATTATAGTCATAATTATCACATATATCCAGTGCCAGCGGTGTCTATGAATATCAAATTCGATTTCCGCTCTTTGGATACGACTAAATTAAAGGTCACCTTCTTCGTGCTTGCAAAATTCGAGACTTGTCATGGATTACCGTTATTCAATATACGGTCGCATTTAAACGTAATTATGTCTATTATCATCATGTCTATGTATCCATATGTTAAATACGTGTGATTTGTATATTCCACGTATCGATGTAATGTGTAAGTATGCAAACAAACAAAACAAATTTCTAGAAACGGACAATAAAATCAAATTGAATTGAATTGAATTGAATTGAATTGAATTGAATTGAATTGAATTGAATTGAATTGAATTGAATTGAATTGAATTGAATTGAATTGAATTGAATTGAATATGGCTTCACGTTCAAGTCTCCGTAACTAATTTAGGACCTATCAATGCCATGTCCAGTTTCAGTGAAGTAGGCTACAGGTATTCGCTGTGAACGTTTAAGCATTAATATAATCTGTCTATAGAAATCACAGGCGATAGAAAGAACAAATATCAAACTCAGGTCATTGCAGGTTCTGGCTTAAAAAATCATGCGGTAACAATGTAACTAGTACCATACACTCTTCCTATCAAGCTTCATAATAACAATGTGCTGAACTCGCAAACATAATCTTATATACCGCTCAAAATTATAAGAGTTTTTTTTTCTCATTGTGAAGGCATTTCAAAAGTATACCCAAATCCAAGTCAACATGCTAATTAACCTTTAAGATAGGACCTTACCTCTTAATCATCATGTAGGGCCTACATAACATAACTATATCGTGGATACTTTATAGGGTCGTTTTCTCATAACGGGGTTCAAACTTATGGGCATTTCCTCAGAGAACCTTTATAACAAGCTATTCCGTCCATAAAGAATATTATGAACAATATACTTAATGCATTTCGATACAGCTTCAGTACTAGTATTCACTTTGCATGTTTTGAGCTCAGGCATTTTGAGTTGTAACTTTCTGGACGTCATGAGCAAGACAGTGTCGATAAAGAGGAATAATATTGGATACTTTAGGAAGCCAGTCTGTTTCATTGTTTCCTGAATATTAATGACATATTTTATTTGAACCATTTTCACTGTTTAATTTTTTTTTTCATTTTTTTTTATTTCGGGATGTTTTCGGGGCGTCGTTGTCCATGCCCTTTCGAATTCTGCGCCCAGGGCATCTCCACAGTCAGCAGATCGCTGAGCCGACGATTGATCGATAGAAGAACGAATGAAGAAAGTTCTTCGCTCTGAAAACGCACGTGGAGAATCGCGCGTAATTCTCGCGGTTGACAACATACATAACACCGGCTGCTGTGCGCGGAGGTGCACCGTATCGTAGCGAGGGTGGGAGCGTGCCAATGCGTTTCGAAACGTGATAGACATTTGAAGTAAGTAGTCTATACCGAAGACCTTTAGCTGTCAATTACTGTCATTCTAGATTGCTGCAGCTGCACTTCGCCCTGCTGACTAAATATAGTTTTGTATAAGTTTCATAAAACGATGAACAAGTTTTTACAAAAGAGACCACAAGAAACACTTTATTGCTAGGTCATAATTGAACAACACATGATCTCCTGCATCTTCTCTGCAAGGGAATGACTATTGTATCGATAGTTTACTTTAAATTTCTTTTTTTTTTTCTTAATGAGCGTAATATACTGTAATAAACGTAAGTTGCGTTTTTGGTCTTTCCTTTTGTATACATTTTCCCAAGAATGTACAATAGTGGCGATAATGATCATTTGTATATTAAGCGCCTACTTTGACAACTCTTTCTTCAAAATTAACTTGTATTGGCATGACAAGTGTGTTTCCCCTTCCAAAAATATGAAGAATAATGAAAAAAAAACAAAAAACAAAAACGATGCTGTAGCCTATCACAGCCATGTCCTAAGGAGATTTTAAACTCACAGATTCATAATTATAAACACGTCAAAGAAACCTATAAGACATCGACCTCATTAGGATCATATTTAATAATTATGATGTTTCTTTGAATTCGTATTTCCCAGAACCACTTGTAATATTAAACAATGCTGTCAGTTTAGAAAAAGTATAGTTATCTCTATAAGATAAAAAATTCAATGTGAGTTATCTCTATAAGATAAAAAATTCAATGTGATTAAGCGTATGTGTACTTATGATAGGGTTTTTTTTTTAAGTTAAAGTTTGCTTTTTCCACATGAGGGTTTGTTCTGACTGTTTATAGTTATATATTGCACAACTTGCGTGACTATTTCATCTGCTGTCGATGGTCCTGCATGGTGGCCGATCCGATTTAATATGACATGTTATGATCTGTTTGTGATCTTCTCGACACTTGACATCATTGACTGTCATTGTGCCACTGAGTCCCAACTTCTTGTGCTTTTCATATACATGGGCCTCACTAACAAGCCCTGCTTCCAGGTTAGGGCCCTAACCATTCATGCATGTTTAACTCATGTCAATTTCTGTATTTGTGATTCATATAAATCTTGATATAATAATATGTTTAGTTTTGAATAAAGTTGAGGTTGATTACGGGGCCTAACCTAAGTATTTACGCGATGATAGGCTATTATTTTGAGTTGTGGAAAACATTTGCACTGTTATCTGTACTGATTATGCATGTTTGCTGAAAATGTCTTTGAACTGATCGACCTGAACGGAACTGAACTAGCAGAGGTCTTGAAAATGACAACGTAAGCGCTGCTGCCGCTGTCCACGGTTTGCACTTCGGTGGTATCCGTCACCACTGAATCTCCGTATCTCTTCCTGCTCAGAACGTGCGCACATTTCAGATATGTATTACAGAAAACAGTCGACACACAGTCAGTGCCAGCAGGGAATTTTGATCCTGTAACTGCTGTACATTACATGCATAGGGACCTTACCACAGGCTGCTAGGATTCAGAGAACTTGCGAATTCTGTACGCGAAATGGCGGACAGACGACGTCGGAGAAGAGTGAGACTGGATGACAGTGAGACTGTTGAGGGAGCAGATAATGACTCAAATAGTTCTGGTGATGTAAGTATAAACAGCAGTATAACTCCATGGTCTCTCAAACTATTTCTTTCGCGTGATTAAGTAGAGCGAAATTAATTAATATCGTCGGTCGAAGGACCAGCCCAACGCAACGTTCGCATTCAGTGTGCAGTGGAGTACGCCATGCATACAAGCTGTGCATGGTGTAATCCACACATTTGCAGATCGTGGAGTGGCCTTTTTGGTTGTAACGAGCTAGTAACGAGCTAGCCTGTAACGAGTATTTAACGAGACCACATTCATAGAGAACGAATATAGCGTCTTCCATGTCCCAGCATGCTGCTTGACTTGTACACCTACATGTAGTTAACAAGGAGGCCTAGGCTAAACACTGCTAAATATCTAATCTAACACTGTATGGTTGGACCTACTACTAATCGACCGCCTAATGTTTATTTGCTTGATAAGAATATTTAACACTGAAATTCACGTAAAAAACTTGACCTGCGTGATTGAGAAAATCCAGCTCTATCAAATGCCGTTGTTCCCTTTTCGATTCGAAGTTTCAGTGCAAAAATATCACCGACGAACTTGCGTGGCCTCGTTTCAGCTCCCCGCGGTAAATCGCGTTTTTAGGATCGACCGCTGTTTTTGCATTGACAATGCACGCAAACCGAGTTGTATTGAACACCGTGTTGTACGAAGCTTTTTAGAAGCCTTTTAGAAACTTCCATAGACATTACATTGTGCTGTCATTAGGTCTACGATTCGGTTAAAATATTCATTCGAAATTTTGTCCTTGATTAAAACCATTAATGAACAGTGAATTATCGCGTTTTCCCACACCATCCTCATCTACATTCAAAACCAATCCACTTTTTTGTGCTTTGCGCGCAGAGAAGTGCGTACTAAGTGTTCAGTGCGCGAATTATACGCGGTCGGTTTCAATAAGGGTGGTCGATATGTAGTAGGGCTACCATACCAGTTAACACTAACGTTAAACACTAACAACAGTTAGAAGCTGTCTAGTCTAGTCTGGACATCGAACTTAGGCTAGAAAGACCCTCAAAGTCAATGCTTATCTCATCACTGCTCAGCTCCTCAACTAACATTAACAGGTTAGATCTAACGTTAGATCTCTAACAGTTAACTTATAATTATGTTAGTTTCTACAACTTTTTGTAGTTTGTGTTGTCGGCTCCATGACATTTGCTTCTGCGACAATTGCTCCCATGAAATATCTGCATGTTAGACAAACATAAATTTTACTCATGCTGTCACAAACATAACCCTTAGGCTAAGTTAGATAATCTAACCCTAATCCTCACATCAAATTAGATTCTAAACCTAAAAACATATCACAACCCTAACCCTACAGTAAGTAGGCAGGCAGTGCTATTAGAGAAAATACACACTTACACACTATAATTCAGTATAAACACAGGGTACCGGTATTGTAACCCCGGACCTTGACCGAAAGATCGACCACCTTGTCGTCGGGGATTGTTCCTCCATGGAGACTACCTCTGGTTTTACGGAATGCCCTCCTTATGGTGTAGATTACACTACAGTATCAGAATAGTATCAGAATAGACGACCTATGCATGTTTTATGTGAAGGCTTTCTGGCAGGTTTGCTGAATCACAATCGATCCCCATCTCTCTGCATATTGTTTTCTTTCATCATGATGACCGGGTGTTGTTCAGATAATTATGTGATCCTTCTCTAGGACTATAGTAGTAGGAGTAGTACAATGTACATCATGAGCAAAACAAACTTGCAAGGTTGTAAGTACCAGAAAATGGCAGAATGTGAACTTGAGATAACTTGAGAAGCCAAGTAATGACTTAGAATTTAGAAATCTACCTAACATGCACGTTACAAAAGCCGGCCAGGTGAGTTTGAATTTAAATCACATGGGTCTGTGTTCAAAAGCATACCCTATTTACAGAAAACTCTCTTGAAAGATGGATAGTACTATTAAGATAGAATCTTGAGTTCCTACTGACAGTCCAGTGGTCATACTGTACATTGGAACTATTGATCAACATTTAATCATTTACCATTAACCCCTTGTTCATTTTGTAATCTTGCTCACAGTAACATTCTCCTGAGGGTAAATATTGATATGCACGTTATGTGTTTTGGAATCTTCTCTTCGAAATACAGTTTTAGCAGAGAGGAGTACATTACAGGTTGTAGGTATGTGAGGGTTTGGACATAATTATGTCTGTGATATAACAGTACATTGTGTAAAAGTGCTTGTAATGTTGACCTGTGTATTCCCCTCCCCCCCCCCACACACACACAACACTTACAAAACAAAGCAAGCAAACAAACAAACAAAATGAATTGAAACCAATACAAAATGAAATCAAAAAGAAATTCCAGGTCTATATGTACTGTCATGTGTATAATGGATATCTATTTGATGACATATTAGAGCAAAATCATCTTTTGTTGTATATATTCTCATGTAAGATTATACTATAGCAGCTCATCATGTAAACATTAAATGATTTTGACAATGATCCATGTTTTTTCCTCCCTGTAGGAGAGTGACACCATCCTAGACAAAGATGAGGAGTCTGACTATGAGAGTGCTGAAGAGGGAGGACAAAATGCCACTGAAGTGAATGCTGCACAAAACACAGAGGTAATGAGTGCATAGTACAGAGCTGCTATAAAACTCCTTGATTCTGCAGGAGGGTCCATGTAAACTTAAGATTTTGTCGTTAAACTATGATCTTTTTCTTTGTGTCCTGACATTTAAGATTATTTTCTACTTTTGAGATGCATGTAATACATAATACAGTCAAACCTGCCTTAGCGGCCACCTGTCTATAGCGGCCACCTGTCTATAGCGGCCACTGCAAAATCCCCCCGAGAGAAAAGCCCTGTTAAAAACCCTGTGTATAGCGGACACCTCTCTAACGCGGCCAGCGGCCACAAATTTTGTTTCCCGCGGGAGATATTAACCTGTCTATAGCGGCCAAAAACCCAATGGAGCCGTAGCCAAGCCGATAATTCAGCGTATTTTTCTGTTTGGTAGCCGTGCGAGCAACGTTCAGTGATCGCCACCGCTGCATTCATCCCTCATTCAGTCATAATAACGCACGATTCTTCACGACAATAAACATGCTACTGTGCAACAATATCATATACACCGGCATGGTTAAATGCATGAAACACGGTGTATGCAAACGTACACACATACACTGTACATGTACATGTAAGGATACAACGATGATACATGTACATTTAAGCAATGCACACAAAGTTGGATTACCTGTCTGTAGCGGCCACCTGTCTATAACGGCCACTTTTTCCGTCTCCCTTGGGTGGCCGCTATAGACAGGTTTGACTGTAGTATCTTTCTGATTGCTCTGTGGAGCCTTCCAGATTTTAATGTGTAGACATGGAGATGCTTAACCCCCACCCCCCAAAAAACACAACTACAACAGCAGCAGCAACAACAGCGACAACAGCAACAGCAACAAAACAAAAACGAGTAAATAGATGTGCAAAGAGTCTTTTAAGTTTACTGTATAGTGTCTTCAGAAACAGAATTGTGTACTCCCTACAAATCTCCTATTCAATTTCTTGTAGACATTTCTGAAGAGAGCTTTTAGCATCACTCAGATATAGTTCATGTGACATGGTCCACCATAGCCAGGCTAGTGCAATCTTGTGGACACGGTGTAAAGAATATTCAAGAATGGTCATTACTTTCGCGGTCAATGCCACCAATCTTCTGTCAGGAAGAGAGCTGCAAACAAAATTTCACCCTGGGGCTTGAGGAGAGCAGAGGCAAATGCAGATGATGATGTTGATGATGACGATGTTGATGAGGAGGACATTTATGATGGCGATAATGATGATGATGATGATGATGTTGATGATACTTGTGATGATGGTGATGAAAAGTTTCAAATGAGACATACCCAAATTTGTCTGCAAGCTAATATTACAGATTTCACAAAATGTCACTTTTGTGACTTTTCCTCCTTTTTTTAATACTGGAGAAATCTGATGCAGTCATTCGCAGTGCCCATGGTATCATGCTATGGTCTTTATCTTGTTTGTACAGTATAGTCATTAAAGGAGCAGCATCCACATGTTGATAATGAAGAAAACAAAATAAATCAGAACAAAAGAAAAGCAGAAATACAATATTGCAAGTGCAGTTTTGAATTGTACCTCTGCATGGTTATTCATATGGATGTATTGCAATTTTAGCTGTAGTGTATGATTATTTCTGATGTTCCTTTTGTTGGCACCAGGACTTGCCAAGCACTTCGAATGGAGCCAACGACACCGGCCAAGGGGGTGGATCGGCTGAACAAGAATCAGCATCTCCACCCGTTTCGTCTTCCACCTTAAATGCTCCTGCCACCGAAGCAGAGGCCGAAGCAGAGGCAGTAGAGGCAGACTCTTCCCAGCCCATGGCAGAGGAGGTTGGTGACCCGAAGAGATCAGCACAAGAATTCAGAGAGATCTCTGAGAATGAGGAGGTGCCTGCAGCAACACCAGCAAGCACGATTCCCGATTCCCCAGGTAATGTAAAAATGAAGTACTGTTAAAGCTTTTATTTTCGTGAGGGTTTAATTTTTGCAAATATCGCGAATCACTGTTGGACCGCGAATTCAACAACATGCAAAAATGTCACCATGCCCTTGAGTAATAGTGCACTTGTTTTATAGCCGCGATGTCAATTTGCGGAAATAACATCTCGAGAAAATGTCTGTATACATGCGAAAATGACAGCTTTTACAAAAGCAACTTTGAAATGGGCCCAGAATGTACATTTTAAAGTTTGGGTTGCAGTTGAAAAATGACAAAGTGATATTCAGTACAGTTCTTTCTTTCTTTTTTTTTTTTCTTTTAGATCTCTCTCCATTTTGTTTGATTCTATTCTAACCCTTATGGCTTCTTTAGGCTGTGTAAAGGGATGACTGTGAGGGAAGGGGCCCTTTAGTTGGAAAATGGACTCCTTTGTATTATTGATATTAATGGTGTGTGGAACTAAAAAGATCCTCTTATCTTCACACCTTCATTAACTATTTTCATTTGATTAACCTTTTGTTTTTAAGAGGACAGATCTCCCAGTCAGTCAATATTTGACTGATAGAATTGTGTAAAGCATCCAAGTGTCCATAACTGAGTGGCCCATGACCATTCCCAAAGCAAAACGGTGACATCCTTATCTTTCACTACCCCAAGAAACTATAAAGCGTATTTTTATGTTTGTGTATGATAATTTGTTATCTTAGTGTGCCATCTGGTAAATGATAGATGAATGTGAAACACAGAGTATGGGGAGTTGAATTCCTTTAGAGACTCTGATATCAAAAGAGAGTATTTTATACTTAAGTGATACTTGAACTTTTGGGTGAAAGTTGATATTGCTTTTATTATTTTGTGAGTAAAGCACAGAGAGACCGACTTTCGGAAAGGTTGTGAGAGCCAATAGATTTTTTATCCCCATTATATTCAAGACATCACATACGCTGTACTTGACCATTACAGAGACACACAGAGTGACACATCCATGAATGCCTTGTATCACCTGGAAATAATTGGACCAAAGGGCAAACTGATAAAATGTATCTCATAAAGCAAATTTAAAATGTTATTTCTTACACAAATACAGTGTATACTGAAAGTGATGTTGTTGATGCTACCAGTTATGTGTGAAGATGGCTAGATTAATTATGCCTGACATATTCAATGAGGATCTCTCATTTATTTCCTTGACCCCATTTCCAGCAGAGCAAGAATTTGATATGTTGGTACTAAATTCTTCTAAATACCCAATAGCATGTGTTGGTGCACTTGACAGAAATGTAGAGGACATCCAAGTGAGAATTGATGCTTTGGATTCCCTCCCAACGTTTACTTTAAAGTGTGTATTGGTTGATATGCATTGGCAATTATCAGCCTGTTCAGATGATAAAAACAAATATCCGTGTAATCATCTTTATGAATCACAATTGCAGTCATGTTTCGAGTTACCAACTTTTCAGATGCTCTTTTGTAAAATTGGCTCTTTCAGACGGTAGAAAAATCTTTGTGTAATCATGTGTAGGAATCGCATTTGTAATCTTATCTACCTTTTTGAGTTTTGGAGGTAGGAACAGGGGTAGCACTTAACTTTTTTTTTTAACTAGCCAGGCGGACTACTTAGAATCAATTTTGACACTGAAGCAATATTTTGGCTAGCCAGACGGACTAGTAACTTCAGAATTGTATGATTTTTAGTTAGTCCGACGTGATTTTGGGTGGCCAATGGCCAGCGGACCATCGCCAATTTCGAACCCTGAGGAATTTCCTAACCTGTCAATCAAACTTGCAAAGTGCGCATTATATTTTACGTTATCTGTGGGTGGAAGTAAATGTAGGGTTGTGCTAAACTCCATCTCAATTACGGTGTAGTCCAAGGTCAAGCATTTCAGAAGAGAAAGCACCTCCAGACCTCAATTTGCTCATGGAATTTCTAGAATCATGATTGCAATGATTTGCCTTCAGGCGCAAGAAATATCTCGATTACAAACGTCATTCATCTAATACAGATTATAATCGTGATTACAAGAGAGATTTTTCTACCATCTAAAAGAGAGATATGTGTTATTTACAGTGTACATCTGTTTTTATGTACTTTACACAGCAGAAGTGCAGGCAGAGACTGCAGTGTCTTCGACCGCTAATGGAGATGAGGTGGCTGACAAGATTGCAGATAGTGACGAACGCCCAGAGGCGGATGTGACAGACCAGAGAGAAGATGCTCAGGCACCTGCTGCTGAAGAAGACCAAGAGACAGCAGTGCAGGAGGAGGCAGAGGAGGAGGCAGTGGAGGAGGATAGAATGAACAAAGGAGGGGAGGAAGGAGAAGTCTTGGAAGAAAAGGAGGAGGTCGAGGAGGAGGAGGACTTTGAAGAAGAGGTGGAGGAGGAGGAGGAGTTAGAGGAAGAGATGGAAGATGAAAATGTAAAGGATGTTGAAGAAGATGTCCCTGAGGATGTCCCTGAGGATGTCCCTGAGGATGTCCCTGAGGATGGCCAAGAGGATGTCAACGGAGAGGAGAAGGAGGAAGAGGAGGATGGAGTACCAGATGAGGAGAGGCGCAGTGGGGATGGAGAGGTAAGTCATAACATGGTGATGATGGTGGTAAGAAGGAGGTGAGAGGCAGTCTAGAAGTAGACCAGGAAAGCTCTTTGTATGGAGATGAGATGATCAGTGAATATGCTGTGATATGTTGATGATAGCCGCAGTCACACTTTGGCAAAACTTCTTGAAGTTTAAGGTCGTAAAGTTTGTGTTCTCAAAGTTTGGCCAGTCTGAACACAAACTTCCTGCTAAAAATAGGGAAATTTTCTGAATCCTGCCATTCTTTACGAAAGTTTGTGCAGTTTCAATGTTTGCAGCTGAAACTTTGCAAAGTTTGTCATGTGACCAGTCCACTTCTGGGAGTTGATCTCCACAGTATCATGTGTGCTGTACCAGCTGCCTTTCCTACAGGATTGCTCTCGAAACGATGCTATGGAAGTGTATCATGGTTTAAAAACAAAAGAAAGAAATCTAGCTACCTTTTGATTGTGGTGACAGTGCTTTCACTGTTTCAACTTTTATAGGTAAAGGAGGTTGATTTAGTGGACTGCAAGAAGACCACAGTAGGTTTCGAGGGTGCTGCCCTCTTGATCCATTTTTTATGCCTCCGCCAACGAAGTGGCCGGAGGCATTATGTTTTCGGGTCGTCCGTCCGTCCGTCCGTCCGTCCGTACGTCCGTACGTCCGTCCGTCCGTACGTCCGTCCATCCCGTTTTGTTTTTGTCGATATCTCAAGAACCGTGTGGTGGTTTTGCATCAAACTTGGTATGAGGGTATATCCTTGGGGGATGATACTTTGTGTGGATTTTAGGGTCACAGGGTCAAAGGTCAAAGGTCGCAGGTTATTTTGTGAAAAAAATTGAAATTTCATGTTTTTCTCCACATCTCACAAATGGTTCAAGGTATCTTCATGGAACTTAGTATATATGCTTGTACCGATGGGCAGTGATTATCTAGGGAAGTTGGGGGTCATGGGTCAAAGGTCATGGGTCAAAGGTCAAGGTCAACTCCTCAAAATATAACTACTTTCCTTATATTTATGCAATGCCAGAAGGATTTTTTTTTTAAACTTGATGTATGCATGTATAACCCAATATATATTCTGTGGGAAGTTTCTTGCCAAAAGGTCAAAGGTCAAAAGGTCAAAGGTCAAGTGAAAGTGCTAAATTGCACTTTTTCCTCCATATCTCAAAAATAACTCAAGGTATTGTCATGAAACTTACATATTTATGCATATTCTACCTAACAGTGATTCTCTTTGGAACTGTGGGGTCAAAGGTCAAAGGCCAGGTTTCGATAATACTATTTTACCATTTGATACTGAAATTATACTTTTTCTCAATACCTTGAAAATTACTCAATGCATAAAGTTGTAAAAGGGTCAAAAGTCAAGTGAAAATCATCAGTTCCCCCAAATACCTGCACTCTGACGTTTAAATCATTCATCCAATTGAACCTAGTTCTAGGAAAGTGAACATTCAGCACATTTGTGACAAACCTGTCATTTTAATATTTTGCCAGTTGTGTGAAACTGTCATCACACATTGTCAAGACATTGTACTATAGACCTATTAGGAGAACCATGTATTATGGCGGAGGCATACACCAGTTGCCGTAGCGACATTTCTAGTTTTCTTCTTCTTCTTACAGGGTTAAAGGTTACCCTGACCAGATTACCATTAGCAGTGCAGTAATTTGGATGTTATTATTCAGTGGATTTCATTCAAATGTTGTATGACATTGCAAGGTTGGTCAGCTAGGCTCCCATTATTTTGGTGATGCTGCCCACTTTGTTCCTGCTGTTATAGTCTGCTGCAGCACACTTCTTGTGTGAGTTCTACTGACCACATTCCCTGCTGGATATCATTTATGACTTGCTGTTGAGGTGTAGCATGGGGAACTCTACCTGCCCATCACTTTTGGTGACAGCCCTGCAGTGGTCTAACTCTCAGATCTCAGTTGAGTAATTTCCCAATTCTTCCACCATGCTGATAAAATGTTAGATATTAGGAATATTTGTGTTGGTGGAGGGGGGGGGGGTACATTTATGTGGAACATGGCTTGCTATTGTTGTTATCAGAAGTTCTGTAGCCTAGCTTGAGGGTGCAGATGTTTGCAGGATCAGCTCTTGCTCTGACAATGACCAGTCTTGTGATGACAAAGGTCGTAGGGTCACATTAAACCATCCTGAAACCAAGAAGGAGATTCTTTAAGTTTGATTTTCCATTCCAATACATACAGGAAGCCCCTCAGGACCTGGATGACGATGAGGACAGAAAGAAGCCCCAGTTTGTACCCAGGAAAGGACCTTTCTACATGCATGACAGTAGAATGTCAGATGATGAGGGAGAAAAAGAAGAGAAAAAGTGAGTATATATTGTGAGATGTTGAAAAATAAATTACTAGAGAAACTGATGTACAATGTTCTGATATCTCCTGTATTATGTTAGGATAAATGATTTCGGTCGGCGAACATGTAAGTAAAGTCACATGCATTATGTGTGTGCATATGATCTGTTTTGGGTATTAAATCCTGATTTACCTTAATCTCAAGTTTTGGAAAGTGAAATTCTATTCAAAACTGATCTGGCCACTTCATCCATCCCAATTCAAGGATGTTCTTTGCCAAAGGAATATCACTGTGCATTTAAAGTTCATCTTGCTTTGAATTTCACCGTGATTTGTGTACATAAAATTCTTTTGTTCACTTGTTGGCACAGGGAGAAATCGGTTCTGCTTGTTCAAACCTTGCACAGTTGGCCAGCGAGTCAAAATTAGATAGATCTCTCTGTGGGAAGTGGTTCTATGCGAGAAGTCACATGACTGTATTGCACTGAATTGTATGATGAATATCAGGCTTAATTGGAGAGTAGCAAAGGTGGAAGCCAAACGTGGTATGAACATGTAGCTAACACTGGGAGCTAAGCTGATTTAACATTCATGGAATCAATAGTAATATTAACATTTTGCTCAGATAACTAAAAAATGCACCCCCCCCCCCCCCCCAAGGAAAAACGCAGTATCTACATCCAGCTCCATTTCTCAACAACCAAGATATTCACCATTTTATGTTTTTGCCAAAGCCCCTGGAAAATAAACTCTTTTGAAAAATTCCTTCTTTGTGGAATTTTAGTCTATCTAGCTACCAATTTTCCTGGAAAATATCATTTTGTGTTTTTGTTTTGTTTTTAAGTTATTAATGAAAATGTAGATACTTTGGGGAAACCCCATGCAATTGACTGATTTCCCCAAGGAAAAACGCAGTATCTACAATGGAACGAGTTTCCCCAAGGAAAAACGCAGTATCTACAGCGGAATGACTAGGATTAATCTTCTGCCATAATTATGTATGCATGTATACATCATTGTACAAGTATTCATGATGCACCATCCTCAACCTCTGGCCCATTTATGCCCTGATTACAGAGCAGGCTTCATAACAATAGCATTAACAAATAACAGATCGTTCTTGGAACGTTTTGCTTACATTCCCAGACCGATGTTGATGTAACGTTACACGTTTAACATGAAGCTTGCCAGGGCTGTAATGTGATGCTACATGGCCTAGCCGCTAACTAGCATCTAACCGTGTTAGAATACTAGATCTAGATCTGTACAGTCTAGGCTACAGTCTGTCTAGACCAAAATAAATCTAAATCGGATGTTTGGACCTAGATCGATCTAGACTAGGTCTAGTTTTTATATCGTTTATTCTAGGCTGGCTACGTAGCAGGCTACACTAGTCTACAGCCTCAGGCTATGCACGATACTCATAGAAAAAAAAAAATAGCCTAACGTTAGAACTGCAGAAGGTTTAGTCTAAGCCCTACACGAGACAGGACTCTTTAATTAGAAAAAAATAAATCTAGAACCGGTCTAGATCGAAGTGACATCCGCTCTCTAGGCCTATTCCTTCTGGATTGAACCTAAGTTTGTTATGTCATGTAAATTTGTAATGTAACTTTTTTACTTGTAAGTTGTAGCATGCAGCATGGAATCATGCATGCATTTTATTTTTACGCAACCCAGTCTCACTAACGTTAGGGTCTAACATTCTTAGACACTGTCTAGATCCGATAAGAATTAAAATACAACTTATTCTTAACTGTCTCTATTTTGTCCATTTACCGTGGGTAGGCAGTACCTATTTTTCACATAATCTATTTTTAACTAGGTCGCTGTCTATGTAATTTTAAGACAGTATGGTATGGAGTAGATAATTGAACATTGACACTTCACTAGACATAGGAATAGGATTCTAAGTGGTTAAGTTTTACATGTAGTCTTAGATCTCTTTCTTAGTTTTATAAACAGGCCTGCCCTAGAGTAGGCCTATTCTAGTCCTACACTACATCTTTCTTTAGACTTTCGGAATACGGACCCTGAAAGTTCTGATTAACGTTAAGTCTAACGTTAGAAAAGAGACGCAAGACTCAAAGTCAAACGTTACTGTCTAGACAAGTCTTAGACTTGGACTTAGACCTAAATATAGGGTCTAACATGTTAGTAGGCCTATATAAACGCGACGTTTATCCGATACAACACAAATAGGTGTCTAACAATGGTTAGATCTATTGCCTTCCGCCGAAACTTTCAGATTTGGAGCCTGAGGAATTTTGACAAGGGTCTAGGCCTATCAAAGTTACTCCACAACAAGTTAATATTGAAATAGTACGGAAGATGTTCATCATCGAGGTAGAATATGAAAGAAAAGCTGCAATCACACGAAGCGAGGTAAACATGCATTTGTGTTTAGAACTCTAACGTACAGATTACCTCGCTTCGTGTGACAAACGATCAGCTTTATTCTTTCAATATTGAAATAGTTTTGAATAACTTACTCACTATCTGCAGATAAATTTTTCTTGAGGGCTATAGGCTCACGAGTAATTTTCCCGCGACAACATTTTGTTTTAATCCAAGTACAATACACACTCACACTGTATGTTGACTAGCCGGCCAGGCCCTGTGCTGACTGCATGCTCAGTGCAGCTAGAAGCTAGCTAGCTGTCAGTGTTGTGCTGTATTGTTTAATGTGCACTCGGTTAGTCTTAATCACACACTGTGTTTTATATTAGGATCACGATCTCATCAAAATATTTACTAATCAGTATTGTTTCGGTTAGATATTTTGAACATTATGTCTTATTATTGAGCAAGTATATCTAAAGAAAGTAATTTACGTTCAAATTACAGAACAACCGGCAAAGTATTCACATATATAAATAACAGTGTCTGGTAATTAAGACTAGCTTTGTAGATAATGCATTTTTCCTTGGGGAAATATTCATCATGTAGATACTGCGTTTTTCCTTGGGGAAAGTGCAAGTTAAGTGTAGATACTGCGTTTGGCAGTTACGGAAAAGTATCTTTCCAAACATTTTTTCAAAAATCTGAATATGTCATATGAAGAAGGATTGCCCACTGACTATATTTATGCAAAAAAGTGAAAATCGCCAAAAATGTTTAGATACTGCGTTTTTCCTTGGGGGGCAGTGCAGTATTAATGTGTTTTTTTCACATTGTCGTATGATAATCTATGATAATTTAGTGTGTGGGGGATTGTGAACTTATCAATAAAATGTAACTTCAAAGGCAAATCTTTGGAAATTAGCAGGCCTTTACCACTATCAAACCATGACATTTGTGCATTCAACAAAATATTTACTTGTAGCCCATAAGTCTTACATGGGTTCAAAACATTTCATATAATTTGGAAATTAACACCCTTCAAAAAGCATTCCACAGAGAAACATTGGTAGAAGAATTCTCTAGATTGTCATTGATCTACAGGATATGGAGAGTATGTAAAGCCATAGTCACCCAGTACCCATTCTGGCACTTTGCCCTTTTACACCATATGATTTAATAGTCAGAGAGCAAAACAATGCTGACTTTGCCATGCCTGTGGAAGTGGCATCTATTTTCCTGTACCAAAAATTAGTGGCATCCTTGTCCTTCGTCTTCTTCCGCAGACCGCAAGAAAAGAAGAAGCTGTGGAACAATGAGGACAGGTGGCGGCATGATCGCTACGTTGAGGAAGACCAGGCACCCAAGTCGCGGCAGGAGATCCACGACATCTACGGCTTTGACATCAGGAGGGGGCGGGAGGAGGAAGTGCCGCTGCCCAGGAGGGGGCTGGGCAGGGGGCGTGGCAGAGGAAGGGGGAGGGGCAGAGGGCGGGGCCGTGGAAGAGGATACCGAAGGAGGGAGGAGGAGGAAGTTGAGAGAGAGGACTATGAGGAATCAAGACCTAGAAGGTTTGAAAACACTTTTTGATCTTTTTTCTTCATCTTATCAAGCATGTTTATATATTACACACAGCAAAAGCAGTAAGCATTCAAGCTGTTTTTTTTTGTATCAAATGCTTGCCTGAAATTTCTCTATTCTTGGTATTGGAGAGGAAGCTTGGTGGGTTCTGTGATTATCTTTATATAACTTCCAACCTGTTGTAAAACTGTAATTCAACAAAAACACTCTTATTGAGATGCCCGTTAGATGCTTAATCATGTAACCCTGCGTTCACATTAGTCCCCGCGACGTGGGGAAAGTCCCACACTGTGGGACTTTCTCCTCAAAAACCATAATGTGAACGCTCGCTGGGACTTGTCCCCTCGTCCCCTCCAAGCAAGTCGGTACGGGGACAAGGTTTGGAGGGGAGAGTGACCT
Organism: Diadema setosum; assembly: GCA_033980235.1. NCBI lineage: Eukaryota > Metazoa > Echinodermata > Echinoidea > Diadematoida > Diadematidae > Diadema > Diadema setosum. The sequence continues at coordinate 27,333,012 of CM067080.1, read as the reverse complement.
TGGGGCGAAATTGATAGCGTCCAGCTGTGGTCATCAAATGTGCGCATGCACGATGCCTGGTTTTGAGTGCAGCAGAGCTTGCCCCAAGCCCCATTTGCTCCCACAGCTCGGGGACGGATGAGATAGCATTGTGGATGGTCGGTCGTAAAAAAGATAAGATCTCTGGTGACTGTCCCCGCGACTCCGGGTCCAATGTGAACACAGGGTAATTGACACATTGTTGATCAGTAGAACTTTCAATATTTTAATTTGTTAATTTCTTACTGATATCTAGCATCACAACCTGCATGCAAAACAGCATCTCTCTGGTAGAATGATTTTTTTTTTCTTTAAAGAAGAGAAAACACTAATTCTAGTATTTGAACATTTTCCTCTCACAGACCAGTTTACAGCAGGAAGCAGGAGGCTCCACCAAGGCAAGACTTTCGGGAGGAACAGGAGGAGGAGGAGTGGCCATCATTAGAAGAGACACAAAATCGACATGTGCCCAAGCGTGCAGGTCGGATGCAAGCAGCGGCCAATTCGTGGGCGGATCAGCTGGAGCAGCAGGAGAGGAAAGAGAGGCCCGTCCAGCGGGAAGGGCAGCAGGCCAGAGACGGCCCACATGAGCAGGAGAGATTCAATGATGCCCGGGAAGACGGAAACCAGAGGCCGAGGAGCAGAGGCAGGGGAGGAAGGCAAGGGTATCAACAGGGCAGACACAGTCAGCGACGAGAGCACGACCGTTCAGATCAGCAGGAAGATCTGAACGATTATGAAAGGAAGTGGGGCTTCAAGGGCAGGGTTGACCAGCGACGTGGCGAGAGGATCAATGGGGGCGGTGCAAGTAGTGGAAAGACTGCCGAGGAGAGAGCAAACGATGCCTATCTGGAACGGCAGAACCGTAGGAATGAACGCAATCAGGGTGCCAGCCAAAGAACAGCTTTCAATCGGGATGATTATGAGCGTACTGGTCCACGAAACCCAGATGAGGCCAACGCTCGTCAGGGTCAGGGAAGACGCAATCAGCAACATGGTAGCCGTGGCGATGGCCCACGGTACAGGGACAATTACAATGTCTCCCAAGATAGGGACGCGAACAGAGAACACAAGAGGCAGTGGGTGAATAGGAGTTATAACAAACCAGAAGTGGGTTCAGGAGACTATGCACAGCAAGATAGAAGTTGGGTTGACAAACGTGATTCCCAGAAAGGCTATCAGAGAACTACCCCTGCCAACCAAGGTAGGCAAGACTCAAACTCACAAAGAACAATGCGGCAGTCTCCTGCGCCCGCCGAGTGGCCGCCATCCCACGGTGATGGGGTCGGTGACGCTCCAGCGCAGAACAGCAGGGAGCCGGCGGGCAGCAGAGACCATGACGAGCAGCAGCCCAGGCGGCAGCGGGAGAGCAAGGCGTACTCCCGAGATCGTCGACAGCGGGCGGGACGGCAGGAGGCGCGGGAGGGCCAGGAGGAGAACGTCCACACCCAGGAGGTGGACGAAAAGGAGATGGAGGGACTCAAGGAGCTGGTGAGGGAGCTCAAGGCAAACATCAAGGAGGGGGAGAACGCCACCAGCTGGGCTCACTCCGACTACGACGTCCAGTCCAAGATTGAGATGAGGCCTGTCATTGAACCTGTTGGCGTGGAAGGTAGGGGAAACTTTTCTTGTCCTCAAAGCTACTAACAGACAATGACAATGCCATAAGTATATTAAAGATGCTCTTTCTACTTTGTATTGGCTAAAAAGAATTGTTGAATTGTGTTGACATTGAGCTGTATGACGATACTTGATGTAGTCTAATACGCACTCAATGCGTAAGAGTGTTAAAAATCGTGCTGTCAATTTTGCACAGCTTTGAACAAAGATCACCATGTTAGAAATCTGTCTCTGAAATGATTTACCCCCTTTTAGATCGCAGAAAAGTCTCTTGTAATCATGATCTATTATCTCTCTTTAAAAAATCATGATTGTGCTAGTGGAGATAATTCTTGCGTTTCATAGCAAATTATCATTATCACGATTCTAGAACCTTAAAAGTGCAATTAGCAAATCGAGTTCTGAAGGTGTTATTGCATCTTGATTTGTTTGATGTGTGAACAAACTTCCTGTCTGTAAGGCTTTTAAACCTCCAAAATGTGGTTGAGGAGGTGGAACTTAGCTCTACCTTAGATTTACCTCTGCTCAAAGACTGCAGATTGTAATGCAACCTGCCTGTGCTGCAGGCACGCTTTGGGAGTTTGATTTACAGGTGAGGAAGCTACAGATGTAGTAACTCCAAAACTCAAATCAGAATTCCAGTCATGATTGATGGAACATGATTACAAGAGAGATTTTCTATCTCTAACATTTGAGCGTCTAAGGGCTGTAACTCAGGACATTATTGCAGTCATGATTCATAATGATAATTCAATTTTCATTTGTCTGAAAGTTACCTTCGTCCAGATACTACTACTGTGTATGGGAAAAAAATATGGTAATCAGGTCAATCACAGAACTTCTTGTTTCTCAAATCAGTTAAACAAGCATTTTCATATGTGAATTGTCTTGAATTCAAAAGTCTCTTTAGCCAGTGGGGAGGGGGTAGGGGATGGGAACATACTTGGTGTAATAACTACCAATATCTAAATCAAAGCCTGACCTCTGACCTCATGAGGGAATATCCTTGTGATATACAAGAAGCTCTATGGACATGTTCATGTTCAATTTTCACATCCCATTATAGAAATCATTGTGGTTTGTGGCTCAAGTATGTTCATATGTTGTATGTAGGCAGTGTAAAACATGCAGTAACTTTTACACATACAGCAGTGTGCTGTATTGTCTAAGCCTTGTATAGGAAAGCTCTATACTGTATTCCTGTTTTTGTGTTGACTTTGGTGTATTTCATGATAAACCTTGATTTTGAGGGATTTATGTTGTATTGTATTGGATCTTTCCTTTAGTCCCAGTCCAAGGTCCTGAAGGTGATCATAGGCAGGAAAGATATGACAGGAGAGAGGTAAGATATTGAGTTTGATGCTGAGGATCCATTGCATTTTGACATACAATGTATTTCATGGGATTACAGTTGTATTTTTTGTATTGTCCATTTCCATTGCCGTGAGTAAATTTTATGAATGAAAAATTTGTAAAGGGGGGGGGGGGGGGAGGAGTACAATGAATGGCCAACTGTCATCATAATATTTAACATTGTTTGCATCTCAGTGCATATGAATTAAGCACATCTGAATGCTTATGTGGATTTGTGTTGAAGAGGGCAATGCCTAAAAACAAAAAGATATTCCACCCACTTACACACCAAACAAGCATTTAGGCAAAGGCCACATATTTTAACAGGCGAGTGCTCATTCACTTTACTTGCCCTGAATCAAGTTCTCTTTATCATGGGAAAGTGGTTTCAAAGCACACTGTGGAATTCTCAGGACCATTTGATTTTTTTTTTTCTTTTTAGATGCAATAGCCTGCGTATCCAAAGAATTTGTGTCTGTTGAATGTTACAGTCCTACAGTCCTTGACAAAATGAAGAAAAAATGTTGTCCATTGGTGTACAGTAAAATCAAGACAACCCCTGCAGGAGATATTACAATTTAGGCCTGTGCTAACCCTTTTCTACCCTCAAAAAGATTGTCTACAGTATCAACATGTCCAAACAGGAACAGTTGAGACAGCTCCTGATTTTTATACCCCCGCCAAACGAAGTTTGAAGGGGTATATAGGAATCAGCGGACGGTCGGGCGGTCGGGCGGTCGGTTGGGCGGTCGGTCCGTTGCAAATCTTGCGTCGCGAACTACTTCCTCAGTTTTCAACCGATTCCCATAAAACTTGGCACAGATGTGTGCCTTGGGTTGTAAATGTGCAAGACGTATTTTTTGACAGTACCCAAAAGTACGTTGCCATGGTAACGGCATATTATGGGCAAAAATGGGTACAAATCTTGCGTCGCGAACTCCTCCCACAGTTTTTGATCAATTTTTATGAAATTAGGTACAGATGTTCATCTGAATATGTTAATGTGCAAGACACATATTTCCACAGTGGCAAAAAGTGCGTTGCCATGGTAACGGCATGTTATTGGTAAAATATAGGGCAAAATGCTTCATGGCAAAACTGCTTCATCAGTGTTCTTTCAATTATCATGGAATTCATATTGAATGTTTGTATTAGGATATAGGTCAGCATGACACATTTCTTGACAGTGACAAAAAGTATGTTGCCATGGTAACAGCTCACATATTATGAGCCAAAATGATGGAAAATTTTGTGTTGCAAACTACTTCCTCAGTTTTTGCCCAATTTCCATGAAACTTGGTACAGATGTGTGCCTTTGGTTGTAGATGTGCAAGACGCATTTTTCGACAGTACCCGAAATTACGTTGCCATGGTAACGGCATATTAATGGCAGAAGATCAAGGAAAGATCTTGCGGATTTAACTACTTCCTCAGTTTTTTGACCAAGGCTTATGAAATGTTGTTTTGACCAAAGCTTATGAAATGATGTTTGGCGGGGGTATAACCAGTCGCTGTAGCGACATTTCTAGTTTACACCTGTCAACTCACAGTTACCTTGATTGATGACCTGTGTGCTGCATTTCTTTCCTGTCCAGTGATATGTTTGAGAAATCTGTGGACATTGGACTTATTTGTGTAGAAATGGTTAAAGGACCTGATTATTTTCAGACTTTTACATTTGAATAACTATGAATTAGTTAAACTGAGTACAGAGTTTCAGAATTTATACTGATTGGGATGAGGAATGAGAATTTCTGAAATATGTCAGGCTCTGATGTCATCAACACTGTTCAGTGTAGTTTGTTTAAGATTTTCAGTTTAGTGGTTTCTCTGCTCAAGGACAACGATAAATTCCACAAATCTATGTCACATAGAGCTCTCGATTTATGTACTACATGATGTGAAATTATGAAAATCGTCTGGAATGTCCCTTCAAGTCATTGATTGTGGTTCTCTTATTTCTGTCACAGCGGGGAAGGCCTAAGAGGTACTCCTCCCAGAGGCAGAGGGGTGCCCCAGAAGGTCCCCACACCAACGTTCAGAACCAGAGCCAGCCACCCAGAGGTAAGAACAGGGGAGCCTGCCTTCCACATGGGGCCTCATTGCACCAGGACCTGTGTCTTGATAGCCAAACTTGAGAAAGCAAGATGCCTTTTTGTTGTTGTTGTTGACAGTCGAGCAACAAGTGTTTTGGAGCAACCACTATTAGATAAAGAGTGTGCTTATCCTGTGTTTACTTTGCTTTGCATTAAAAAGAAGAAAGAAAAATTCAAACAAGCTATTCTCACATTCTGTTCTGGATTGTCTGACAATATTTACAGTGATGAAGAGGAGTATTAAAGAATGGTTGTATTGTACATATGTTTATGTAATGTATACAACAAGATTGATGTATGATTGCAAGTATAATCTTGAATACAGGCAGTCCATGGGTTGTAAACCAGCTATATTTTTTGGTGTGAATTCATTAATTGTTGTTTGTTTTTGATTGATTGCCTTTCATTTGTGTATTTATTGAAGGCAAAATATTCATTGTTGAACTCGAACTGCCATTTTTTGAACTGGCCTCTGCCGTGTGAGAAAAGGAAAAGAGGAAGACATGTATATAAGCAAGTGGATGATGAACAACTAAAACAGAGAAATAAACGTTCTCACCATCAGCCCCTTAGAACATGTGCTTGACCCTTATGTATGTTTGCAGGACATGGATACCAGCCAAACCAGGGGCAGGGAGACTACACCTCCCAAACTCCACCCCTCCAACCACCGATGACCTCGCCCCCTCACCACGTGCACCACCCCACGCCGGTGAGGGGAGGGGAGGCCCACGGGATGGCCAGCAGCCCAGAGGCCCCGCAGAGGATGGCGCCACCGCCCCACCCTCCACCTTCACAGGACGTCATCATCCAACATGAAGTACACCCTGGTGAGTTGCAGCATCTTTCATTGGGGTCTGGAGAAAAGACTACTGTAAGATAATATATATTCACGGCATGAAATTTTTGCGAATTGGAGCCGACAGCCTTTTTCGTTTCATGAAATATTTGCGAGTTGCTTCTAACATTCAATGCATATAGTGTAGACAAGAACTTTCACATGCATTTTAATTCCGCGAATCTTGGCTCTTGCAAAATTCGCGATATCAAAATGCACGCGAACTTTCCTCGTTTTACAGTGTGTCCATTCAAGTCAATACAGTGGCAAACCGGAATTTGCTCAAACTTTCACTGGCCTGTTCCTCTTCTTTTTCTGCTTCTATTCACACGAACTAATTTTCAGGGTGGAATTTCCCTTTAAAGTGTGACAAATTTCAATACAACTGTATCTTGAAGGCATTAAATGGGAACTTGTTCAAAGAGGGGCTTAAATTGATTCTCTTTTTCTCTCTCTCTGTCTATCTGTTTATCTATCTATCTATCTATCTATCTATCTACTGTATACGCCGAATATTTCGCAAGGTTTTTATTTTCGTGAATTTCGCGAGTCAGGTGCTATTTGCGAAATTGAAGACACGCGAAAATAGTCTGATATTAATGTATACGCACACATATACATTTCTTCGTTTAGTGCAGTACTCCACGATTCCGAATTTAGCCACTCGCGAGATTGTTGAGAGTCCCGATTAGCGAAAGTTTAGACTCGCTATTTTATATATGGCGTATACAGTATCAATCTATCTATCTATCTATCTATCTATCTATCTATCTATCTATCTATCTATCTATCTATCTATCTATCTATCTTTGTATCTATTTAATTCTATTTTATATTCACTTATATATTTTTGTATTTTTCCTTGTTAGGTATGCGGCCACCAGCACCAGGACACCTACCAAGTGCTGCATTCTTCCACACCCCTAACCACCCTCCCCCTCAGATGATCCAGCCCCCTCCCCCTAACCAGCTCCCACCCCCTCAGTTCATGGGCGGGCCAGTCATGTTTATGGGGCCTCACTACCCCATGGTGGGCTCCCAGGTACCCATGCAGCACTATGCAGTCCCACCTCCGGTAAGTGACACCAAGTAATATTTTGTTCCTGGCAAGTTTGACATTTCACATTCCTTACCTCATTTTGCACATCCTGGTATCTTAACCTACTGATTGACAAGTCTCCAAACTGATGTCATATGAACTTTGTGCTTGGAGGTCATGTTGCTGATAAACTGTGCACCTCCAAGAGAGGTTTATCTTCAGGTGTCACTCTGACATAACTTTCATAAATTAGTTTGTTTTTACAGCTATCATAGATTATGTGAGAGTGCATGTATGCCACTGGCAGAATTTGTGAAAGGTGTAAGTTTCAGTTGTTTGCATTATTTATGTTTGTGAATATGCAGTATATTTATTTTGGATACCATTTGTTTCTTAAAAAACAATTTACATTAATCACATGTTTGTTCACATGGTTGACCACGATATACTCAATCAGGGCTTCTTAGAAAAAAAAAAGAAGCTTATAATGTCTAAAGAGCTTTTTTTGTCTATGATTTACAGGCTGTACTAAAAAAAACAACAACAACAACAGATGAAATGATATTGATTTCAATCTAGAAGTGAAAGTATTTTCTGTTGTAAGATATATAGATATAGTAGCAACAGGTATAATAATAATAAACTTGTTTTGAGATACCAGTTACCATATATCTTGACAGGGGCTAATAGCTGACAAAGTTATAATTTGAAGGTGCATCAAGGAGATTGTTTTGTGACCGCATATCAGAAGTTATTCATTGAATTGAAGCCATTAAAATTTCAAAGTCACATACTATGATTCTGAGACACATGGAGTCTGTTATGAAATACAGTTGTGTGAATGAAGGGATTCAATAGAAATTAATAGGAGTCTGTAAATAAGTTATTTTACTTAGGCTATGCTGCAGAGTGTTAAACACTGAAGATTGTATTAGCTGATAAACTGTAGATAACTAGATTGATGGAAGCTTCATATCTACACTGTATCTACACAGAAGCCAAGTGATAGGAATGTGTGTCACAGATACAATTCTTAGATGTATGATTGAACCAGGAACGTGTGGCTGTTACTTTCTGACCTCCGTTATTTCCCTGAAATTATTCCTTCCTAAAATAGCAATCTGTTCCTCCCCCTCGTCAGCACGGTGCGGCACGGCCCCCTCCCCAGCAAGGTCCACCACACCCACAGCCGTCGGGCCAGCCGCCCCCACAACAACCACCGCCATCCCACCAGCCGCCTCCGCCCCAACGCCAGCAGGCCCCGCCCGACGACGGCAACATGCAAGGCAATCGGCATCCAGGATCTCAGGAGGTAGGAGGTATCACCTACTACTCGCCAGAGCTGCAGCAAAACATCAAACGGCAACTTCCTCTAAAGAGGCAGGCGAACCCTCTACCTATAGAACCGCCTCCTCCAGAGGTAAGCCACAGAGATTAACCCTTTCTGTGTCCAGACACCTGGCTCATTTTGCCAGGCCTTTTCATCTGCCCATTAGTGTTCCATCCAATCTTGACCCAGCTGTAAAGTTAGCAAGCTCACTCAGGTGTAGCAATGCGCCTTAGCCCAACATACAGGTTGGCCGTGGTGACATAGGAGGGGGTTAAGGGGATTTGTGTATCTCTACTTATTGGCAATAAGTTTCCAGATGTGTGCTAATCAGCATATAGAGCACTCTAGTGCGTGTACCAATCAGCGAACAATAGACAGGAGGGGTTGATATGAATGCCCCTTTGTGATTGATGAACCAATCCCCCCGTGACTGATTTGATGGCCAATTTTACTGATATGATGGTCAAGAAGTTAAATGTATGATGCTAGAAATAACGATTAGAGAGAAAAATATCAAGAATAGAAAACTAAGGATAGTTTCAATGGCATATGTCTTCAAACTTACTAGGAGCACTATGGTAAAACAGTACCATGGAAGTGCATCCCCCAAAATAAAAGCCCCATATCAGTGATTTTGAACCATTTCTTGTATATCCCTGACTTTCTACCCATTCTGCTCATACTTCATTTCCCTAGTATGGCCTATACCTGTTCTGTGCGTGTGAGAAAAAAATACAGTATACCCCGTGCAAGTCAACATGCAAAGGACCAGAGATAATCTGGCGACTTATGCAAAAGAAAACTTCAGGACGTTGTCATTTTGGCCAACTTGCGCTTTTTTTGAATTGAATGCGATGTTGACTTATACGAGGTATACTGTGTGTGGTCCTTGAGGATAACCAACTCCTGACCATCATCTTGTATTCTTCATCTAACAAACACTGTGTGGAACTTTCTTGTCACTATTGTCTTGCTATGTGACTTTGCATTCTTCTCATCGCTGAACAATGAAAACAGTAACATACCTTAAAGCAAACAATTAGAGATTATGAGGCTCAGGGATTCAGTGATGTTTTGTAGGCGAAAGGAAAATTTCCATGTACTGAATAAAAGATGATGTTTTTCACTGAATAAAAGGATGATGATCTGAGAAGATTTACCAGTTATACTGAAATGATTACTACTGGATTGTCACCATGAAGAGATATCACTTGTGAATGCATATTTACATTAAAGTGTAGGAAGAGATCAATCATATGGGTGGTAAGGGACTCATACTAACAATGAAGGATGCATGAATGTTCTCCATGAAGTTTGGAATGCTCACCCTGCTCAAAAAACAAAAACAAAAAACAACAACAAAAAACAACAATCTCTTAACCTTCTATTTGCAAGTTCACTTAGTTCCTACATTTTGTGTTGTCGGTCCCGTATGGTGTAGTTCACAATACCCTAATTGTATTTTCAGTACTTGAGTAAGATCACCAAAAGTTTCACAAGGTGATACCTACAGTGTCATATAAATGTTCATCGGAAAGGCAAGTGCAAAGTAAACAAGCAAACAAGAACAAAACAATACAAAACATAACAAAACAAAGCAAAACATGATATTATATAAGTTTTGTGTGTCCATATGTGCATATGTTTAGGTATACAGTATTAACCTCTGTAAATTATTTTCATCTTTATTTTAACTGTGACTAATCTCTCTTTTTCACGTTTCATTTTCTCTTTATTTCCATCTGTCACTTTATTCCTTTCTATTTTTCCTCTTTGTTCCATCTTTTTATCCCCCGTTTCTCACAGACATGCAGGAAATCCTGATCATTGTCAGAGAGGAGGTTAAAGTTATTGTTATAAGTTACATCATAGATAAATTAAATATCTTTATTTTAATGATAAAATGTGCTAAATTATTGTTTTGTATTAACCACAATGTAAAGAAGCATTACAATAAACCTTAATTGTCCTGACAAGCATCTGAAATGTTCAAGTTCTAAAAACCTTTTCATAGTCAGTTGACATAGTTGATATTTCTTGAAAGTTTTATTGTGATAAGTTTTTTTTTTACAAATTATTATCTAATTCATTGTTTCATGAATAGGTTGAAACAAAACATATTAAGCTTTCTATGAGTACCATGCTGTCACTAAAGCAATAAATGTATGTTATGAGTGTACATGAGAAACATGTATGTGGAATTGTAAGTCTTTCTATAACTTACCGTCGAATAGATAATTGAGTTGTGAAAGTATTTGATAAAAAAATGTGTGTATCGGTGTCACAAAGCGTAAACGCAACGTAGTGTGCATGTACTGACTGGGTGATGTGATTCCTTGAAATTAAGTTCTTTGACCTTGTTCTCGGCTTCGAAGAGCGATAGTAATTGATCGTGCCCGGTTTTGTGTTATGTCCTGGCACTCAGCAAACCTGGAAGTGCAGGGCTGCCCAGCCTCCCGTGTTCTGCAGGAGGCTGCCAGAAAATCTGAATTTCTTTTTACAGTCTGATTATTCTCACTTAGTGAGCTGCATGTACCACACAAATATTCTTTGGAATCTCCCTGACTTTTATATGTGAACAAAGGAAGCCTTTGGGTGTGTTCAAGCGCGCTGCTAAAGTGGAACGAACCATAGTGAACCTGTGCCAGAGGAGCGCTCGAACGCTCCTAAAGTGTACCGTACCGAACTGAACTGAGCCAAAAGAGGACCACTTCCCAATGTGCTCCAAAAGGGTACCAAGAGGATACCAAATGTTCGCATGTGAAGAATGTGTGCATCATGCACATATGTCGTAATGCAAAGAGTTCATTCTCTTTGTTTGGAACATCTGTAAGCAGTTTAAATGTTGCTACAAAATGCATGCCCCCCTCTAAAAATAACTCATGAGGTAGGCTTTCAAACACTCAAAATCTGGCACAGTACGGTTTGGTATGCTTTGATTCGGTTCGCTTTGGTTCGTTTTGAATTGCTTGAATGCACCTTTTGAAGTGAAATACACCTTTTATTCATCTTTAATGCAAATGCATAAGTTGATTGAAAATCATTTTATATGTTACCTACAAGGATATTTTCTTAAAGTGTCATTTTGTTTTTATGTAGACATCCCTGTTATGGTAAATGAGTACAGTATACCTTTATATTGAATAGAGATGAAAATTTCTGTCCATGTATCCTCTTGTGTGTTCTTGTAGAAATAGAATTTCATACATATGGACATATGAGCAGAAATGCTAGGCCTAGGAGTGATATGTAGTCCATTAAATTAGATATTATATTTCAAACTAGCTTATTGTGTAGCATCTTGAAAACTTATCTCTCATTTCGAGTTACTTTGGTGGCAAACTATTGAAGGAAAGAATGATAGTTAAAATTTACCGAAAATGGCTACCGGTAAGAAATTTTCTTTTTTGGGGGAGGAGGTCAAATATAGTGCTCACAGAGGGCAGTAACTAAATTTATGACAATATGTGGAAAATGCATCATTCGTTTTGTGCTCAAAACTTTATTTCAGTTTGACTTTCTTCTAATTCATTTGTTTTGAGGCTCATCCTCTGTATGTTGTTGTAAGGACATTTTTTCATCAGGACTGATTTCAGAGAAAATTTAAATCACATGGAGAGTTGAAAAAACAAATTTTGTGAAGAAAACATTACAATTGTAGAGGAAAATTGTTGACAAATTGTCAAAAACTGATCGCTGTCCTCTTGCGATCTGTATATGTTGAAAAAAATGTAACTTATTCATGCTCTGATTTTGATCAAATTTTCACTGATTTTTTTTTAGGTTGACAGTTTTTACTGTGCATTAAGAGTAACTTGACTTTAAGATCTTGGTTTTCTCTCAGAAAATAAGCAGCATTGCATTACCCTTTGTTTGCACCACATACGAAAAAAACCCCTCTGTATGTCTTCTTTTGCACATGCATGAGAAATTTATACACTGCTCCCCCCCCCCTCCGAAAAAAAGGTTTCAATTTGTCCCAAATATCAGTATTCCATCCTGATATTGGTGCAGTGCACTCTTAACAGAAAACACCAAGTACATAGGCTTATAACACGCTCCTCTTTCAATATGCCTCAACGAGTGTGAAACACTCTCTATAAGTGCTGTTAAATGCACAGTTATTGAAGTATGAGTATGTATGTTCCTAATGGCATAAGCATACAAATATGGCATGTAAAGAGTTTATGTGTGGTAAAGCTCCTTTACTGGCAAGAGATTAAGCAAGGAAAATGAATTAAAAAAAAAAAGGAACAAGGAAAGAGCTGTTTGCAAATCCCGTCAACGTCTTTTTTGTTTCAAGTTTATTGCCAGAAGGCTACAGTAAGCATCACAATAAAGGATTTGGCAAGAGAAGATTTCACTGCGTTGTACTGTTTGTTTGTTTGTTTTTCTTTGGTCTGCTATTACAGATATATAATGCTTGGGATCGACCGTGAAGATGTTTGTAGCAGTAATGATTGTTTCACCCTCCGCCTGTGTTTGTTTTGAAGGAAACCAAAACCCAAATATAGATGTGGATGGCGGGAAAGCAGTAACACTGGTAGAACACATCAGTGAAATTTCAAGTGTAAGGAAAAATGGAAAATCAATTCAAAAGTTTGGATGATAAGACCATTTTATTTCATGAGTTTACGCAAGAACTCACAGTGAGAGCCTGCTCATCGCGCGCGCAGTCATAAATCGCTTCTTCGCACGTTTTGCACGAGGGAATAAGTTCCTAATGCCATTATGGACAACAATATCAGGAAAATATAAGGAGAATTCCAGAAACGTAATTTTCCACAAAGAGTACACATTCCATCGACTTTTAACTGACATATTACGGGTAATATCATCCAAACTGCTTTCTGAAAGAGGTCAGTCAAGAGCTCTTAGTATTTCTGGAAAAGTAAAATATATTGATTTTTTTTTATGTTTCATTTGTATTGTCCACAACGACGTCATGAACTGTAGTAGTCTCCTTTAATATCCAACAATGACGGCACCTGAACTTTAAAAATTCTTAACTTTTCCATCGATTATTCAATTTTCCTCAAATTTTCACTGATGTGTTCAGCTGCTTTCAGTCAGTCTGCATGATACATTATTTGGGTTTTTGGTTTCCTTGGAATATGAAAGTTGTGTTGTAATTTTACAATTTTCCTTGAGATCATGGAGCGACATTCTTACACTAAACTTAAATGGTGTAATATTGTGGAATTGATATGTCAGTGATAGTTTTATCAAGATGTACAGGACACACACACACACACACACACACATGAATACAAATCTGTTGTACATGCTAAAGAGAAGAAGAAAAATCCAGAGTATGAGTGTGATATGTATAATATATAATTATATATATATATATATATTTTTTTTTTTTTTTTTTCAGTCAAGATGGAATTAGACTTTAGGAGGACTTAACAGCCAGATGCAGCCGGGTTTTCCCTCAGTTGATAGCAACCAAATGTGAATAAACTGTAATAATGATGACACAAGACTCGCGTTTCTTCATAACACATTTTATTGGGTTCAATTCAACACCCTCCGCCGTCTCAACGTAGGCGTACATGACACTTTCAAATGGTCTATAATACAGTCGTATGTACACGTAAATATTAGGTAATTATACACAAGTTGCTGGCTATGATATCAAGATTATTTCAAGAACATAATGGTATGCATATGATTTGCATGAATCATGCAAATATTGGTTAACATCACACAACGTAAGGAATCGTGTATAGAAGGTCGTGTGGAAGCACAATTACTGTTTACAATACGAAGGAACATGTTTTCCCCATGTCCGTATTATACTGTATCTACACACAACATAAACATTGAAAAGGTTCAACAACAACAACAACAACGAGTGAAGAAGTCATTGTCCAATTAGGAACACGATTTCAAGTTAATCATCATTACAAGCTTTGAATTGCCAATAAATCGTAAAGCAGCCGCCTGCGTGAATGGCGTGCATTTTGAAGAGATTTTCCCCACAACTTTCCCGTCTTTCGATAATTATTATGCCTACCCCCTCCCCCAGCCCGGAGCCCACCTCCAATGAAAAAAAGCACAGATTTTAGATTGTGATGTGTAAGTTTCGTAATTTCGGCAGGACCTACTGTTGTTGGGATTTTCATTATACAACACCATTCACATTCTTAGAGGGGAAAAAGAAAAGAAATGTGTGAATTTTCATTTGGTTGAAAAATTTGTCGTAAGGCATGTGTTAATAATAATGGTGATGCACGTTGCCAACGTTGCTGTTACCTCATCAAGTCGTAGGTGCAAAGTGCTGCAAAAAAATATCATACTTATCATGAAAATTAGCACCCCTTAATTCACAGCCTATCTTATTCTGGAGAAAGATTAGATTAATTTGGTTAAATTCAATAAATCTTCACAAAATCACACAGGAATTTGACAAATAGAAATGACAATGTCAATTTCTGCGCGAAACGAAATTTCACGTTGGGATTACGCATTATGTGACCATCTCATTTTTCTAATCTGTAAGTTATTCGCCTTAGCTTAGTTACATCACGACTTCTCAACCGTTTCTGAACGTCTACGAGGACTTGGCTCTTCGTTGAAGTAGGTAGGTACACAAGTCATTGTTCACGGAAACCCGATAGGTCAGGTAAAAAGTCAATGGGAACTTGAGAATTACGTAGGGAAGGGATTAACTGCAGCATACTCGATTTTGCCATCTGTCACAACACCCATCGTTTTGATAACACTCTCTTGCTCTTGCAAAGAAATGTGCTATCACCATTCTAGAGCTTTGAAACAAACGCGTAGCTGATGTAATATATCAGCAAGGCAATTGATGTGTGGGATGAAACACTGGCGTATGTGTATTTTGTCCCGCAACGTGCAATGCTTATCGACTGTGGGGATGAATCCCACCCCACCCCCCCTCCCCCCATCAATATCCGGTCCCGTTTGTCTATTCAAAGCAACCCCATAACTACAATATACATTATTATGATCTTCATTACAGTGATACCTCTTGCTTGAAAACGGATAAGAATTCTCTTAAAGTTCCCCCCTCCGCAAAACAAAATAAACGAAAGCACACATAGAAACACTATTCGTGTATTACCTTGGCTTATCAAATTCATCAAATCAGACACCAGGTTGATATATATATATATATATATATATATATATATATATATATATATATATATATACGAAGGGAAAAGTAAATAAAAGTGACACCATGCGGCACTTCAGTTTTCTGAAATTGGATTAAGCAGATCAACAGAACCAAACCAGTCCTGCTGACAACTTCTTACCTTTTTCCCCTTACAAAAATATGGGTGTATAATTATATCGAACGTTTTGTGATGCCGATATTTCATCTTCATCATCTAGCACCAGATTATTTTATCATTTACGAGAACATTCGTGATCTTTATTGGTCACGTTATACAGTGAGCTTAAATAGAGTGTGCATTGGTAAGATATGATTACGTCCTGTGTAAATGTTTCTTTTCTTTACAACGTCACTATATGAAAATATAGATGCTGTATTTTGGTTTACGTGGTACAATCGGGCTGTTTTTGATTTTCTGGATAACAAACTCTATTCAGTCACTGGAGCACATCAAATATAGTGTTTCTGTTGTTTTTTTTTAATAAGGACGGAATTTTAGCGATCTTTGAAAGTGCGAAAGGATTTGTGGTTTCAAACAATCCCAAAATACCCAAATTTAAAAGAAATGTGGGTGCCCAAATTGCAGACGTTGTTTAGACGTAGGCCTCCCAATTTAAAAGGAAAATCTGCATCAGCTAATGTCTCATTTTAATCGAGCTTCTTTTCGTAGAATCCGTTGATTCGTTCTCCTGCCATGAGTGTGTGAAATGAAATCTCTTATGCACAGCGCGGCTGCAGCTTGCATTCGGCAACTCGTCCGCCGATTATGAACAGATCCTATGCTTTCTTACGAATCGAACTTTTGCTGTTAATGATAGAGTGAAGTCCAAGAAACCGTAGTCCCGTATAATAG
Organism: Diadema setosum; assembly: GCA_033980235.1. NCBI lineage: Eukaryota > Metazoa > Echinodermata > Echinoidea > Diadematoida > Diadematidae > Diadema > Diadema setosum. The sequence continues at coordinate 27,316,712 of CM067080.1, read as the reverse complement.
ACTACCCAGTAGCTTGTCTACAGACATGATTTGGTACACGACTAGGCCTATGTAGTAAAAATAAGTGTTATCTTGAGCAAGTCTGGATGGGTATAGCTTTTTATAACTGTACCCCTTAGAGTTACATTGATTACGTGAGAATAAACTTTTCATATAAATCAATGCATTGCTTAAATACAGTCAACCCCAATTATGAGGTCTGCGAATAAAAAAAAAAACACCAAAAAACAAAACAAAACCTTGGCATGAATGATTTTGATATCACAAATCGTAATACGCTTCTATGAACAGATTTTGTCTCACAATTCACATGTAGCAATAGCACTTTTATGGTGGTGGTGGTGAGGGGGGGGGGGGTGGGGCTGGTAATATTTCAAATGGGGGACGGAGACATATGGATTCCATGTTTGAACGGTATGTGTATGAGTGTGAATCTGTGAATAGCCAGGAGCGTTGAATGCCCGGGTCGAGTCCTTTCAATGGTCCTTTCAAGACGGGGTGAATCGCGGCACGCGACGAATCGGACACATAAATATAGGGGCGTTGAACACTCGTATGCACTACCGTTTAATCTGCTCCTCCCCTCGTCTACCCACCCCCTAGTAGGGCCTATAATGTATATGATTTATCTGACAAAACTTTACGTATAGGATACGGCGTACACAGGGGAAAGAGAATAAACACAAACCCCGAGGACATTATCGATGATGTATGTCCTCCGTACTGTATGATGACAAAGGCGTTCTATTCCGTGTCTTACATACATGCATCCATTTTGTTTTAGCTCGGGGTGTCACTTTTTACTTCTTATTTAGTGTCGTGAATTTTCAAAAGGCAGCTGCTTGCTGTATGAAGGGAATTGTTTCTTATCTCTACATGCTATATGCTCAGCACATATCAGTTGCACAGTGTGCACCGTGTAATGCTATGTAACACGAAATAAAAAAAAAAAGAAAAGTAAAAATAATAAATCAGTGGTGTCAATATGGCTTGATTTAATATCATTGGAACGATTTCGCATTGCAAGTGACTGGATTCAAAGTACTTGGATCAGATCAGTCCTTTGGTCGATATTCCGTGGTTGGGACTCCTTAGCACGTCGAGAAACCAGCATAAGATTCCCTATACTAGTATATGGACACTTTCGATTATATTAAACTATAAAATGCACCTTATACATGTTCGAAACGAAGAAAAATGTATCTAAATGAAATAAGAAATTAAGTAAAAATGTAAGTGGAAATGACGCAACCATACTTCAGCCTGTTAGGGGTTGTAGAAAACGTGATACTTAGAGCGAAAACAACTACAAAAAAAAATCGTTAAAAAATTTATTATAATATTTTCACGGACAATTGATCAAGACATGACGTAAAGCTTAAAAATATTGATTATAGTCGGCATACTCTGTAGTGCAAATGAGTAATCACATTTCAGACAATCCGTTAGTCCTTTTTGATGGGATGAAATTCGAACCGCGTTCAATTTATCTCTCGGCTAAGATGAGTGCTCGAAAGGACTACATGTGAATTGCAAATTGCATTGCATAGAAATGTCATGATAGAACAGTAAATCTTATGGACCACGATGTGTATAATGAGTGTACGATTCCAGTTTCATGATAACCTCACAAAATGATACGCGGTTCCAAATATGAGTGCAATCATATGAAAGGATTTGTTTGTTACCCTCATTTTTTTTTCTTCCCGAAGAACATGCAGGTCCAATCTGTTAAAAATCCTTTGTTGAGAACACGTTATACATAATATAACTGTAGATGACGCGCTGTAAGTATCCCGTTGCTGTAGCATGGTAGTTCAGTTCATTATCGGGTCGTTCCTTGTTTGTTAATCAGTATTATACAGTTTGGTTCAAATAAGTTCCTGATTCAGTCTCATCATGATAACTTATTCGTAGTAAAAGGAATTATAAACTGCTTTACATCAGCTCTCATCCTGAATTTGCCCTTTGTAAGCACAAACCACAGCAAGTAAAATATGCAAGATATGGGAAGATGAAGCTTGTGCATACGCATATAGCGGCAGCGAAAAAAAAAAAGACAACGCGTCTACTTTCAGCCAATCATAAAAGACCACGTCACATACATGAACTGGGGAGATTTTAACATTAAAATGAAACAAACGTAAAAACAACGTTAAACGCAATGTTGAGACAAAACAAAGAAACAAAAACGAAGGAAAATAAAAAACATTTAAAGAACGACAAGATTCAAGAATCATATCATCAAAGAACACGGGCAACCCTATGGATGTATTACACTGATGTATCTTGGGTGTATCTCGATGTTACACTCGACAGGGCCTTTCCAATGGTATCTATTTCTATTCGTCTGCAAATCAGTCATGCAACGTACACACACATGAATGAGCTATCTTAAACGTCTTAAAAAGTACATTATTCTGAATACATTACTTGTCTTTAGTTTAAAATCTAGAGTAACAGTCTGAAGGTGAACCTGGAATGAGACACGAGTAAAAATACATCGAATTTACTTAAACTACTGAATCATAAAATCGGATCAAAAGTCAGGAAAATTCGAAAGTTTCATCCTGACAAACAACAGGCATGTCATGAAATGTACATTCCAAATTATAAAAAAAAACCAACAACAACACAACCCAAACCCTTCATAATTCCAAGACACTATAACATCTATTCAGACGCACTCTACTTGCACCGCGAAGTACCGTTGATTTGCGGAGACTAAAGTGTAATTCTGCCCCCTAAATGGCAAGCCAACTAAGGTTGTTGTTGTTGTTTTTTTGCCCAATTTAGTCTGGCGTAGATACCCACAACACACACGAAAGTGTGCCAAGCTACTCATCGTACACACACCATTTTCCTAATGTGTTATTTCTGTACCTAATTACACGCACGCCTTGTTGTACTGTAAATATCATTCTACACACACCCCGCTTTCGTTAGCCACGGGGACCTTTGTATACAAATCTGATCTCACGGTAGACACACAATCTGAGAAACATTCATTTTTTTAGCAACATCCCCGCCCTCAACAAAATATTGCAGATTAAAACCCCAATCACGCTATGGAAATACTGCAAAATAAATATGATAAAACCATCTAAATAAAATCAAAACTAATCTAATGAGATACAGCACTGGATTTGCACTTGCTACAAACCGCAGAATCACTGTCAACAACATAGCTACCCATCTTACGCTGCTCCCTTCTACTTCTTCACTAAAGTAAAATCCTGTACCATCTTGAAGCTTCCGTGTTGCAATAAGTCATAGAATTCATAAATATATAGCGTGTTCTCTTTTATTTAAAGACAAAATTCTGTCTGTCACACCGCTTCGACCGATCTACGAAATGTTAATGCATAATTCTGTAATTTTCAACATTATACACACCGCTTTGGTATCTAAGTGTAAAGCAAGTTCGAAAGTGGAGCAAGAAAAAAAAGTTATGGAGGGATAGAGGAGAGAAGGAGATTTCTAGATGCTATCAGGTGGAAAAATGAAAGGTTTATCAACAAAGCGAATATATACTGCTCCTAGAAAATGACACTCCTTTGTGATGTGAAAAATAAAAACACCTAGAAGTATTGTGAAGCGGGAAATAGCTGTCGCAGAATATAGCCTGCAGCAATCGGAACAGAGAAAAAGAAAGTAGTCGTAAAAAGGGTAAAATGCACACACGGTTAAAAATATGAAGAAAATAATGATTCATTTTCCTCGCACGTCTCTACACTCGAGGAAATGACTGTCTAAATCTTGTACTGCCTGGACTTTTTCTCTCGGTAATCTGAGTACAAAAAATGGAGGTTACGATTGTTGTCTTATTTACACGGTAATTATGTACATTGACTTTGTCTAGTTTGTCGCTACACATCACTTCTCGGTGGCGGCGTAGAGGGCGCCCTTGTACCTTCGCCTCGGCAGGACCCTACGCGTCTGGACAGGGCTGGTCGACTGTTTTGCTAGCAGAAAAAACAAAGTGAGTTCTGGCAGTGCGTGTACGTAACTCTCAACAGTCCTCTTATCATGATGCGTGATGTGGTGCAGACTTCAGGAAACCGGAGCTGAGGTTGCCAATCTTGTGTTTATGTATAATCAGTTACGACCGTAAGATGCACAGTCTCTTCATTTTGAAGACGGCATACATTGGCCGATAGCTAAATTGCAACAAAAACGGGGGAATAATATTGCACCGTGCATCTTGAAAGCAGGAACAGAATTCTATGCACGTAGTTCCGACTGGTGTTGAGAAGTGATGTGTTGTGGGTGGAGAGTCGAGATGAATGGTGTAAGCTCAGTTTGAAGGATACAAAAGGCATGCAGTGACGTAGGTTTTTGCTAACGCTACATCCACCACTCTTATCATTCTTAGTGGAGAACGAGAGGAGATCAGATCGTACGTAATCATTATTCTTGCATCGCTGGAAAATACGGAGAAGCGGCCACTCAATTCGTAACGTCTGCGGACCGTTACGGTAGACGACGCGTTATCATCTTTTGATATTCGTGAGCTTTGTTACGGCGCCCTCTCTCATCTCTCTCCCGACCCTTGTCGGCCTGGCGTTTGCGCGGGCGTCGGCAACCCGGAAGCATTTGCCTGCCCCTGGGCGCTTGACCCCTGACCTCCAGCCTGTACGCCGTTGGCGTTGGTGGTGTCGCTGCACTCGGTGGTGGTGGCCGGTGCATCACTGGCGCCACCTGTATGGAAGACCGCTTTGGTTGACGTCTCGCTGGAGTCCTCCTCCAGATCCAAGACCTTTGCCCCCTCTTTGACCTCTGTATGAACCAAGGGAGAGAAGGTCAAAGGTGACAGAAACTAGCTATGCATATCTGAAAAAGCGGGACTCACGTCATGACGTTGAGACACATATAACTCAGCTGCAATAGTAATTCATTAATCATCTTTTTTTTTGAACGATTTGAACGATAACCCAACATTCCTCCTTGAACATTCCGAACGCTTTACAAGTCAATGCACACAGGATAAAGTGATATGAACATGATTACTAAACAATGAAGTTATTAATAACAAGATGTGGGGCGAAATTGGCGAAACTGGACTTATTAGGATTTTTTCTATAATAAAATCTAGACTTGGATTTTTCTGTTGAAAACAGTGACCAATTAAAACGATATCGTCTGCTTGACAATACCAGTGAAGTAGAACACATTGTATGTATCCATGTATGTACGTATGTATGTATGTATGTATGTATGTATGCATGTATGTAGGCTCTGTATATGTATACATGTGTGTATATCAAGTTATGACTTCTGTTTGTAGTACATATAATGTATGCTATGATGAAGCATACATGGTTATGATTTGACAGAGAAACGCTGGAGAGTGGGTATCTAGAATTTTGTTTTGTTTTATAATCCGTTTGAATTGATAAAATGCTCGGTGGTATACAGCATAGTTAATATATATTATGCCTTTAGATTTAAAAATTAGCAATATCAAGTTCGCATAATGGCCATCTAACCCAGTGCGTTCGTCCTTGCCATGGAGCTCACACACAAGCAATTCCAGCAATGGTTGGGTAATGACAATGACAGGGTCTTCTGGTAGAGCAGCTGTGCTCACACAAGATAGGCTACCCTGGTCAAATATTATTACATAATATCGTTGTCATGGTTACCTTGTTGCCCTAGCTCCTTCCACTTCGCCTTATTTTTGTGAAGGTGCTCCTGCCAGCTTCGAAGACAGCGGACAGGGATTGAGTTGCGGCGACCGAGACTCACTCGGCCCGGGCTGGCCGGTCGGTCACGATCCTACGGGAAGAGGGACGGGGAGCAGGTGTCGTCATTAATATTCTCATTGAATTTTTGTCTTGAGATCGAGGGTTTTTTCTTGTTCATAAACATTTGAGAAAATTTGCCGATATTACATGGACCGGAACATGGATAAATCCTTTTCATTAGAGAACCGATAGATAAACCCTTAATTTCGAGAGCAAATTGGGAGTACAGGCCTGAACCATCCAACAACATGACACGAAACTACAATAAACGTACGATAAATTTCCACTGAACAAAAGTAATATTCCAAAGTAAATCTGTTGCGTCCTTACTAGCCTCGTTTATAGGAAGGGTTTCCTTCTAAAGAGAGTCACCTATATACACCACTTTCTATTTATGAACTGTGATGGTACTCGAATCTCGTTAACCATCTTCGCGTGTAGCTTCTCATTTCCTTCTGAAAAGAAGTGACAAATGCCCCCTTTTATTGGAGAAGAATAAAGAATCAATTTGTCAAGACTCTGAAATCGTATTCTATGAATATTATCTTCTTACGACTCGCCCAAGAATTGATTTACGCATTAGTTTCACAGAAAATACATCACTCAATGTAAACTGATGTTTCATTGTATTTGTGCAAAACAATCCATACCAAATGAATCCCCAAACACTTTATCCATTTGCATTGGCAAGTGACACTGAAAACCATATCAAAACCATCAATTTTCATTTTAAATCAGAAATTTAATATATTGTAGCAATCATTTTGCTTAAATTCTCACTAATATCTGCTGCTTTAGACTTTTTACGTTAATTAGCATAGCTTGCGAGTGGATATTAGCTATGATCTCATCTGTTCAGTGGTCCCTCCTTTTAAAAAGTGGAATATAAACAGAGGACATCACTCGTATACAAATTATGAAGCCCCACCCATTTTTGTCCACCCTGCTAACTTTACACTACTTCTTACATTCATGCTATTGTTGTTGGCCGGGGCCGGGACGCTGGCGGATCGCGGCGCGGAGCACGGGCGGGCCATCGGGATGGAGTTTCGCTTGTTCCGCACCACGCTGTCTGCGGAGGGCGAGTTCGAGGCGGATTGCAGCTCCTCTCTTAGTATCCGATCTATCATATCTCCGCATACCAGCATACTTGGATCCACGATAAAGTCGATGAATCCTGATTAAAAAACATCATGTATTTCATACATACTCATTCATTTCATATTCCAAACTCCCTTACTTATTGTTACATTTTGCTTTTTTTTTTAAATTTACTGCAAGCCTAAGTGGAAGATAAGGTGACAGTAAATTAAGTAAACTAAATTACTGACTTCATCTCAGAGTGTGTATTGCAAGGTAAAGTAATGGTTTGTCATGGTTTTATGTTATCCAAAATTGCAACAGAAATAATCATGTGTGTTAAGTTGTTGATTTGATTATCTAAATTGTAAAGCAAAAAAAAAAAAAGATCATTTATTTACTGATTTGGGAATAATAATAATAATAATAATAATAACAATGATGACAGTGATGATAATAATAATAATAACAATAATAATAATAGTATGAATTCATATTGCGCTAAATCCACTTTGTAGAGTGCTCAAAGCGCATACATACTATTATTACCCCGGTGTCTGGATACATTATTTCTCGCCGGCACTGACAGTGCTCACTCTCCACTCCCTGGGGAGCATTCCAGCCAGTCGCAGCCATTTTACAGGCGCGCACATGCTGATAAACTGAACATTCTCATCCTACCGGGTACCCATTTATACTCCTGGGTGGAGAGCAGCAATGTGGACAAAGTGCCTTGCTGAAGGGCAAACGTGTCGGGCTTCGTGGGGCTCGAACCCACGAACCTAAATCACGCTCATGTGATTCAGAGACGCGCGCTCTTATCCACTCGGCCACGACACCTCCACGTCTCTTCTCACTGTAACATTCCTTACCAATCTGCGACTCTGCTAGCAGCGTGGAATTTCTGTCGCACAAAGGTGAGATCGGTAAGCCCATTTCTCGTTCTCTGTCGCCCTGAATGTCGGGAACAAAGGACACACATTCAAGAAGGAGGTCAATGGAATCGATGGGAATCAAACCTAATGGTCTGAATTCACGAAGGTGGTACAATCTTTGTCCATGGTTTAAACCATGGACAAAAACCGCAGTTTTGTATGGAGCGCCAAGTGTCGCATGGCCTATTTCCTTACGAAATCAGTCATTTCGTCGACGAAATGTTAACATTTCATAACGAAATGACTGATTTCGTAACGAAATAGGCCATGCGACACTTGACGCCCCATGTCTTTGTCCATGGTTTAATATGGACAAAGATTGTACCACCTTCGTGAATTTGGGCCAAGACTGTAAAGACACACTACCTGCCCTCATTCTGTCGACAGATACCTCCGCCAAAGAGGTTACAGGTTTTGTCGACATTTGTTTGTTTGTTCTCAATTCTTTAAGTTTAATAATACGCAGTGCCCGCTACTACAAGAGATTAAAACCATCACTGGCTGTCGGGTGAAATCTCGATGGGCCTGTCTAGCAATCAGGAAGTCGTAGGCTTGAGTCCCACTCGAGTATGTATGCACATGATTTTTTTTTTAACGGATATTGAACAATCGGTGTTTATATACGTCAATAAAGGGCAATTGTCAATCAGTTGCCATGAAAAATTCTTTATCAAACTGGGCCCTGTTTCATAAATTTGTTTGTAAAAGTCACGCATGACTTTATGAACGACTTGAATATGAAGTGCCAATGGGCCGGATGCATAAACGCTAGCAATTGCTTGTGCTAGCCTTTTACTCGAATCCGTATGCATAAAAACAAGCAATTGCTTGCGAGCAGAAGCTCTTGCTAGCAAGTACAAGCAATTGCTTGCTGTCCGCAAGCAATTGCTTAGAGACCAGGCATTTGCTTAAAAACGTATGCATAAAACATACCTTTTGCTAGTTCTTGCTAGCAATTGCTTACGATTTTCCAAGCTCTGTAAAATGAGCTTGAGCTTTTGCTTATCTGGGACGTTCCCTTTTAAGTATCATTTTCATATTCCTAGAAGAAAGACAACAATTGTGAAGGAGTGGTATAAATCTACAAGAAATTACTCTTAAGTAGAGTAAGAAATTTTTCATTTCAACAACGGGAATGTCCAGTGGTTAGCACGCAAAATTTGATGAAAAACAGGTAGGATGTCTCACTTCGGTGGAGAGCAAGGAGACGTCTCTCCACGTGCAATCTGGCAGATGCGGGCTAAAATTGTAAGCAGTGATGGGAATCAGCCAGTAATACGAGTGTGTATATAGTTGTGTGTGTGTGCGTCTGTGTGTGCATTTATGAGTGTCATTTCATAGCTCTTCTGCTATGTCAGGAAATGTTTCTGCACACACATGCCCTTTCAAATGCATGCTGCCACACTCGCCTTTGTTCTTGTGTTCGCACAGGCGTGACGTCCCTTTTGTTGAAAACGCAAGCAATTGCTTGTGCGGGACAAGCAAAAGGTATAAGTGTGTGTGTGTGTGTGTGTGTGTGTGTATTTCATATGAGCGTTATTATGATCACTATACTGCTATGTCAGGTTCCAGCTCACACATGCCCCTATGAAATACCTAATACATGTACGAAACACGCCTTTGTTCTCAGACGTACAGTGTTCGCACAAGCGTGACGCTATTGTTCGAACCCTAAGCAATTGCTTGCTGAATGCAAGCAAAAGGTATGTGCACAAGCAAAAGATTATGCATATGTATTTAAGCAATTGCTTGAGCTACACCTTTTACTAGACGAGCTTGTGCTTTTGCTTGAAGCAATTGCTTAGAAGCAATTGCTTGTTTTATGCATTCGGCCCAATATGTGTGCCCTTTTTTTTTTCTCCTTACGTTAAACTACGACTGTATGTCAATATTTCATCTACATTGGGACAGAAATACACTTTCAACTAAAAACCTTTCAACGAGTAAAAATAATCATCATCTGCAAATTTCAGCTTTAGCTATTGATATTAACAACCATTAGGAAACCCACTTGCCTGGCTATAATAAATTGTTCGTAAAGTCGTGCGTAACGTGACGAACAGCGTTATAAAACAGGGCCCTGGATATATCATATAGGAACAGTTTCTGGTGAACCTATGGAATACTTCGATATTTCATCACGTTTCCAGCCCTCGAAGAGTACCCGGGATGATTAGTCCATAATAAAAGGGTAACGTCATCATATGCTCATAGTTAATGTGATGTCACACAAAATTTGAACGAAATCTAGCAATACTCTCAAGCTGGTGGTGATCCAGAAATAGTTAAGAGGTAAATATCACATGTCGTCGACTACGAAAACGACAATATTACATTATTGCAACTGATTGACAAATTGCCCTACATCTCGAAGTAAATAAGCACAGATTATGCGGGGCATATTTACGTCGATGTAAGGCACTTTGTCAATCAGTTGCAATAAAAAAATAAATCGACGTAAAAATTCTTTATAATTTCAATATTGCATAAGTTCCATGGCATTTAGGAGAAATAACATGCTCTGGCAGAGGGCTGTGTTCTCCGAGCGCTCCTTAGTTTCCGTTTTTATCAAAAAAGAATATTCATTTTCCACCACACAACTTTCATCAACCAATTTCTGGCTAGAAACAAACAAACAAACAAACAAACAAATACATAATGTCTTATCACCACCATCTTCCCAAAAAAAGGCATCACTCAAAATAAAGAAAACAAATATGATTGTTAGGAAACAAGTTGCTTTACTAGGGTACCACACAAATGATGTCATAAACCCACAATCCCACATTCATTTACATCAACCAATTCTTCTATATATTATTCTACAGAAATTTTATTCATGAGTAACGCACGATTCTATGGAAAAATATTTCCATGTCAGGTATGGGTTAGAGCCCAGTTACCTCTTACACCATAAAAAGATAGACATGTGCTTTAGCGGTACTATAATATACTCCTTCATTATACATGCATAATTCGTTAATTTATTCATTAATCATTAATTTATTCTCACCTGTCTAAAGAACTCGCGTATAAGTAGAGTGGTCCACTTATAGTGAAATCGCCATTCTTTGCTTGGGTGACTGATGTCTGCACAGTGAAGGGCGAGCGCCATCACTTTGGGCTTGTCCAATCTGAGGAGTAAAGATCATCATTAATGGTAATGATGAGGCCAATTACGGTAACAACAATGATAATAATGTTTATTTATTTATTTATTTATTTATTTATTCATCCATTCATATTTCTATTCAATCTTCTTTAAGCAGGCTAGCCCATTCAGTTTGCAAACTGTTCTACATAGAATTATTTATTTATTTATTTATTTATTTATTTATTTATTTATTTATTTAATTTATCTATTTATTTATTTATTTATTTATTTATTTATTCATTCATTCACTTTTCTATTCAATCTTCTTTAAGCCATTTCAGTTTGCCAACTGTTCTACATAGGGCCCTACATAGCAACCATGCAGTATGAAATTTTACCAAGAAGATAAAACATGACAGTGCAAAAAAGTGGAAAACATAAGATAATTATTAAGTACAATAATAACTAGAAATAACAGTTGCCACGCTCCAAAGGTATATCCCCGTTTAACTATGGGTGGTGAAGATTATTATCATGATTATTATCACTGTCGTACCAAGAGTATGTGAACAATAGCAGTGATAATAAAATATAACAAAGATAATTAAAATGATTAAAATGATAATGATAATGGTAATAACAAATGACAATACTAACAACAACAATGACAATAAAGATAATGATAAGAGGACAAACAACAACAATTATTATTTGTGGAAATGATGGACGGCTTACTGATTATGAGATAATGATGGCACTTTTACAACTTGATATCAATCATGATCCGAAATATTATCATGATTATTACAGTAATAAGGATAACATTAATAATTACTTACAACAATTACAAGAATAAAATTATATACTAGTATATCTAAAAAGAAGAGCGGGCAACAGTAGAAAGTATGCCCTCTTGTGGGATACAGTGTTGTTGATTTTTTCGGTTTCATGATTTCTGGGACATCATGAGACAACATAAATTTAACTATCATCGTTTTTAGAATCCATGTTTTTCAGAAGGCATCAAAGACAAACGCCCATAAGGGAAGGCAACCGGACAAATAGAACAGACTCTTCGGACGCTATTTGTGAAAATTTAGAAGACGGCAAATAAGAGTTGACCTGAAAGTTTCGTCAACGCATCCCTGAATGACAGTGTCACAAGGACCCTGTTTCATACAGCTGTTCGTGAAGTTATGCACGACTTTGCGAACGACTGGGATATGGCAAGCCAAGTGGGTTTCATAATCTTTGTTATTTTCAATACTTAAAGTTGGAATTTGCAGATGATAATGATTATTCTTACATGTTAACACACGTTTTTAGTTGAAAGAGTATTTTTGCCCGATATAGATAGAATACTGACATACAGTCGTACTTTGTTAGAACGTAAGGAAAAAAATGCGCACATTTTGGCGTTAATATTCCATTCGTTCGGAAAGTCATGCGTGACTTTACGAACAGTTTTATGAAACAGGGCTCACAACCTGCCAGTTTTCTTCCACCCTTTCCTTCTACTTACGCTTCCGTGAGGGAGATCATGGATTTCATCTGTTTGATTTGCTGGAAATGGAACGACATGTCCGTAGCCAGCACCATGTCTATCACCATGTTCCGCAGGTCCCTGGAAAGGGAGAAGATCAAAAGAAAACATTGTTTACAATATCTGTGGAGAACGCACATCTCTGTAGAAAATGATTTGAAGAGTTTGAGGGCAAAAGGAGTTAACTACATTTTTGCTAATTTCAGATATTTTCAAATAAAGGTGCTAAAAACAAAGGAAATACTGAGAAAGCATGGGATATTATCTCATCTAAACTTTCAGAATATTTTCTTTTATTGTGTAATAAGGAGTGTGAAGTCTTTCAATTTGGAGAGGTAACTTTTTGCTCTATCTGATGATAGGTTTACTGTTTAGAAATGACACTAAGTTTGGGAAATCATCTGGGGGAAACAAGACGTCCTCGCGGTATATGTAAATCCAAACGCGATCAATAGACGCTTTATTATATCGTGAGAAAGGGATCTGAAGGTTTTCGTGTATATGATGACCTACCAAGGCAGGTTCAGGGTGCGCTCATAAGCAATAATAATCATTTAAGGTTTTGTTTTGTTGTTGAAGGCAAAACACTTGCCCTAGACAGGACGGCAACGTGTTTCGAGATAGTTATCTTTTCGTTAAAATTGAGAGAAAGGTGCGAAAAATATAACCTACACAAGCCTTCGTACTTAAAATGGTTTTACCTATGTACCAAACGTCCTGCAAAGTGGAAAAAGATTTCATTCCGTCATTTTTTTTTCAGTCTGAGCATCAATAAACAAGGGATGCTATCCTAATGCCATTGGCTATCGTCACAGTGCGATAATGTGTTTGAAATCGAAAAGGATGACTTCTGGTCTTTTAAGCTGACTACTGGAAAGGAGCTACGTCGACAGACACAGTCGGGGAAAGTGTATTACACATCACTCAATCCTTTCATAACATCAGCCATGGCAGCGACAAGTTTATCTAGCGCACACGAGCGTAGCTGGCCGCTGCGAACTACGGAGCAACATACCTAGGCTCAGTATCGTAGTTTACATCGTTTTGCTTTTTATGTCACCACAACATGTTGCCTCAGTGAATCGTGACGAGACCGACATGCCAGATCGGAGATATGATCGTCGTTCGCACCCCATTACCGCCGTGGAAGCAGGCGAGAAACCGAGGTGCGGAAAGTTGTTTATTCAACGGCTGATTAGTAGGGTAGGCGGTGTGCATCGTCTGCTCGGAAGTATGATGCGGGACGAACTTCGTGCATTTGGCGCGCACGCCGCAACACCAATGAGCGAATCTTACACACATTGTACACCATTTGACCAGCATGGCGTGAAATTGCGTGTGCAGCGTTATACTTTTGGACAACAGTTTTCGCTGTGTTTGATCACCGAGACGTCACATACTTTAGATGACATGGGAATGATGTGCTAGCGGAAATGCGTGAATGCGTGACACATTGAGAAACTTGAATGTGTGTCTTGTCATGTGTTAATTTGGCAAGAATTAACAGCTCAGCGGAACAAGTATTCGAGATGAATAATTATTGGATAACACTTGAACCGTGGTCGGCGCTTGTCAGAAGCTGCAATTGGTTCGTAGAGTACTTTCCTGGAGTTATCTGAGCTGATCTTGCGAATGGAACAGTGATTAACACGGGCCGTTCCCGCAAGAAAGAATATTTCTAACTAAACAAAGAAACTGAAGAAGACGAAAAGAACAACAACCACAACAGATCATTAAAATTAATCGCCTTTCGACACATACATGTGCCCATTTTTGTCTTTCGATAGTGACTCCACGCTGAACCGTGTCGCCATCGTCAGCTATGGGGCCTGTGCCTACCTTCACTCGCAACATGGTGGCAAGAATGAACGTGTTCTGTCTTGAGTTGACGGTATAAATAAATAAACAGTACAAAAATGAAAGGAGAGACACGTTTAGAACGGGTGACTCTGAATTCGTTTGAGATTATAACGGCCGCGCACTAATTTGCCCCGCGGAAGGTGTCCGAGCCCGTACCGTCTCAAAGTACTTGACTGTATTAAAGATGGATAAAGGTGTGGAAGGAAAGAAGGAAATGGGTTATGGGACTTGAAGCATGATGGGACATGGAGTATTCGACTGTGTTTTTTTTTTTAATGAAAAGAACTTAGGCAAAGTTTTATTGTAACAGGTTTAGGAAATACCTTGTGCCTAGATGAATTAAACCGTGCGTGTGTGTGTGTGTGTGTGGGGGGGGGGGGATATAAACTGTAAGGGAAGCCATCTGAAAAATGTAACTGGGTGAGGCATTAAGTACAATGATAGGTGGGGGCGCTGTGGAATAGTGGATAAGACTCTCGACTCCCAAGCGGAGGACCAGTGCTTACGTCCTTGGACAAGATGTTTTTATCCACAATGTCCCTCTCGACCAAGGTGTATAAATGGGTATCTGGCAATGCTGGGGTAATAATAATGGCAGGACCCTCTGGTATAGAGCAGTGGCAACACTGAAGAGGTTGCCCTGGATATCAGATAAGACCTTACTATTATTGTTATTATTATCCGCCTATAGAGATTGACGTTTCGTTGACGAGGGTTGGGAAGGATCTGATCCAGAAAGAGACGAATAGCATTTTTATTTTTTTAGCACTTTTATTTACTTTTTGCGGCCTGGCGAGAATATGCACTGATGATTGAGGCAAATTCGGCCTAAGAACGGGGCAGAGGTTCCATCAAAATAGGACCGACAATAAGAAAGTGATGGAATCTTAAATGCTCCGGTATCATTTTTACAAAGTAGTCATAATCGCCACAACAACACATGAGCATGGGGCTCCTCACGTCAGTACCGCACAACTGTAGGAAATATAAATGATACAAATAATGCAACTAGAACATGATGTGGAATGTTAGAAAGGTCAACGAACTTACGTGTACTCCTCTCTCGACAGATTGGCGAGGATGTTCCGCTCGTCGTCACGCATGAGTCTGAACGAGCTGCTTATGTGGTGATTCTCCAACACGGCTCGGTCGTTGTAAAACATCGCCATGTCTGACCTGGGGCGTGACAAGAGAGGGCGCTGTTAATATCAGACATTATCTATTTATTTCTTTATCTTAGTTTATAATATAATTCAATTCAATTCATTTCAAAGTTTATTTCATTTTTCGACAAAACACATATGCTTCACTTCCTTTGGTAACAGAGAATAAGGTAAACAGAACATTGTGAAATGAAAAGACTGTATACAGTAATTGAGGACCTTATAGTAATTATACATTGTAGTAAAAAGACACAGAAGTGGTCGAAGTGAAGTACATGTATAACCTTGCTTAAAGTGCGAACCCCTGCTTAAAGTGCTTTTTAGGGGTGGAAGGAAAAGCGTTTAAACACAGCTCAAATTTTCCATGTACTGCGAAAACAATTCAAACTCACAGGTAAACATTCTGTTTTTCGTGGTGAACACGAATAGAAGGACCACTTCCATACGTATATGGGGAATAAAGTCAAACTGTTGTGCTTCCAACATTGTCCAAGAATGCTCAGTTTGTTTGTTTAATTCCCATTTTTATGTTTTTCGGAGAAGCTGTCGCGGCTCAGTAAACAGGACAACGGAAAATATCCCGCTAGCTCTTTATGAGCCGTGTTCGCAAGCCCGGCAATACAAAAGTAATGTTGACGGTGTGCCAAGTTCGCATGCTCTGCTCAAACGCACAAACCCGCCCAAACCAATCGATAAATCGCCAAATGCCACAGCACCTTGAAAGCGTTTTTCGCGATTCCAATCCTGTCACATGTATCTCACATTTAATGCGATGATTGATTATCAGGCAGATTTGCTCGTAAATTCTATAAGCTTCTGTCACTGTTTTGTTTTCTAGAAGTCATGGCTCCGTAGCTACAGGTCATTTGAAAGGAAAATAATCATAGATTTGTCATAGAATTTACATCAAAGCATTGGCATTGTCTCTTCAGCTTTGCTTATTACATGTCTAGAGTAACAAAAATCTTTGAAAGTTATATCGATTTTAAAAAGAAAGAATGTTCTCCCAAAGCATGACTTCGTTGCTGTCTCAGAATAATGTGGCACACCGGGGTTTACACCGTGGCACATAAAGAGCTAGGAAAGGCTTTTCACTATCACTGCCTCGTCCTTCGAAGGAGACTCACGAGCGTTGATCCATGGTTCCTCGTTCGAGTGATTCCTTGCTGCTTTAGCGTCCAACCAAAGCAAACAAGTCATATTGCAAGCTATACTCTATGTGTTCAAGTTTCACATTCTTACTTTCCTCAGAATAAAGCAAAATATACGCACCTTTCTATTTTTTTCTTCTCTTTCATTCTAACATGAACAAATAGCATGTTTTCGTTTTTTGGTTCTGTCAAGTGTGGTCGGGACATTTGTGTTTAGAATGTCTACAAGAGAACGAGGATGAAAACGAATCCACGAACAGGACGTAAATTGGCATCTTGCACGCTGCGGACTGGAGGGGGCGTGCTTTATGCACCGCGAAATCCAATGCCATCCGAATCTCGGTGGATTGTTGTCTGATCTTAGAAAATAAATCCTCGTGGCTTGGAATGCGCAAGGCTTCCAAGTGCTCGTTAAAATGCGACGTGGCTTTACAGGGCATTTCATGGCTAAATCCCCATTCCTTATGGTGTAGAAATGCATCATTACGCTTTCCTTACAAGGCAAAACCAGGATGAAAACAAGAAATACCTGTAAACTTATTCCATGGAGTTTTGTTTCTATGAAACATTATCTTAGTTCTCTTGCCAGTAGGCCTAGTAAGTTTGCCATCTAGTTATTTCCTCGATTCTTCCCATTCTACTTCCTCTTTCTCCTTTTCCTCCTCTCCAGTTATTAGTCCACACTATTTGAAATTCCAGATAAAATCTCACAACCATCACAGAGTATACATGACCATGCAGTACCTGCTGCAGCATGTGAAATACGAAACAAACAATAAGCTGATACGAGCGAATTGCTACACCCTGACCATGCTTCGACCAGGGACTGCCCGAAGAGACTGTGAAATTAATTAGAATCCATTCAGTACTGTTTAGAAAAGCAAGTAATCTCATTTGAGCTAAATGAGATGAAAATGCTAGAAAATAAAAATATACCCCGGCTTGTATCAGAATCTCAACTTGTCGCAGAAAGAGGGAGATCAAAGTCGCACTTTCATAATAATTTGAAGGAAAAGTTTAAACACGGCTCTTTCAGTGCTATCGCAATATTTCTAACAGCTATAAAACAGCTCACTACACAACAAGTAATGATATATGAGTACTACATTCATGACATTGAATCAAAGTAGGAGCAAATATTATTTTATTGCATCGAAATCGACTTATGTATTTGCATTTTGTCGTGTCGGTCCCGTCCTCTGAATTTGGATAATATACCGTGACATTTATTGTTCAGTGACTTGTGTAAAGCGGATTTTGGATTAAGTGACTTTAAATATCAGTATGATTATACCACGGTACCGATTATCTATCTTCATCAATAAATAGTGACCTTTGACCTTTTGTTTTATTATGTGTCTGGTCAATCAATTCTGACAGGAGGAACCGCAGCGTAATGAGAAATGTAGCTTTACAGTGAATGTTCAGTGCTTTGAGTTGGTATCAAAAGCTATTCCTGTGGCTTCACGCGACCTTTTCTTTCCTTCCCGCTATAATGCAGCGAATAGTGATCACGTGACGTCGCAGACAAGATGGAATGATAACGCGCTAAAACCCACAGCCGCGTCTGGTCGTCTGCTATTCGTGACCGACGAGATAGTGAACTAATCAAGAGGGTGATCGATACCAACCGCGTGCTCTCCCGAACCTGGCAGAACTCTCGATTTCTCCATATCGCACTGATTTCAGAATAAACGGAATCCTTCCGGCTAGTACCATGCAAAGATGCACAAGTTTCACTCGACCACGCAGAATACGCTTCAATATTTACACAGTCAATTAGAAGTGAACAGAGTTCGAGAGGTTGGTACGGCTAAGTGTGGGTACTACGGCCTTTTCACATCGACTCATTCAATGTGCACGTATTGTGTACTCTTCTTAAAATGGCAACATTTTTTTTTAGTTTTTATGTATCATCATGTACGGGAAGAAAAAAATAAATGTAAGTAAAGTGCGCGCGCATTGTACGTGCGTCGTTAATAGACTGGATTCCTCGTTCGCTGCCTAATCAGGGTAGGGTTACCGGTCCCCTGCGTCATATCTGCCTAAGATGTGAAAACAGCGACGCTGCCTAACAGATTGCCGCATATCGGAACGAGAGAGGCGAGGATTAAAGGTCGCTGGTGTTTTGGATTAAAGGCCAGTATGATGTTTCGTATTGGGCAGAGCAGTAGCTTCATTAGAGGGATAAACGATGCTGTAGCTAGCAGTTTTACTACCAAAAGAAGAAAATTAAGAGGATGATAATGGAGGATGGGGAAAGATAAAGTTGAGGATGATAACGACGATGATAAAAATGAGAAAAGGAGAACAGGGGGGTGTTTCATAAAGCTGTTCGTAAAGTTACGAACAACTTACGAGCGACTGGTGATCAGTTGCGATGTGCTATACTTACTAGAATTTCAATAATTCACCACAAGAACTTATCACCAGTCGCTCGTAAGTCGTTCGTAACTTTACGAACAACTTTATGAAACAGGGCCCTGGAAGCAAAGTACAAACAAAATAACATGAAGGACGAGCAAAAAAGCCGATGAGGAAAGAAATAGGCTGAGTAGATTTAAAAATTTGAAGGAAGGATGAGAACAATGAGCTCTACCACAACGTGAACAGTGCGGAGAAAAAAAAACATGAGATGGAAAAAGAGAAATGCAGAACGACAGATAAAGAAGGAGGTAAACTTGAAACCGGTCCAATTATATCACTTTAGACAGAGAGAGTGATTTCACCATAGACACCAGTAAAGTGGCATAAAAGGTATAGACACTCATAGATTACTACCTGATTATTTCATTTATACCATATGATTTGCATCATTGTTAGAGTTGACATGGTCAGCCAGTCCATATAACATGTCTTTTCCTATCTTTATATAAACCTACTAGAAATTTTTATTAAAGCGAAGCAACGATTAGGTAAGAAGTACAGGCTGCCATGGGATACGACAGCTTTGTGCGTGGATGGAGAAGGCAGCATGATAATCAAGACTGAATCAAATCAAGGTTGAAGTAAAGTCCCTTCCCCGCCATTTTGACCTACAGCCACTTCAGCTTCGTGTGTTCGCATCGCTGCGACAATCGGCAGATAACGACCCATTCGCGGGAGACACTCCTACCCACCCTTCGCTGTCGAGAGATTTTCTTTTTAAATGTCATGTTGTTAATCTTCTTTTTTTCCCCTGACAATACATGAAAGTGCTGCAAAGAACGGAGGGAAGGCGAATAGGAAGAAGTGCGCCCTCTTGCGTGCATAGCGTGCAAGGCAGCTTTAAAGGAGCGCCTCAGTGGCTCGACCGGAGAAAAACACTCGAAGGATAGTATCCCCCATTGACCCAGCGGTCAACCGAAATGACACGTCTCAAGTCCGCTAAAGATGGCAGCCTTCTTTCGCCGGGCCAACCTCCCAATCAGTTTCCAAGGAGCAAAACTTAAAAAAGAAGAAAAAAAAAGATGTGGCATGCAGCGGTAGAATAGGTTTTGCTGCACCTCTGTTTAAACTGATTTTGCTTTCAAGCAGGGGCATGACATATAAATGAATATATTAACATATATATATATATATTTCGATGGCTTAGTCTACTCTTTAAAAATGTTCGTCTCCCACAATCTTCGTGAAAGCCTTTGTGGAAGTCTGTTTGCATCCACTGTTGACTTACTGTTTTTCCACTGTGACCAAGAAATACATAAGTTAATGATAAAATAATTCACTTCCGTAGTCTTTTAAGCAGTACTGAACAAAATTACTGCTCCGGCCCTCTCCTACTGAGATTGATTCTTTCCTCAAGACAAATCTGATGCCGTTTTGCTGAAATCATAGGCATTTTATCCACTTCAGATGATTCAAACATTGCGTCTTTAACTTCAATCAGAAAAAGAATCTGCTCTCCCGAAAAGTGTTGTAACGCCGTGAAAACGGGTTTGGAGTTTGATTTGAATTATTTTGTGTCGTTTCTGTTTGTATTTGTCAATGATGCTATTCTCGTCTGGCGCGAAAAAAAAAAAACCCAACAACCTACATACACACATGACCTGCAAGACTAGACAATCAATAGCGCATTAAATCAAGTGTGCACAATGTGTCCTTATCGCTTACCCGACCTCCAGTCATGCAGGTCACGTGGTTGAGCTTACCTTGTATTGACGTGAAACGCGTTCGTTGTACCCGTGTGTTCGAAGTCGTGAATTATTGCTGCGAGTAGTGATGCGAGGATTTCGAGGTCGGTCAGCCAGTGCTGTTACGAGGGAAAGCCAGGAGAGAAACAGAGAGAGGATTTGAGCAAGTGTGGCAGACAGAAAAAAAAAAAAATTTTAACACTGGATGAACTCATAACACACACAATTTGACCGGCATTGGGTATATCTCCCCCCCCCCCCCCACACACACAGATTCTGCCGACGACCGGAGCTCACGGACGTCACCATACCGAATAGCACACACCCCCCCAATCGAGTTCTTGATTGTGATTTACGAACGTGCAAAATAAAGGTCAAATTAATGAGAGTGTTTGTGTATTTGCTATTGACTTTAAAACGAAAGGAATCTTTAGGCAATTGAGGTTCTTTAATGTTAAGTTATGTGTTTCACAGAACGTACATGTTGAATTGATTCATCAATAATGTTTCAAAAAGCTCTCCATGCATTTCATTAACGTTGATTACAAAGATGGCATGTTTTGACAAAGAACGCTTCATCACAAAACCATCCCCTGTTATTTGAAAGTCTGTGGTGTAACATAAGGGTCAAATCTGACATGCGCTAACCATGAACTCTCCATTATTGCACTCACTTTAACCATCACAAAACCACGTTTTTGAAATCCCGTGACCTCTATACCGTGCAGTGCTCAGTCGCAGTAACAGAGTTTACAGTAAGTGCCAGAACGCTTGCATCAGGTTGCCCGTCAGGGGCTATCCCACGAGACCGACACCCACGAGTCCTACAGCCCATAAATTCGACACCAGGCAAATAAGACTCATGAGTTCGACACTACGTAAAAACAGCCCACGAGTTCGACAGATACAACACGGGGCTTAATGTGTCGGTCTCGTGGGCCTTGTTTGCTTAGTGTCGAACTCATGGGCTGTATGATTCGTAGGTTATATAACTCGTTGGGTGTATGACTCGTGGGCTGTACGACTCATGGGTGTCGGTCTCGTGACGCGCATCCGCTCGACATACTGACATACCAAATTCCTATGCTTGCAAGCTCAATTACAAGAAATGGAAAGTATAGTAGGAACAAACTTAGTGGAATGCTCTTAACCAGGTTCTCAGAAAGACAGTAAAAGACCACATTGTTTAAGAAAAAAAATATCAACCCGTAACCACCTTTTAAGCCGACACTGACGTGTCTTTTCAAGAGGCAAAGTACCACTACGCCCCTTTCTCATGTCCTGCTAAATATCTTTTTATCTTGACTGTGGTATATACGATCAAGACGACATACCAACAGCCTTAAAAGTGACGTCACGAAATCAGTATAACCCCGCTGTCAGATGCGACAAACATAAAAGACTGAAGCAAATATAAAGCCGTGCATATCCTAGGAGAGACAAAATCTGACATTGACGTGCATTTCACACTGTGGACGAAAGAGAGAGGGAAATCAAATCCTACTGCACGGGATAAAGATTGAAATGCACATATTTAGAAGTTATATGCAACACGCTCAATAAACGCTGCGCGAAAGAAGCGCTGTCATTAATTATTTTGTGTTCTCTGTCTCATCCCCCTCTCTCTATCTCTCTCTGTCTCTCTTTCTATTTCTCTCTCTCTCTTCTTTATCTCTCTCTCTATCTCTCTCTTCATTCTGTTTCTATAACACACGAGGCGCCCGTGGCAAACCGACGGCTCCAGCTCTATCACGCGGAGAATCATGTCACTGCCACCTCTATATTCTACCCGACTCCGATTACACGTATTTACGCATGCGTTGCTAGGTAATCCAAGTAGTGGTTGCCATGGAAACTCGCGCCGAAACAATTCTCTCCAAGTGTAATCAATGTAGTAATTGATTGAGGATGAGAATTTTATCGCTCTTCTTCCCGTTTTTCCCCCTCTCCCTAACTCATTTTTTTCGTCATTCTTTAGTTCATCTACTTTAATTCACATCGATAGGCAGTAGCTGCATGCCACCGGCAATTCATCAATTCTCTTTAGTCAATATGGACACGTTTCACGGAGGCTACGAACGCCATCACAAACTTACATACTGTTCATCTAATACGGAGCGGACGATTCACTGGAAACCACGCATACAATGATATCCTTCTAGCGACATTCATTCTATTTGTCGCGTTTCATGGGCGTTGACTTTGCTGGTTAACCAGTATACCCACAGCCAGACTGTGTGTTATTAATGCATCGCATGCTTTTCAAAGATTAATGCCACCACTGCAACTGACTGCTGTGTCTGATTAGTTCTCGAATAGTTTCGAACGTTAATAAGTTATGAACACTGCAAGTTGCGGAAATCTGAATGATATTCACCGATTGAAATTGTGTATGCCCCAATAAATAAAAATGATTATGTACACACACACACACACACACACACATATACACACACAAATAAACAAACAATGAAACAAGCAGCAGTAAGGCACACTTTATAAACATACATTATATACCTGGAATACTCATAGGCAATCTAGGACTCAGATACCACTGAGGTCTCAGGATATCTTAGGTTTGTAATCTTTTCGATGACTAAATTGGAGAGAAACTATTTTACCCACAATGTTCCTTGACTCAGAGGTTTAATTGTGTCCTTGGGAATGATAGGGATATGGCAAGGGTCTCTTAGAGATCCGTACTTGTATTGCTAAAGGCGGCCGCGCGTAAATAAGGCCATATTTTGAGACAATGGTAATCAAGATATTGAAAATCACCCTCATTATCATCGGTAAGGCTACATTTCTTCTTCTTCTTCTTCTTCTTCTTCTTCTTCTTCTTCTTCTTCTTCTTCTTCTTCTTCATTTAATGTTTATCAATATTATCATTTATACTTTAACATTATTATTACTACTTTATCATGATTATAATCATTATCATTTATTTCATGCTTCATTGTTGTTGTACAGCACCCTACTTGTATTTACTATCGTTTCGCTGTTATCGTTATCAACATTACTAAAATTATTATGTTATTATATTCTGTTACAGTTACGAATAATAATTTATATTCATTGTCATTATCATAAGTATTCTTTTTATCAATACCTTTACGGTGATTGTTGCTCCCGTTGTTGCTAATAACATTGCTCTATTATCGCAGTTTCATTGTCATTACTATCATAATGATTATCATTAGTATTCTTTTTATCAATATTATTACGATTATTGTTGTTCCCGTTGTTGCTTATAGCAATGCTCTATTATCATAATTTCATTGTCATTACTATGATTATCATAAATATTGCTTTAATTGATATCATTACGATGATTGTTGTTCCTGTTGTCGCTAATATCAATATTGCTCTCGATTTTCGTAGTATCAACTTACAACTAATCCCATCCGGGCCAGCATGTGATGGACCGTCTGTGTGACGTCAGCTGCGTGGAGCAGGTTGTGGTAAGGGTTGCCGTACTTGCTGTAGCCGAGCTCCATAGCATCCAGGAAAGCACTGAGAACTGAATTTGGAATCTGGTGAAGATAAGGCAAAGAGAGAAAGAGATTGAGAACAAAGATTTAGTTATTGACATACAAAAAAGAATATATGCATATAGACCATTTGATTCTTGATATATTTAGATAGGATTCAGCAACTTGTTTAGTATATTATCTCCATGTGTATGAAGGCTTGTAAATTGTGCACAAGATATTTGATAAGCGTGTCTTTTTCTAAGCTAGGCAGTTTTACGATGTGATTATGTTTGAGGCTTTTTCTTATATTCATGCGTGATTTGTACTTCCAAGTTTGGTAAATTCATTCATTCATTCATTCATTCATTCATTCATTCATTCATTCATTCATTCATTCATTCATTCATTCAATCATTCATTCGTTCATTCATTCATTCATTACATTCACTCACTCATTCATTCATTTATTTGGGCTAGAAATATGAAGATTTGTACAAGAAGAAAATTGGATGTCTAGGGGCGCCGGATTACAGTTTTCTCCTTGCCACTGAAGGAGCAAGTACTCGTCAAAATGGCGGGAAATCAAGTATAGCCGCATTCTTGAAGTATCATCACATGTTTAGACGTTTTCAACCTTGTAAGCCATTTGGCAATGTTGCATAAGTATATTGAGGAAGTGGGTGAGACAGAGTCAAAAAGACATAATTTGGTTATAATGAGAAATAAACTTAAGTCTAAATAAGTACTGCCAACAATTGAGAGTAAAATGCTTTGAATCTTAAATCTGAAAACATATATGTTATCGATAAATTATATATCTAATCGATTTGTGCCGTGGGAGGAATTTTGACAGTTTTGCTGAAGCAGCAGCAGCCGGTGAGTATAAACCTCGAATTTATAACAGGTGATATGACTCAAGCGAGTCAAACGTCACAACATTTAGCGTTGCTCTGTTAGGCTGTACGTGGCATACCAAAGCTTGCGTCATTTCTAATCTGATTGGTAGAATACTATTATATGAGGAAAGTATAGCAAACTAACAGCCACTTTCATAATATGGGCTCGCGTCACTTGTTCACGTCATTCATTTTCTACTTTGGCGCGAGAGATGGCGTCAGAGTACATGCCAAGCACGTTCCATGTAACAGTTGTCTTACCTAGCACTCCTTCGTAAAGGGTAACGTACATCGCACGTGCTGCTTTCGTATAAATCCAGAGCGCAGGAGAGTACTTATGATTTGTCCCATGGGATATATGTAAGTGTCTACGTCTATGTGGTGTGTATTTGCGTGTGTGAGGGTGTGTGTGTGTTTGTGTATGTGATTGTGTCCGTGGATTCGTGTGTATGTGTTTGAGTTAAAGGCGCACTCGTGGCCTTGTTTTGCCGGCTACAGGCCGTTATCCCGAAGGTTCGTTTATCCGAAAATGAAATAAGGTTCATTATTCCGAAGCTTTGTTATTCCGAAGGACCACTGGTTCGCTATACTGAAGGTTCGTTAATCCGAAAAAAAAAATGTTCTTTGAACCGAAGGTTTGTCAATCCGAAATGGAAATAATGTTCGTAACTCCGAAGGCTCGATACTACGAACCCTTTTTTCATTTTCTGATTAACGAACCTTTGGAATAACGAGTCTTCTTTTTTTTTTCCATTTTCGGATTAACAAACCTTCGGAATAATGAAAATCACCCCCGCTTATGTGGCTGAATTTGTTTGTTTGTTTATTTGTTTTTATAATTGCATGTGAGTGCAGTAAATGGCAGCCAGCCTGTAGGCTGTAGGTGAGGGTCTGACTAGGGCGTGTGGGGCTATCTAGAAACACGTATCTTTCCTATTATCATCAAGGTCCTCCTATGCCTATCTGACAACGGCTCCAGAACGACAAACGGCTCCAGAACGCCAACCTGACTCTAGTACTTTGTATAGGTACGAACAGGAGTAGTGATCAAGAAATATTACTTGAACGCCCTTCATATTCAAGATGCTATCGACTTTCGCAAGCACGACGCTACAACTAGTTGAGCGTACCGTGTGCAAAATTTGCTTCTGCGCATGCCCAAATCCGAAAAACCTCCCGTTCTAGGGAAAACGAGAACGGGTTTCGGCCGAAATAGCGTCCGGTCCCGATGTTGGGCACGATTGAGCAGCCAGCCAATCCGCGATCTTGTCGCTCCCGCTCCGTCCTCACAGAAAAATGGAACTGATTAGAAATGGGGACGGGAGTCCAAGTGCGGGGACCGTCACAACTGATTACTTCCGCGTCCTCTCGGTCTTCCCGTCGGGTAGCGAAAGTTCCCTACTCTGTCTCTGCGCCGCGGCGGACTTTAGATTCATTGCCTCAAAGCGGAGGAAGCATTTAATTTGTGCCATTTGTCGTACGATTGACGTAAATCGAATCCAGTGGCCAGCAGTGTATGGAGCAAAATTACGGTTATCCGTTACTTTATATTCGCAGAGCCTGACTAGTCCACGAAGCCCAGTTTAATGTCTGAAGAGAAAACACACGTGCAGTGACTGTATCACACCAAGGCCGAGTAACACGGCATGACAGTTACAATATTAACGGAGACTAGATTCCGGTCATTGTAAGTTCGATGCATTGAGTGGCCCACATTTCTACAAGCTTGTCTTTTACATGGGTCTCTCTTTTCCAATAACGTAATTATTTTGAACAATTACTATTAGTTCCTTGAGTTTCTGCACATATATCATTGTAATACATTGCATGTTTTGTTTTCTTTGAATCTGTATCAATAACAAAATAAACTGTCATTTGAATTGAGTTTGAACTGAATTGAATTTACCCAGTACACTTTCTCGCGTTTATTTCATCACGGAGGTGTTAGAGAAGAAGTGGAATCTCTTCGCAATTTGTGGAAATCTATGCGTAGGTTCGATAGAATGCTAATTGAATGCTTAGCATTCCACTGGCTTTGATGTTCCATGCTCCAAGCCGCTATTTTGTAGATTTTTTTGACATGGAGACCATAGAAGAGGTTCTTGATTTTAACAATCTTAAGCTGTATTTCAGAGGAATTGTTGAAATCCTGTACGGAACTCTAGTAATATGATCCGGAATAAATCCTCTCTTTCCTTTTTTTTTTATATTAATCCTCTTGTTATCTATACCCTATAGGACTGACACAAGGAACATCAGTATATTATAACAAGTTTACTTTTAACTATCTTGCGCACATTTGTGCAGAAATTTGTACCTAAATGTGAAATCTCTCTGAGTATGTGATTGGCTAATGCGTGTTTCTGCGTTCACTTTCTCGGTTAGATGATTACTATTTTTCAACGATTTTTGTTCACGTGTCATGTTCTCTACACACTTAACGATTGCTAAAGATAATATTGAAAGGGACAGCGAACTGCTGCTCACTCTGTTTGTTGTGATTGAAGAAATGTTGTCTTTTGTCACAGCAATTTATTAACACCTGCGATAGAGCGCGTAACTTCTCGGCGGCACGGAGAAAGTCCTTTTCTAACACTTCCCTGATATCATACACGTATATTACACATAAGAGCTACTTTAGCAGGCAATAAACGAATAACGGGAAATACGTCCAAATAAGACTAAAAAAAAGGTTACATTTGTACTGTTTGTCAGACTGTATCCACAAAGTCAATGTTGTCTTTTGTCACGGCAATTTATTAACACCTGCGATAGAGCGCGTAACTTCTCGGCGGCACGGAGAAAGTCCTTTTCTAACACTTCCCTGATATCATACACGTATATTACACATAAGAGCTACTTTAGCAGGCAATAAACGAATAACGGGAAATACGTCCAAATAAGACCAAAAAAAGGTTACATTTGTACTGTTTGTCAGACTGTACCCACAAAGTCAAATCATCAGCCTGGCTATAAAGAAACATCGCAAATACAGTCTAGAACAGAAATGTCGTAAATGTTTCTTGATCTAAAGTAGATAGCAAACAATCTGAAGCTGCATAGCCTTATGTCAAGGCTTCGCTATCATTTATTCAGAATCTTGCAACATGGCGACTACAATGCTTGCAAAATACCCGGTCGAAAAAAAGAATTCGTGACCTCTTTGATTTTGGTCTTTTACTTTTTAACCAGCAGATTCATAGCACACCACAAAATTGGTTCTATGGTACCACAAGAACTGTTCACTGTGACGTCATGTGTCAGCAACGTAAAGAGACAAAATGAGACAAAGGGTCCGTTTCATGAAGTCATCACATAAAAGCCCTTACATAAATCTCAGAATTTTCAAAGTCACTCATAGCTATGAGAGATTTTGAAATCCATTTCATGATGTCTCTCATAAGTGTGCCTTATGACCGAAAAGTCTCTCCTAAGGCTTTCATGAAACGGACCCCAAGTAGTCCGCTGAAGACGTAGCGACGGATCCCGGCCTCAGAATTCAAACCCAAGACGGCTCAAATCTTTAGAAGTAGGACAAACACGAGGATGGAAACCACGTGTAGAGTTGCGGGGCAGGCAAGATTCCAGCCGGGAGATGATGAAATCCGAGCCGGTACTTAACGGCCAAGTAGTCGCTATCGCACCTGGTGGACTGTTGGGGGGAAATATCAAATCAAAGCCGACGATCTTCCACTCGATCTCTCGGTGTGGGTCGAGGGAAAATTTGTGTCTATTGGATTTGGATTCGCTTACATTCAGGGAGAGAGCAAGGAGAAAGGAAGAAAAAACTGTTTGAGAGGAAAGTCAGTTAACTAACAAGACAGAGAGCTGGCAAATACTAGTAGACCATAGGTGGTGGCGGTGATGGAAGCGGGAGGGGTGGGAGAAATTCAAAGGAAGGAAGTAAACACAAGCTAGTCCTCTTGCATAAACCTCTTCTAGGGATGGCTTATTGAGCCATCCCTTGAACCCTACCCCTCCCCCTCCTCCGATTGCAAATCCTCCAGATCTTTCTCTGCCCTTTCTGATAGCGAAGATTATTCGTGACGGAAAGAAAAGATGTGGTTCTCATCGAATCACCTTAATCACGGACTTTTGTGCCGTTATGATTAATACCTAATCACATTAGATCTTCCCTCGTTAAAAACGAAAAGAAAAATTGCAACACTACGCTACTTTCCTTAACGAAAACCACAACCATGATTTAACAATGAAACAGACTGTCATAACAGCACCAGAGAAGAATAAGACAGTTCATGCAGCTATGGCGCAATCTGCACGCCTCACGACTGTACATATTCCACTGTACAATTAGAGAGGGAATCCATATTCTAATCGTGCTTTTCCAGTCATACTGTGATATGCAAAAAACACTTTGGCCTTTTCAAGAATCTGAGTCGTTTTACAAACGATGAATGGCGCTGCTCTACGCTCCAGTTGTAATAATCTTCTCTCACTCTGACTTTCGAGACCTGTTCGACTGAAACTGTGGCGAACAGCACGAATCGGAACTTGAACTTAAAAATCACGTCACAAACCATTGTTGACATAACAAATTTCTGCTAAGCGTAAGACGGGTGTATCAATGAACGAGCAAAGGAGAAATCAACAGGAAATGAATCGATCGAACGGGCCGAACTTCAAGCGATACTCGCTCGACAACAAGATGCGATGTCTGTCAGACTCGCGGCAGGCTTTGTGTAGCCACAAGGGTAATGCTTTCAAACCTAATTACCGATCGATTCGTGATACAAAAAGCTGTCATCTACATCTGGCATCGATCTGAAAGGCACTGCATAAACAAGACCACTCTCATGTTTCTCTCACAAACAGACCGTGCCCGGTCAAGATCTCAACATGTCCCCGGATCTCTCATATGAGCTTTCTGCCGTGGGGATCGGTGGATGACGGAATAAGAAAGAAGAGATAGAGAGTGGGGTCTATATTTTACGACATCTCATATTTGGACGGTTTGCGGGCCATATTTGATCAGCCGTCTGTTACTGAAGATGGGATTGACAACTTGAGCGCTCAAAAGGGCATGGCCGAATGAGCGGGAATCGGAAAGGAGGTCTGGATGGGGGGGGGGGGGGGTGGTTGATGTAAGGCTTGTGGATGTGGTATCACATCTCGAGATGAGATGCTCTGTAATTTGGAGGGGCTGGTGTGAGTGATGTGGGATTGGAGGAAGACAGGTGCCAGAGTGATGGGGGAACAGTAGAAGGAAACTACGCGATTACGGAAAGTTCCTGATGTAAATAACATGGTAGGAGAATAAAATCAAAGCAAACAGATTTGATTAATTAGAATAAACAATGACCGCGAATGGATTGTCAGCAATTAAACTCTTTCAAATGTCATAAAATTTGGAAGCTCCGCAATGTTTGGGTATAATAATCACGAAGGTCATAGTATTATAAAATCGTGAATTTTACAGTAATCTAATTCTACAAGTGAGATGGCAGTTGGCGTATCCAACAGATAAGGAGTGCATGACGCCATTGACAAACAAGTTGCAGATAAACGGGAAGAAAAATAAATCTCAGTCTCTCTTTAGAAAAGCGTTCACTCGAGATTTGGGAAGGAAGAGAGTAAGATAGCACTTAAAGCAGACGACCGTGAAAAGAATACAAAAAGTGGCATAGATTAACAGCGAAGTTTCAACAATGATAATTGCTACGCCCTCTTGCGAGCTTGTCACATAAATGTTAGACTCTTTGGAATAAATTGACGCTTCCGCATTTACGCAGTGACAGAAGCGGGGTATAAATAATGGAAGGGGTAAACAGACCGGCTTGTTATTTCCTTCCTACCAAAATTGTTGACGCCATTCGAGTTTGAGAAGCTCGTATATCTTCAACGTACCTCGTGCACCCCCTCCCAATCTTTCCACGACTCTTAGACATATCCACAATTAGGGGCCCGCCATCGTAGAGGCGTGTGATGAAGTCGATGTCAGTGCGCACACATTAAAGGAGACGTACAGACGGATTTGTTCGGCGGACCAGCGAAGGAGGGCGGTAATTTTATCAATATTTGTACACATGGGCAAAGTACATTGTCGTGAGCAAATCCAATACCGGGCTGCCAAACCCGAAGCCGCAGATGACCAACTGCGTGATGACCAATCGAGTAGCCACATCCCTTTCGTCGTCCTATTTCTACCGAGCTGTCCGATGTCCAAATTAGGGAAAAAATTAAGAAAAAAAAAAAAACATCCTTCAACAATAGTTCAACATCGCTTTTGCCTTGTATCGAAATACAAAAATAGGGAGCAATAAAACTCAGAGTCTTTAGATGTCTGATGAATAGCGGGCTTTTCTAAAAAGCAACGTATTTCATTTTCGGCTTTTTAAGTTTTCTATTGGATTATGGCGTTGGTTATTCAATGCTTGTAAGGAAGTTATGCAGTCTTTGGGGGTCAAAACGTCAGAAAGAGCATGAAAGGAGGTACTAGGCGCCTCCTTGATGAAACTAACGCGCCAATGGTAAGCCTCACCTTAATTCATAACACCTAACCTACAATTCCTCGTACCAAAAAATGGCATTCATTCATTGCTTTTCTAGTTTATCTTTTTCTTCACTACGAACCATCTTGGATTACTAAAGAAGCCAGATCGAAGCAAGCTTTACGAGAACCTTCCAGAAATAACATTGCAGGTGTTTCACCTGCAGCAAGTCAATGTAACAGTTCTTTATCATGTTTGGAGCGTTCTGTGTGTCTTCAGGAATACCTATAGTCAACCTCCTTAATCCGGAAGTCTCTCCTAAAACCGGGTTGATCAACACAGATGCCTTTTAAGCCACACCGCGCCCGAAACAGAGATCTCGGTCTCGGTGAATCAATTCAACGATTTGTATCTACTTTCGTGGATGCCTTTGGACTGACTACCGGGCGGTGAACCAAGCATTGTATACCTGATACCTTCTTTTCCCCCTTCCAGGTGGGATTCATTGCAAAGTTATCATAGCTACTCCTGAATGAACCAAACCTCCGTTATGCGAAAAAGAACTTAAAAAGAAGAACATTCGACAAGGAATCCTTCATGAATGTGAAGCAATATGAGTAATCTTTTCACTTTTTCTCATACTTTTGTGCCACTGCCACTGAGATGGAAGAAGACACAGGCGCAAACAAGTAATACAGACTGCAAGAGCTTCAAAGCGTTACAATTAAAAAAAAAATGTCCGAGCTAAGTTTATTCCGTCAAATCGTAACACCACTGTTTTGACAGTGACTTTTTCCTCCATAAGAATCAGTGGCGGATCCAGAGGGGGCGCACTGGTCTCGCGCCCCCTCTTTATTTTATTCTTTTGTTAAAACAACCGAAATAAAGAGAAAAATTATGTGTGTGGAATGGGGGGGGGGGTAGGCGTGCGCCCCCTTTAATTTTGTAAAGGCGCCTCCTCTTTACGGAATTCCTGGATACGTCCCTGAGAATAACTATGAAAGTGATGCCTGAACATGTTAGATGAAGTCGTTGAATTCTGCTCTCGCCATGAAGCAATTTTGCCTGCACGTTGATGTAATAGCACTTACCTTGAATTTGGTGGGGAGGTCGTACCGCGATAACACCTCGGTTGCTAGGCATTTTAGGGCGTGGCCGTCACTCTCAGTATCCAAGGAGAAGATGTCGAATGACCAATCATCAATATGCTGTTGGAGAGAGAGAGAGAGAGAAAGAAAGAAAGAGATGGTAAATTGTAAGATCAGTAACAAGACCATTTAAAAATTAAGACACTACCCAGATTATGTGCAAATAGTTTCACAAATGAAATCAAAGAGATAGAAACATAACATTGAAAATGGCCACGGCCGTGTCGCATATAAGCAATTATTGAATATACAATCAAACATATGTCAGTAAATCAAGCATAAGTCAGCTTTCAGTCAACTTTATGCAACCTGGCTCAGTATTGATTCTTGAACTAGCATACAATGAGTAGAAAGCAGAATGGCGTGTGTTATCGTCACATCTGCATTTCAGGTTGGGGGAAAAAAGACAGGAGAATCATGAGAGGACCTATTAGTGAAGATGTTAGGACCCAGGTGGTAATCGAAGCAAACCTTTTAAACAATTCACAGGTATCTTTTAAGAATTGATGTTGATGGAAACCTTTATTGCTGGGTTTAGCTTTTCATATCTACCAGGCCCGCACTCGCACGCAACAAGGTGTTGCTGGGCAGTCAGGTTGCTGACCAATGCTTTATACGCGACGTCAAACCAGCGTCACACTTCATTGGCGTTTTCCCTTTACCCGTGGTTTCAAGATGACACCACTCCTCCCATCGTGGTGCCAGCGGTCCTCAGCACCCCCCCCCCCCCCGCCCGTTACAATATTCCAAATGTTGCTATGAGTTTTTTTGTTGTTGTTGTTGAGCTGATCAATTAAAGTGAAATACACTTCATGCTCAATTTGACAATTTGACTCTGATGTCTATAAACGAAAATTAGGAAAATAGGAAAAAGATGAAAGAAAGGTCGAAGTTTCTTAACCATCCGACACGAATCAAAGTTTTGTTTTTAACAGACCAAAAGAAATAAATAAATAAATATATATATATATATATATATATATATATATATATATATATATATATATATATAATAGGTCTAGTAACTTCAACGCATTTGAACATCATTGTTGGGTTATCTAAAATCGACATTTACTGGATTTAAATTATACAACTATCATGACTATAAAGTCTTTTCATGTCATGAAAATAATTAGGGTTTGTACCCATATCCAGTTTAATGGGCGAACTGAGAATCAATGACGTCATCAGCTCATCTAATTTGCATATTGGATTGCCACGATGTCAGTATTTTCATAGAAAAAAGTGGTATCATTTTTGTTTTAGGTCCGTTTTTTTAGATGAAAATCCTGTCGTATCTACTTTGATTCTATTCATTAATGTCAAATTGAATATGAAGCGGGATAATATGTTTAAAGTACGTAGGATCTAACCATTTTATCTTTCCTATATTTGTTTTAGGTCAACTAATATAAAATTTCTCACGGAAGCTTCTCGAAAGGTCTGGATGACAAGTCTGATCCATCTCACAGCTGATCGATGGTTCTCCTGTGCTGTCTAGACGAGTCATTATTATCTTTCTGAAACCACAAAGATCAACGTCTTTTCGAGATCTTAAGTACGACATGAAAAGATGGGTAAAAGGGAACGTTATACCGCGCCGTGTCTGGTTCGAAAAAGGTTGGATTTGCTCGTGTCGTGTGAACTGTATTCGCCTTATACGTTTTGATATGATTGTACAGCATGAATCTTCTTATCTATCTCGCTTTGTTATGTTCTTCAATGGACATAGTATTATAATCTTCTTCGCCTATACATAAAGAGGTCACTATGCCAACAGAAGCACAAGCATATCATGCTGTTGTAAAATATTTACTGTTGTAATTGTCAATTTGTCTGCTGGGGGACAGTGAGTTATTTTACAGGGTTCTGTTTTTATTTGCACTATACCCTATACAAGCATGCACTTTGCCTTATCTGAATTGTACCTCTTCTCAAACATACGCAATACTCATAAACTAATAGATTTCACACTGTTTTTCAATCTGTCTCTGTCCATAATACTTTTGAATAGCATACAGGTTTATGTTCGTGATGCGTTCACCTTTATGAAGTTATTTACATACATGTATATTACATACTTATATATTAAAGTGCATATCTATACTATGTTCAAATAGGTTTCCATAAAATTTACAGCAAAATGAAAGGAATGTACTGGTAGATATCTCATCATAAATATTTAATGAGCTCCCCCTCAAAAAAAAAGAGAAAGCTATGTAATTCTAAGCTTTCCCATGCTCGCACAAATTAGTGAAATTAGTTTCAACAACAAACTCAAAATGGTAGATGTGTTGATAGTATCATTTCACAAGTCTAATTGAATTGTATACAAAAATCATCACCGAGTTTTCCTTTGGCAGAAAATCTCGAAGAATTAGAGATATTCTTTGCAACATTTTTTTTTGGTAGTCTTACAATAAACTAGCAAAAGTGACTTTTCGCGGGAAAGAGGTTGCAGTTGCCAAATCATCGACAAAAAGCAACAACAAGATTTCATTGATATTTTGCGTACAATCTCTCCACTTTTATGTCTGATAACACATTTAACATTGTTTTCGTCTAATTTTACTCTATGTAGTAAAGTTAACTTGAACTTGGTGTAGAAATTGCCTTTAATGCTTCCTTAAAGGCACACAACTACCTGTGACCTGGGAGTTCCCACCTTAAACATGTCATAGCTTGCTGAGATGACCCGTCTCTATATCTGTTCTGTAATAGCCCGTAAAATATTCAGAACGTGGTCTATGCAAGAATTATGAAGTCTTGCTCGCGCGAGGCGTGGTGGGATAATGTTGGCTCATGCATTTATTATCGCTGTCAAGCGGCCGAAATTTCGCCAAGTCCACTCGACCGTTGCGAGCTTGGACAGCAGCGTACTGCCGCAGACCTGTTTTGACTCTTGTCTTCTGTTCGTAGCTTGCGGCTAAGCATGCTCTGTGGATTTGGTACTGGTTTACCACAGCAAGATATTACTTTTTTTTAAATTTATTTTCCTCTTATGACAAATGTAATTCCCGACAAGAAGAAAACTCTCTTGAGGCTTGCCTGACATAGCGATCGCTAATGCAGGAAAACCAAGATTTCCGTTATCAAATATCCAAAATATCCAAAATATCCAAAATATCCAAAATATCCAACATATCCAAAATATCCAAAATATCCAAAATATCCAAAATATCCAAAATATCCAAAATATCCAACATACTTATGTCGTTCTGGTAAAAGCACACGTATAAATTTTGGCATCCTCAATAAATTTGACTTTTTGCCACGGTCTCTAACTACCTGCAACTACTTTGTACTATTGTACAAAGCCCACGCTATGTTGTGAAAGATTATGTGTGATACCATACGGAGAATTCAAACGTAGCTCCAAAATGTCGAATTCTAAATCCAGTCAGTTTACTGCAGCTACTCTTTGCTTTCCACAAAACTATTGTATCTCTTGATTTGCATGCAGTATAACATTTGCAAGCAAAACTGAAATAGGCTCATTTCAGATTAAGCGCAATCGTCATGTTAGCTTACGTTGGATACGGAAACATTGACAGAGTGCAAATCGCCGTTAAAGTGGGAACGGGGAAAGAAGTCTGTAATTAAAGACTACCATTCCTCTCCGGCCGAAGATGCGCTCAACGCACCAGGTGCAATAGAAGATGGAGCGTTGAATATTACATTTATCTACGGAAAGCCATTTGTGTCGCAGCGGCTCACAAATTCGCCCTGCCGAGGTAGAATAGCGGCGCGACCTGGTACGAGTGATGAAGTACCTGTCGTGGCGTTTGTAGCCATCCGGTGCCGTAGGTCGCGGCGGCTCATTTAGCAAGCGATGCTTGCAGGGCTGACACCGCATGATACATGAGAGGATGTGGTAGCTCTACAGACGGCGGTCGTAATACCCCCAGCACGCCATACTTGATCCTAACGTCTACTGCGTCTTCTCAGCACACTACCCTATCCTAGCTGCGTGGGCGCACGCCAGAGCTGATCAAGCTACCTGATGTTGATATTCTTACCCCCCTTTTCACGCGCCGAAAGACCCATTTACTTACATACATAAATTGTGTGTGCACCTTTCCAACTACAAGGTTGTTTGTGACATTATGACGGACTTTCTATGACATGGTAAACGTAGCAAGAATTCATAACATCTGAATTCCGAGTATTGACATTTATCTGAAAGCAACAGCTTGACTGAATAGCTCTTTGTCATACAGTTCCAAGGAAATAACATGTTATATCCATAAACTTGAACACATTGGTAAACCGGCATACTGGTTGTTTTGACAGTTAATATGAAACCGATTAAAACTATACTATAAGCAACGTCTAAATTTTGAGAAGTGGCACCGTTTATTGACAATGAAAATGATGGCAATAGGTACTCTTAATGTCATTTACATCTTACTGTGATGAAACAAGGCATCACCCTCCATTTTGTGTGATCTTACTCGATGTTTTATATTACAATCTATTTGAACCCAAAGTAAAATTGCACGTTAAAGGACAATTTTCTCCTGATATCAGTTGCTTTGTATGAAAACGAATAAGTCGCAAAATACATTACAAAAATTATGAACTGTTAAAGTTTAGAGTATAAGACAAACTGGCCAGTGATGTGATGTAGGTGTTTATCATATCTCCACTTGGTTTGAACACAGAAATTCACCAATTTAATTGTGTTTTTTTTTTTTTTCTCCCGAGAAATGTTTCTTCCGATCTGTTCTTCGTATATAATAAGAGTCATGTGTGCTTGCTTGTCCTCTTCAGGTGATACGCTCTTTCTTTATTAAAATATTTGAGAAAAATGAAGATTAATCGAAAAATGTAAAAAAAAAAAATACGCATGCTCCACACCTGCATAACGGAGATTTGCCAATTTGTCGTACTCTGGTAAACATTTACAATATTCTTAATTTTTCGTGTGTCCGATATTTTCCCAAATTTCTATCAATTTACTCTTCTGATTTTTCCTTGTTCATACAAAGCTACATTAAATCAGGATAGAATTTCCCTTCCGGCAACGTTGAAAAATACATAGACACGATCAAATTGACATTATCAGCTAGAAAAACGACCAAAGTACCTTACGCCCTCTTCGCACTTACATTCCCCAGAGCCGCTTTCATGAATATTCATGACATGCATCAAATGCCGCGCGACTTTCACTTGACCATTCGTCATTTACGTCACAATGGTCTCCGCCACCAAAGGTGCCCTCCATAAGAACATGTAAATGAGGGTCCTCTGCATGACAGCTGTAAAGGTGCTATCCCTCATTTGCATATCTCACTTGAAAGTCTCAAACAAGAAATCAATAAATTCTGTAGCTATAGCACATTTTAAA
Organism: Diadema setosum; assembly: GCA_033980235.1. Taxonomy (NCBI): domain Eukaryota; kingdom Metazoa; phylum Echinodermata; class Echinoidea; order Diadematoida; family Diadematidae; genus Diadema; species Diadema setosum. Next base: position 27,278,711 of record CM067080.1, on the reverse strand, counting down.
GACTGCTTGAAAGCACGGTACTACATTCGAGCCATTGTCTTAGTGTGACATTTTTGCCAGAATCAGACGTTTCGGCAGGACTGAAGAAAATAAAGGTATGCCCTTATTCATGTTATTACTGCACTGCTGGATCGATGATCATAGCTTTTGATCTCTTTTTTCCATCCTTTCCTACATTCGCCACACATACTGTTGTTTTGGTTTCAAAGTATTTTTTGGTGTATTTTAGCTTTGTGGGTGTTTAGGGCAACTTTTGTGAACAAAACCATGAATAGAATCTGAATACATTACAATACCGGTCTATTCAGAGTATTCTAAGAAATTTTGATTAATTGAAGGTGCAGTGATGCAATGGTTGGTATGAGCCACAGAAATAGACATGAGCAGATTTGACCTTTTGTTTTACGTTCTATTGCACGTTGGCGTCGTGTAAAGAGGAATCAAAATAAATTACAAGTTCACGGATTGAGCTCATAATGCGGTTGAGCATCTTTCATCAGGAAAAGGCGCCTAAATATTGATCTTTAGAGTTACGCAATGGGCGTGTAAGCTATCGCCGTGTTTTTTGTTTTTGTTTTTGTTTTTAGGGGGAGGGGTGAGGGTGGGGAGTGCGGTGGGGAGGAAACATCGTTCGTTGTATATTCCGCCATTGACCCCCACGCGACGAAGGACAGAGCGACCAATTATATTGTCGGCTGTAGTGACGTTACTTATTGACTTATGGTTTATCAAAAAGAAAATGGTTGGTTAAAGCGAGTAAGGTCTGGTTTGGAGCTGGATATGATTAAAGACGTCGTTAGTTCGAATTGTCTATACATTATGCACACTGTATGGCACAAAATGTGTAGATTAATAAGTTCACTTTTTTCTTGATTCAAGCTAAAGCTGCATTGCTATTTCAATTTTCATTTCATTCAGTCTACGATTTCATTACCCCTTCATTGCAGTTTTTTTTTCCATATTCTACTTATTCTTCCTCACCAGACTGCTCACTCCCCTTCTTCTTCTCTTCTCTCTGTCTTCCAAGCACACACACACACACACACACACACACACACACACACACACACACATACATACAGCATCATCACCGTCACCATCACCATCACCACCACCACCACCACCACCACCATCGCCATCGCCATCACCATCAACATCACCGTCACCGTCACCGTCACTGTCACTGTCACCGTCACCATCACCATCACCATCACCCTCACCCTCACCATCACCATCACCACCACCACCACCACCACCACCACCACCACCATCACCATCACCATCACCCTCACCCTCACCACCACCCTCACCACCACCACCACCACCATCACCGTCACCGTCACCGTCACCGTCACCATCACCATCACCATCACCATCACCCTCACCACCACCACCACCACCACCACCACCATCACCACCACCACCATCACCATCACCATCACCATCACCATCACCATCACCATCACCATCACCACTACCATCACCACCACCACTACCATCACCACCAAAAATCCTGGAAAGAGATCATCATGAAATTTCACCTATACTGTCAGTGACCAAAGCAAATCCAAGACCCATCGAGAAAAATATAATGTTTTCTGGATGCGAACAATCCTCATGGAAAAGACAACATGAAATTAGGACGCGTCCTAGAGTGCAACATTTTTTGTACGATTATAAAAGAAGCAAATCATTTTCTTCTCTTTGGTATATAGTTCAAAGGTGGCGTTGTCTATGATAGCACAGTTCGCACGTAACGGTTGCCAAATTGTTTACGATGGTTGACTTTAACAAGCAAATAGGTGATGAAAAGGAAGAAATGATGTATACGCATTCTGATTTGGACGTGATAGAGAACGAGTTCATTGGACCTGGCATCGCGTTAAGAATTCACGGCCCTGGAAGCGATTAAAGTATACAAAAACAAACATCACAGGGTACCTCACTCCCGGCAAACTTAGATGATCGATTCCCAGCATCCAGGGTCCTAAAAGTCTTTTGGACCCTGGCGTCAAACTTTAATGTCGATTTATATTTCCTATAGGTGCTACTTCGAAATCCTTGTCAGATTACAAGAGAACAGGGATACTTCTTTGAATTGCTATGTACATGTTACACGAAGATTTCGATATTATCCCTTAAATCCACACCAAACGAAAAACAAAAATCAATATCAGCATTGCTGTTGGAGACAAGATATTATTAGTTTATCATCGATTGAAGGCTAAAATATTTCCTTTAACGATCGGTAAGTATTCACATCGTGTTACTAACATTGACGATCAATAGGAATGACGCGAAAAAAGAGGCATAGATATAAAGTAAAAAGGGAGATAGAAGCAACATGAGAAAACAAATTAGAGGGTATAGACTGTAATACAAGAGAATTATTTTGTAGACTTGATGTGAATGAGGGATGTTTTCGAAGAGTTTAAAGGGATAGTATAGTATTGGTTTAATGGAGATGAGGATTGGGCTTCTAGTTTTAGTTTTTTTTTTTTTTTTTGCGAGATACCTAGAAACTACTTATGAAATTATAGAGAGCATATCACTCTAAGAGCAATTCAAAGTTACTAGATGAAAATCGGTTTTGGAATGGCTGAAACATCCAAAAGCAAAGTGACACAAAACAATTGTTTTTATTAGGATTGCTTTATTTTGGATATTTCAGCCATTTCAAAACCAATTTTCATCAACTAAACGTTGAATTCATCTGGGAATTACATGCTCTTTCCTATTCCATAAGATGTATCTTATCATCTCACCAAAAATGTTAGAAACCTGAAGATAAGTCTCAACCAAAACTATACAATCTCTTTAAGTGCACCATTCAATTTAGCATCTTCTTGTCAGATAGAATGATGGGTATTTGATGTGTTCTCTTACAATGTGTTTTCACAAGCACGCAATTTTTAAAATGTTGCATACATAATGATGATGATGATAATAATGATAATAATAACAATAATGATAATGATAATGATGATGATGATAATAATAATAATAATAATAATAATAATAATAATAATACTGAAATAAATAAATAAATATATATATATCTGTGTGTGCGTACACACATCACTAAAGCTTGAGGAAAATCGGTCAATCCGTTCAAAAGTCATGAATTTTTACAGTTTCAGTGCCGCCTTTGGTGGATGAGAAGGCTAGTAAAGTTCGTGACGTCACGAACGGACAAGGATATGAAGAATAAATAAAAAGAATCAACTTACTTCATTTTTTTTCTATATCAATATGAAAAAGCGAAATTATCAAGAGCGTCGTACTTTCTAAATTATAACTTACTCTTAATTGTCAAAACATTTTGGAAGACCAAAGTGCTTGTTTAATTCTCAAAATGACAATTTTTGAAAACTTTCCCTCCGAATTTCTGCAGAGGTAATGAATCTAACCAAGTCCATCCAATATCTCTGCAGTATACGATATGTGCATGAAATTCAAAGTTGCTAATCCAATGATTACATGATGCTAATTTCTTGCGGAAAGGTCCCGCGAGGACTCGATGGGTTAAATCTCTAGAAGATGAGCAAAGCTTGTGCATCTCCCATGGGTCCCTTCTCAAGCATCATTAGACCATCGTGAAGACAACTACGCTCGTGGTGCTGCGTATCGACTGGCTTCGGTACTATCGATCGGCAGACGGCTTTAGAGACGCGCGCGCCACAGTGCGACGGATTTGTTTTCACTCGCACTATCGAGCCGTGGTACATTACCGACATAGAAGCCATCGGGATACTATCAATTTTATGCAAATCGGGACAAGTCTGGGCTCTCTTCATTTCATTTGTTATTTCTCAATTCGTGTTTCTGTTTTTCCCCTCTCGCTATCTATCTCCGTTTTGTATTCACCCCCAGTGGAGAGAAAGATAAGTTTGTCTATCTCTGTGGAAAGACAATACACGTGTTTGTCGCCGGAGCAAGACATATGGTACACTGCACGGCTGCCGACTGCTTCCCCCACAAGCTGTTGCAGAAAAAGAAAATGGCAACTACATTGGCTGTTTTTTTTTTCTTCATTTATTTGACTGCAAATTGAAACCTCACAGTAATGATTGCCATATGTTGATTGTTTCAACGTATTTACCCCTTACCATGACCATGATTTTGCAAGCCGAAAAGAATAAATTTTCCAGCAGGAAATTAAAATGTTAAGAGAGGTAAGTATCTTCAATATCAATACAATCAAGAGGCCTACTACATCTGTCTATCCATTTGTCTGTCTGTCTGTCTGTCTATCTATCTATCTATCTATCTATCTATCTATAATAATGTACTAAACATTATAGGTATACACCTAAGTAATGACCAAACTAAGAGAGAACATACACCACTGTATAAAGTAACCACTGTTGCTGTTTTTGTTTTTTGTTTGTATAAATTAATTTTTTATTTGAGTGAAGTAAGAATTTAGGTTTTGATAATGATGGTTGTAATTTTATGAATAAAATGCACGTGTGTATAATTACAGTATATAAGTTTGTATGGTTGTATTTGAGTGATTTTTTTTTAATGTTATCAGTGCATTAGTGTTTTTGTGAGAATGGAGATACAACATATTTCTTATATATGTTTTACTTATGTTAATGATGAAAATAGTTGTAATTAGTTGATGTACATTTGATATTCTAATTTTTCGTAAATATATTTTGTTGATGAAATAATAACTATTTTCTGTAAGGAATGTTAGGAGTGTATTAGCTTTTGAAGTTATGTCATAGTAGAAGTTAGTGTTTACTGAAGAGTATTCTTTTTCTGGAATTGCATTCTTTTTATGTCGGGAAATTAGGATGTTTGATTGCAGAGATAGAAAACACACACATATATGTTTATAATATGTGTATATGATTATGGTAATATTTTGATTGTGGTCATTTATGAGTAAAGTATTATTAACAGGGTAAATTAAGTAATGGCTGAATGGGGCTGTAAGTACAGGTCTAAATAATATGTTTTTGAAATTTGGTAATAGTATGATGATAGTTTAATTCAAAATTTTTATGTATAAATTATGTATAAGCGTATAACGTTATGTATATTGTATGTAAGCTTATGAGTAATATATTTTTTTTCGTTGTTTATATGTTACCAGTGAAAATCAAAGCTCTGTCTCAATGAATGAACAGACTACAAATACTCATATCATCATATATCATATCATATATCTTATCATATCATATCATATCATATCATATCATATCATATATCTTATCATATCATATCATATCATATCATATCATATCATATCATATCATATATCTTATCATATCATATCATATCATATCATTTCATATCATATCATATCATATCATATCATATCATATCATATCACATCACGACATATTATATCATATATCATATTATGTCATACCATATATCATACATCATATCATATCATATCATATCATTATCATATCATATCATATCATATCATATCATATCATATCATATCATATCATATCATATCATATCATATCATATCATATCATATCATATCATATCATATCATATCATATCATATATCATATCATATCATATCATATCATATCATATCATATCATATCATATCATATATCATATCATATCATATCATCATCATATCATCATCATCATCATATGAATATAGAGTAATTACAATGCCATCGTCGCTTAAACAATTATGACCACAATATTAACAAAGAGTGTTCAGTTACAGGTGACATTCAACTAGTGATGCAGTGAGGTAGGAATGTAGGTTTTGATAATGATGGTTGTAATTTCATGAATGAAATGAACGTGTGTATAACTATAGCGTATAAGTTTGTTGTTTATAATGTTATCAATGCATTGGTGTTTTTATGAAAAAAAATGTGTGTATGTACACCGTAAGTTTATATAATTGTATTTTAGTATTAATAATATATTTTTCGTTGTTTATATGTCACCAGTGAAAATCAAATTTCTGTCTCAATGAATAAACAGACAAATACTCATATCATCATATATAATATCATATCATATCATATCATATCATATCATATCATATCATATCATATCATATCATATCATATCATATCATATCACATATTGTCATCATCATCATCATCATATAAATATAGAGTTAGTACATAATAATGCCATCGTCGCTTAAACAATATGACCCCAATATCAAAAAGAGTTTTCAGTTACAGGTGACATTCAACTAGCGATCGCTCACAAAAAAAAAAAAAAAATAGCCGATGTTTTCCATCTCTTGTTCCAGCTATCAGCGATAACCACTGGGATGTAACAATGTGGCGCAGACATGGAAATCAATCATGTCAATGGCTGTTACATTTACAGGGGAGCAGAACGGGGGTATAGCATCAATGATTAATGGTGACCTCAAAAGTGGCTATGACTCATTCTTCCGGAAAGAGGGGAAAAAAACATCAAATAATTAAAGTTATAGAGGGTAAAAAATGTTTCAAATGAGCGAGAATCTGACAGAAAAGAAAGCTGTGAGTGGTAATCATGGTGATATCAAACGTACACACGGTCTTCCTGTAATACAAAGGATTAATGGTTTTTCCAAAGAATGATCTGACTATGGTGAGGTACAGACTGCTTTCTCATTTTGTCAATAATTTCCTGCTACGCAATTGAGCGTCTTCGACATTTTGTTTCCTCCCGTTGTCGTTTTTTTTTTTTTCTAGTCCAGTCTAATATCTGGCCACCCTAACTTCATTTTGTATGATGCGATTATATCGCCGTCTTTTGACGAGCCTAAATTAACCTTATATCGTGGCATGTGGTGGCGGGATTCAACAATTTCCTGCGAGAGAGGCTAATTTCCTGGGGATCTTGCTGCTTCCATTGAGCTGCGTTACCGCGACACAGGTGTTTTGGCGGTTTGAAATGTACGAGCATAACTAGTTACTATGCCAACAGCACGCCGCCAGACGATATACCGAGCTATCCTTTGAGGCAGACAACGCACGGGGTGCGGTATGAATGTACCGTTGGCGCGCTATACTTGCCTTTCTTGACAATGAATTATCGATGGTCTAGGGGCTCGCAAACAGTTCTTTGATGCGCCGCAAACGACACAACCCGGTTCTACACAAAGTTACACATTTATGAACACATAAAGCAGGGGGTGATGATCGTTTGGGGGGGGGGGGGGAGGGGTTGTAATCCAAAGTCACTTTTATATCATTGGTGTACTTTCCTTCCCCCACGAGTCGTATGCTGCAAATGAGACATCGCAGTACAACGTCAGGACAAACCTACAGGATTATTTTGTATTATTGGTGGACTTTTTCCCCCACGAGTCGTATGCTGCAAAAGAGACATCGCAGTACAACGTCAGGGCAAACCTACAGGATTTTCTCGGTCCAGGATGATATTACGTTGCGTCAATAAAGTGTAATTCTATATAGATCAGCCCTAGCATTAGTTGAGTATTAGGTGAGGCGTCGTTTCAATTTCAAAAACTGTACCGCCATGCGCGAAGGCCATCAAGGACAATATCTGTTTATGAAAGACATGATTGCACTTCCGTGGTTTCCTTTCACAAATCGTTCATACAGAACCCTTGGTGTTGACCAAAAGAGCAGATTCGTTATTGGGTTGACTGTCCTGCTTGTTTTAAATTCGATAACTTCCGTCAAAACAAGATAGATGACATTCCCTGACGGTTGTATACACATAAAAGACACACGAGTAGCTTATTGAAACCTAGTTATATTTGAACCCTAGTCAAGACTAAAGAGAAAAAGTATGGAAAGCAAAATGCACAGCAAATCTCATTCTTTTTAATGTAATTCATCATTTCAAGCAATGCTAAGACGGAGTGACGAGCTATACAATCCCCTTGCCCTCTGTGTCTTGTTCTATTTCTTGCTCTTCTCTGTACGCATGCAGGAGTTAATACCCCCAACAACAACAATAACAACAACAACAAACAAACAAGCAAACACTACGAGGTCCACACAAACTACACATCAATAGCTGGCGAGAAGCTGAGATAAGGACAGTTTAGTTCACTTAGGCATTCTCTTGGACGAGGTTACAGAAACATTGGCTGGGGTTATGATAAGTAGATGGAGAGATAGAAATAAGCAGATAGAGGGATAGATATACCGATTAAAATACAAATAGATATATCGACAGGTAGATATATATATATATATATATATATATATATATATATATATATATATATATATATATATCATATATATATATGTAGAGAGAGAGAGAGAGAGAGAGAGGGAGGGAGAAGGAGATAGGTCATTCATTATGGTACAACGGGTTCATCCCGGGAGACCGACATCCATGAGTCATACAGCCCATGAGTTCGACACTCGGTAAAAATAGGCCCAGAGTTCGACATTACAACACGGGGCTTAATGTGTCGGTGTCGTGGGTCTTGTTTAGCTAGTGTCGAACTCATGAGTTGTATACTCGTGGACTGTATAACTCGTGGGATGTATGACTCATTGGCTGTATAACTTGTGGGCTGTATGACTCATGGACTGTATGACTCGTGGGCTGTATGACTCGTGGGCTGTATGACTCGTGGGCTGTATAACTTGTGGGCTGTATTACTCATGGACTGTATGACTCATAGGCTGTATGACTCGTGGGCTATATGACTCATGGGCTGTGTGACTCGTGGGTGTCTATCTCGTGACGTGCACCACGTGCCTGGCTTAAACTGTCTGCTGACTATTGCTAGTCATCTTGGGCGAACCATGAGGAGTCAAAATCCTTCGCCCTTTTATTTAATGTGTATAGATGTGATAGAGATGGAATAGAAAGAAAGGAAGAAAGACAGAAAGAGACAGAGACTGAGAGGTGGGGGGGGGGGGTGGGGGGTTAAAGATTGCTATAAGGATCTGTAATCGCCTCAATGAAAACTGATCAGCTGAATCTCAAGGATTTTCCAGGCTACTGCAAGTTCAGTCTGCGAAGGGAAACAACAACAACAACAACAACAACAACAACAACAACAACAACAACAACAACAACAACAACAACAACAACAACAACAACAACATCAACAACAACAACAACAACAACAACAGCAACAACAACAACAAAACAACTTTGGAAAAAATAGCAACATATTAACTATTACCCCGTATTTTTCTTTTTCTTTCTTGGCCTCCAACCGCCACTTTGACTGTCCAATTTGGGAGAACTATCGATGGGTTCATTGAAAGTGTCAAACTAATCTGGCAGTCCTCCGGGGAGTAGGGAAGACTGCGTATCTTAGATATGGGGCCGTGATTGAAATAATAACGGAAGTCACGCGAGATGAAATTTCAGATTTCGCAGGTCCTTGCGACGACCTAGCTTCTCAGTGGCTTCCGAGACGAAAACAAGAAGGAGAAAAGAGGAACGGTGAGGTGCTTTGAGAGTAAAGCGGGACGGTGAAAGGGAGAGAGAGACTCTATGAGATGTATAATATCAGATAGATGTTAATAGAGATATAAAAAATGTGTACGTAGAGTGAAATAAACATAAACAAGGAGATAGGCTGTGTTGTACTCAGTGAAAGATGTTCACATATAAAAAAAAATCAGTTTTCGATAAAGAATTAGTATATATATATATATATATATATATATATACATACACACACATATTATACAGAGTGATTTTAAAGGTAGTGAGCGACAGATGGATAAATACATAAATTATTTTTTATAGTTATGTATAGATATATATATATATATATATATATATATACATACATATGTGTATATATATATATATATATATAGAGAGAGAGAGAGAGAGAGAGAGAGGGAGAGAGAGAGAGAGACTCGCGGAGAGAACCCCTTCCCCTCTTCAAGATTAACATCTCCCTCTAGTCTTTTATTCACATGTCATGTATATATCTCTTTGATCTATACATGTTTTGACTTTACACTTAAAGTTCCCTTCCATGTCATGTTTATGTTAGTTTAAATGCGTAGAATATAAACAAAAACATACAGAATTCATAGATTTATCGAGGTTGCTACCACTTTGTTTGTCTGATTTGACTTCTTGCATTTCAGTAAACTTGAATCTGGTATGGGGATTTCACACATTATTTTGCAAGGAATGTGACAGAAAAACGGAGCGTGAGGCAATTTTAAGGTTTTTGGCTGACTGCCCCTTTAAAGCTTATTATCTACGTTAGATGAAGACGGACAAATACAGCTCCTCCCTTTTTCCCTGATTTTTTTTTCTTTTTTTTTTTTGCGTTTATGGTCCATAGCTGTGTTTCTTCGTCTTTATATTTCCGATCTGTCAACTGCCGGTCTGAAACATCTGACACGGCGAAAGACAAGGTGAGCTTTTGTTTTTGTTTTTTGTTTCTTTCGCCAGCCCAGCAGCAGTTTACGACGGTGTCCAGAGTATTCAGGTATTAGGGCACTCACGACTGTAATGAACGTCATTTAACCCCACCCCTTTCCGGGCGCTGGGAATAACCCATGGATACGGTCCCCCCGTGCAAAACCCGGGTATATACCCACGGGGGCGCCCTTTCAATCAACCCCGACCCGTCCTCCCCGAGCTATCCCTGGAAGACTGAACGTCGACTTGATGAGTTTATTGAGGCAGTTATCAGTAACCTTCTGGGAGCTGAGGACTCAACGAGAGAGGGGGAAAATAGCTGTATTCGGGCCAAGGAGGGGCGTACGTGTTGGGGCAGTGCCAAAGACGTTAAACGAAGTTGTGCACAGTATTTCCCAAGCTCTTCAACTGTATCAGGGACGGGTTAAATTGGCGACTAGGGGACACTATGCATGCCTATAGTGCAGTTGCTTAACATCTTCCTCTGATGTTATCGGCTTTCCTCGTTCGAATTGGACAAAGACTGTGGCATTTAGAAGGGATAAAGACAATGTAATCTTTAGTTTATACACTAAACTGCTTAGATAAGGATTCATGCAAATATTCAGTTCACATTACTCCACTTTCTTGAGTACCTGAACCGCCCGCGGCTGCTCTTACCTGCGTGTACCTGTGTGTTTGTGTCTGTTCATAATTTTAGGGTGTGACTGTGTGAAAATACGTGCGTTTCTTTGTTTGTTTTATTCCTGTGATACCCAGCTCTGAAAGCGTTTTATCTTCAAAACTACATGACAAAGTTGCCAGATTGTGTTGATTTACCCAACTTCTTCACCAAGTAACATGATGAAATCGCAAGAAAACTTCATCCTAATATATTATGTGCTCTGAGTGCTGATTGGTACAGAAAACTCCAGTGTTACACACACTGTCATGTAAGTCCCTGGTACAGAGAAGGAGTAAGGCACGTAAGGTTTGTTCATATCAGACTCAAAGTAAAAACACATCATATCATCTTACACAAAATAGACACGACATTAACGCAAAATTATCAGACGAACTGGCAACCTATCTTCGAAAATAAATCACTACACCGGTCCCCTCCCCTTCCCCTCCCCTTCCCCTCCCCTCCCCCTCCCCTGCCGGCGGTTTGACTTACTAGATCGCTTACTATCTTCACGTAATGGTCACGCATTGAGTGTCCGTCCCTTCAGTGTGTGTTCGGAGCCTGGTCAATCAGCAGTGATTGGGGAAAGGTTGTTTGGTCATTACATAGATAAGATAGGACACACAAACATCAGTGGTGACTGCACTACGGAACAAACTGGGTGCACGTCACGAGACCGACACCTACGAGTAATATAGTCCACGAGTCATATACAGCCCATGAGTTCGTTACTTAGCAAACAACGCCCAAGAGACCGACATTACGCCCCTTGTTGTATCTGTCGAATTCGTGGGCTGGTTTTACCTAGTCTCGATCTCAAGGGCTTTATTTGCCTAGTGTCGTACTCGTGGGCTGAAGGACTCGTGGGCTGTATGACTCATGGGTGTCGGTCTTGTGGGATGACCCAACAAAGTGACAGTATCTCAAATTGAATCGGCAATAACCGATCTCATGAAATAAATACCTCTTGTTTGATGTGAGGGACCAAAAACAAAAAGGATGGTATTGAAGAAGAGCTAAAGGCAGAGAATGAAGGCACGGGTGCAAATCACGAGACCGACACCCACGAGTCACACAGTCCACGAGTTATACAGCTCACAAGTCATACAACCCATGAGTTATACAGCTCACGAGTCCTACAGCCCATGAGTTATACAGCTCATTGTATTGAAATTGATTGAAATAAAATTTGAATTGAATTGAAGGGAAATCATATTTTCATAGTGCCAATATTGTTTAAGTATCTCCTATCTTTTGATATTTTCAGAAAAGTGAGGACCTCTGTTTTGACGTTACTTCATTTGGAAAGAGTCGTAATTGAACGAAACACATTCCCACAAGAGTCAAGGCCTATGCTTTTACACAAGAAACCTGGGTCAAGTTCTTGGACAAGACGGTAATAAAAACTCATGGCAGGGACGGTGGTGGTGGTGTGTGTGTGTGTTGGGGGGGGGGGGGGGGGTATGTGGTTGTAAATTGTGGCGATCGAAACGTTCTCAAACACAACGCCAGAAATATGTGACTTTATATTGTCAACGAAAAGGACCGCTCTTTTAAAGAGACTAAACAAAGGAAAATATAAACGTCTTAACGACCAAAATTGATTTTCATCTTGCTTCATCGCCAGTATTACCACAGGGTCAACAGTACAGAGAAAGTAGGAGCCTCGAGGGGCCCATGTCTGTACAGCTGTCAACGAGTCGCGCTGACAAGCCTAAGCGACGTGCAGTGGCAGTCCATTTCGGACGTGCCTCTTCCGCGGAAACACAAAACACACACTTTGCTTTTATTGCCTTAGTAAAAGCTGATCTTCTTTCCGTTTTAACACCGAGGGGAGAACATTTCTACAATACTGAGGCACAGTGTATCCTTTTTGGGGTCTTTGATAGCTAGATTTAAAGGTATACTCAGGTATTGGTAAATGCTAGTAGGGATGACCAATTATAAACTCGGTGAAAAGAGTGCAGAGATTTAGAGCTGCTACGTAAGGAAGGAATACGTTTTTGGATACACACAGGACCATCTACCTTAGATGTGAAACTAGTACGCAGACTATGGCGTATACAACCCTTCCCGCTTAATTACAAATTAACACAGTCTGTGGTATGTAGAAACAGCTGTTGCACTTTGTGTCCGTAACTAACCACCTCAATTAGCAAACCATCGCCAAGTTTGTTTGCGGATTCCAAAGCCGCGTCACCGTGTTAATTTCAATGTCTGCGCAGCAAGCGAACTTGTAAGCCGAAGTTTTTTATACCCATGTGAAACAGAAAACACATATTTAAGCAAATCAATCTTAAGTTTGTGTTTCCTTTTTGCAACCCTAAAAGTTATATTCCTCTCATAACCCGGGATATTGTACAAGATGGTAATTCAGACCTTTCCTCAGAATAACAAAACCGGAAACTTCTTTACGATGGCTAGAGAAACAATAGGCATACTGTAGATTTCCAGTGATTTTTTTTTTCGGACAACGAGAAAAAAAAAATCAACCGTGGACATATTCACGAGGAAATTTTTTCTCGAGTCACTTGGGGTAAGTTTTTCATTTTGTTTTAGATTGGGGTGCATTACCGCAAGATTTTATACACGATGTTGGGAGATATTATTCTTTAACCATCAAAAATTTCGTGAGTTTGCAAACGTGATATAAGACCTTTAATGCCTCAATCAGCAATCATCAAACTGTTAGGATATAAATTCGCATAATTGTAAAACGTAATGGTACGCGGCATTCCAGCCAATTAACCTGTCGCGCATCATAACTTGTTCAAAATGAAGAAATAAATAAAAATCGGTTTGATTTGCGGAAGTCTCAATACATTTGGCACAGGTAGTATGACTCATTACATTTCTAATCGCTATTTCCGATGCAATGCTGCGAGGCATCTTGTTGTGATAGGAATGCTGAAAATTTACAAACGCAGAATTGCATCTGTTTGTGTGTCTCTATGAAACAAATTTCATTTTTTCAGTAAGTTTTCGTGATTCTACTTTTTATTTTTGCAGGACACGGTCAGAAAAACAACAACCCAAAACAACAACATAAGTACATATGTTTGAGTCGGATACTACGCTCATACAGAATAATGATATTAATCAGAAGTCGGCCACTTTCTTTATTATTATTTGATTTGTTACTATTTTTGTTACCACTATAACTGCTGTTACTACTATACTCATATACTCGTCCATGTGGTAACACTCCATAATGTTGGGTGCACGTCACGAGACCGACACCCACGAGTCATACAGCCAACAAGTCATGCAGCTCACGAGTTATACAGCCCATGAGTTATACAGCTCGCGAGTAATACAGCACATGAGTTTGACACTAAGTTAACAAGGCCCACGAGACCGACACAATAAAGCCCCGTGCTGTATCTGTCGAACTCGTGGGCTGTTTTTACCTAGTGTCGAACTCATGGGCTTTATTTGCCTAGTGTTGAACTCATGGGCTCTATGACTCATGGACCTGTTTTCAATGTCGAACTCGTGGGCTGTATGACTCGTGGGTGTCGGTCTTGTGGGATGACCCCAATAGTATTCCCTCATCACTATTTCAGGGTCATAAATTGGGGCAAATAACACACTGAATGTCAAACATCTCGTCTAAAAACAGACGCACGGACCGGGCAAAATCTGAATTCAGAAATGACTGTTTATTAGGCCGGAAAATCTATTCTCTCTCCCATGATATTCCCCGCAACCAGCCTGCTTCTGGGATTTTGCTCCGTAGAACTTACTGGAATGGTAGATCCTATATACGGCAGTGTTTTGAACACTAACATGACTGTTATGCCACACAGGTTGTTCTTTGTTTTGTGTTGTGTTCAGTATTTAGCATTCGAATATATCCACTCCTGTAAGTTAAGAATAGCAAGTGGGCAAGTCTTAAGGATTTGGGGTAGTGTTCAAACAAGCTTGCCCTTCAAAGTGATTTTGTTCTAGAGGTATTTGCACGCTGCACGGGAACACGGAATAATGTTTGAAGACAGCAGTAAGTGGTAATCGGGGAAATCTTAGGGCTATTCACTTTTCCTATGATTACACTAAGCTCCAAATTGAGTATGCTGTTATCTAACATGCTGACTGACGATGCCAGCAATACTGCACGCATAGAGGACCGTTTGCAATGGCTTTACTTAGCAAACAAAGACACAAAAAGAATGCATAATGTAGCTGTTTATACAATGACGGATGAGGGACATGAAATTGCCAATTTTGATATTAGACTCTATTGACACCAGGATGCATTGCACAGCTAATCTCGACACACGCGTTCCCTTTTAGCGAATTAACGTCATACCAGCACTGCTCCCCTCCCAGGAACCCGGGGAATGATTAAATGTATCGGGAGTGGTGTGTGTGTGTGTGTGTGTGTGTGTGTGTGTGTGTGTGTGAGTGTTGGGGGAAAGAAGGGGGGGGGGGCTTGAGTAATGCATGGTGCTCTATTTAAAGGTATCGTGTGACTAATTCCACCATCGATGCCTGGTATTTTCACAGACACAGGGTTGACATACCCATGCAGGAATCGGGGCCCGCAATATTTCATGCTGCCAATGTATAAGCCCCATAAATTGGTGAGATCAGTCGCCCCGGCAGTGCCAGAGACCCACTCCGAATTGACTTCCATGCAGTTGCCATGGCAACGCTCCGTATTATTCATACGACAGCACGCAGACAATGCGTTTTCGTGACTGGTTGAATAGTCAACTTTGTTGTTGTTGTTTTTTTTTTGAGTCGTGGATTTGGCTAGGGCGCGGAGAGGGAAAGCGCGCAATTTTGCACAGGAGCGATATAAGATATTTGCATAATTCACTTGGATGGCGTACTGAATTAATCCCATTACACAAGTGGGACAAATAGTGAAGGAGAGTGGTGGTAGAAACAAGTGAAACAGTGAATAAAAAATGTCAAAGTTGCTTGATGGAGACGATTATTCTACCCAGGCATCGACCTCTCCGTTTTCTTCATGAAATTATAATCGACGGAAGAAGCTATTCTTGTTAGTTAGAGTAGGCTTCAAAGTGCAATGGTACGTCATGTTTAAGTTGATTATTCGTTTTTTTTTTTATTATAGCACAGTGAAACAAACAAAATGACAAAGTTTTACTAAAGTAAAGCTACTAATTTTTGATAAAAAAATTAAAGTTTTCAAGTTTCACATGAATTAACTATTCTTCGTGAACACATGCAGTCAGGACGAATAGACTGACACAAAATAATACGAAGCAGGCCTGATTTAATTATTTTATTTAATAAATCACTAACTCTATCCCCTGGGCCATCATTTCTCCTTATTATAGGACATCAAAGTTAAATGATACACTTTTTATTCATGGAAAAAGAAATTTAGAGCTGAGAAGCGCTCAGATTAACTGGAGGCATATGACATCACTAAGTTATGGTTTATTATTATTATTATTTTTTTTTTTTGGGGGGGGGGAAGGGATTGAGATTTTTTAATGCCAAAAATTTATTTTTCTACGCTGCTTAAATGTTCGATTTTGATGAAACTATAGAATCATGTTTGTCCTATTACACACTGGTTATGAAGACCGTTATTAAGTGAATTTCCACTCCATGTAATCTGAATTCGTTCTTCTGGCTATAAAAAAGTGATAAAAGAAATATGTGCCCATACGTGTGCGTTTACGTGTGTGCACTGTGTTGTGAGTGTTTGTTGCTCGTATAGGTATACGTGGGCATGTGTGATGTGAGTTGTGTGTGTGTGTGCGTGTGTGCGTGTGCGTGTGTGTGGTGAGTACAGGGGGAAATGGGAAATTGCTAGTACAACGCAAATTCATGATTGCGTCCGACCATTGATATAATAATAATAATAATAATAATAATAATAAGAAGAAGAAGAAGAAGAAGAAGAAGAAGAATACGTGCCATTTCTATAGCGCCATTTTTCATTCTGATTGGATGCTCAAGGCGCTTTACACCAATGCAAAAAGACTGAAAATACATAAACCGTAAAGAAATAGGAACACACACAAAAAAAGACACACATATATAAAAATATATCATATATATATATATATATATATGTATATGTATATATATATATAATATTATATATATACACACATTATATATATATATATATATATATATATATATATATATATATATACATCTCGAATGAGATGTATCACTTCAGTATCACTTCAGCATCAGCAGGAACAATGATGCAGAAACAACAACAACAAAGAGACAAAGAGACAAAGAGAGAGAGAGAGAAGGGCAGAGAGGGAGATCTCGGTCAAACCGACATCTTTCTTCTTTTCTCTTTTCTCGCATGGTATTCACAATCTCGTTCTTCCCGCCTCTTTTTTCTCCAAGTTGTTAATTTTCGGCGACACTTCTTTTTCTCCCCTTGGTTTCCAGGTGCGCCATTAATGGCATTCCTTAGACGTTGCGACCTGACACTCCTCTCAAACGTGTGTTGCATTCGAAATAATTATTAAAGCTCGGTCAGATGGTGCGAGAGCGTTGGTGCTGCGAGACGCATAGCTCGGGATTTCCTCTGTCAACGAGCCGGCAGAGGGTTGACCCGCCGAGTGAGCGAGGCACCGCGACGAGAGAGACCAAAACAAATACAGATGCATTCATTTCCATCACCAACAAACAGCCAACAAATAATTCGTGCCTTCAATATGTACTCTGTAAACCGTGGCTTGATGGCACGTACGTTATTCAGGCTAACATCTGACCCGCTTTTGTTTTGATTTTTTTTTTGTACTTCAGATAAAGGAAGGTTGGACAATCACGGAAAGTATATATGAACTTACAGTCTTAGACTCTCCTCAACTCACACAATGATGATATTTGATTAAATCTATTCGCCGATCAAAATTTAGTTTTTGTGCTGGGCCCCTGCATTATTTACTAATTGGAGGATGCGCCGGGGTCTAAAGATATAAATGTGAATCTTAAAACAGTGATATTTATACTGTTCTCAAGGACATGTGCAAAAACCTGCACTTCTGAAAGACTATTTCAGTTGTCAATTATGATCCGAAGAGAATCGCCGTAACATCCAGTCTGACAAACCTCTATCGCTTTCTTAATAAACGGGAATTAGATGCGATGTCCATCTTTCCTTTTATGATAAAACATAAAAAAAAGAGACTTAAATGTTTAATGGGCCTTTCTTTTCCGTCTCTGACATCTAAACATTCTGGATGAGACATGCAATACTTTAATTCTCTAAACAATTCAGTATAGTTCGTCTACGAAACTTTCTATTTCTCTTTTGTTCATCCATGTATATACGGACATATAGCAGACTGATCATGATTTCAACTATATCATAATGATGTCCAATCACTCATATGAATAAAAGCGTGAAAGCATCCTAATACCTGATAACATATTGTCTGATCTTGAAAATTTCCTCCATAAATGTGGATTCTTAAAAAATAGTAAAGTGGTACTAATTAAGACTTTGCATCCCGAAAAAGGTCTTGACCGTGTTGACCATTATCGAATAATACAGAGAAGATAACGTCTGTACGAAGGTATAGAGCTGGGAGAAAAAAAATGCGTGCTGTGTCTGACTCAGTGTCCATCAAAGTGGTCACATTGACCTATTAGAGTATTCCTTTGTCAATTGCCACCTTGAAAGGTGCACATGGAAAGGATGGGCGAGAAATCACACATGGGGTGCAAAGTTCTGCCTGGCAATCGGCGTTCTCGAGGAAGATGGACGCCCTTCTCTGGGATAAAAGTGCCATGAAAAGAGAATGACTATACCAGGGGTATGTGTGAACATTCTTTCTATGTCTTTCTCGTTTCACGTCCGCTAGAAACGTTGTCGTCAAGTTTGTACTGTTGGTTAACCAAGTTATAACAGCCTTGTAATTTACGTTGAAACACAAGGTAGCGGCCAAGGTCGTGAATATTTTGTTGCCGTTGCATTTCGGAGTTGTATTCAAATCGCGCCAACCTAGATCGTATTCGGACCGATCCTGTGCAATTTGTCTGGGATAAACATTGACAACTAAACAGAATTAAACAATCTACGCTACTCAGGTATACACAGGCCTCGTAGTAGCATAGTAGTGTATTGGGCAAGGCACTGTAAACAGGTGTGGGGTTCGAATCCTTCCCAGTCTGTCCTTGGGCAAGATGTTTTCCCCAATGTCCTTCTTAAGCTTGGGATATGAAATTAATGATTTTGCACCTGGCATTGCTGGGAATGCTGGCGATTATAATAATAGCACTCTGGAAGAGCATTGTTAACACTGAAGGGGTTGCCCACCTGGATAATAAAGACGGCAGTCGTTATTGTCATGGTGGTGCTCAGTATTACACTGTAGTAGTCATGTTAGTAGTATCAGCAAAAACAGCAGTTCCAGTTGCAAAGCAATAGACATCTCTGTCTGTTGAAATAGGAACTAGAATTACTGGCTTGTTTTTTTCACTGAGAATTTACTGACGGTATTTTTCACATAGTTTCAAAAGATGGTTTGGAGATAATTTGGAGGTAATAAAGAAAATAAGTGACAAATACGATTTCAAGACAAAGTTGATTAATACTCTTTGCATGTATAAGTGTTTCCATAGCAACAACTTAGCAAGATCTATTGGGGTCATTCCACAAGTCCGACACCCAAGAGTCACACGACCCACGAGCTCAACACTAGGCAAACAAGGCCCACGAGTCCGACCACTAGGCAAAAAAGCCCCACGAGGCCGACACTGCGTACATAAAGTCCAGTGATGTAATGAGTATCGGTCTCGTGGGCTTTGCTTACCTAGTGTTGAACTCATGTTTTGTTTCGTGTTGTTTTGTTTGTTTGTTTGTTTGTTTTTTGCCTAGTGTCGGTATAGAGGGCTGTATGACTCGCGGATGTCGTACTCGTGACATGCACCCGAATCGGATCTATTCAATCCTTTTCTAATGCGAGACACATATGAGTTTCAATTACATTTTTATAAGAAGGCAGTCACTGGGCACACTGGTTTAAGTCTACACCGAAGGACTATTAGGGCGATGAGGATAATTCCTAGCTTTGGGATACTACGGCAATACACCTTTAGCCAAGAGACTCGAACCGCGATTCTCAGGATTGTGAGCCCATTGACTTATCCACGCACCCAACCTCCACGTGATAGCTTTTCATATACTGAGTATGGGATATTGGGAAAATATTAGCAACCCTGCACTGACACAAAAGGAACTGAGGCAGAGAACGGCGTAGGATAGCTTGAAAAATGTAAACAACTGTTGGAATCTTTATGCAGACTAAAATTTTTTACAAATTTTCGCAAAACCTATTTGTAACACCAATGACAGTGGTGCATGACGGAACTGGAAAAAAGAAATGCCTATTTTTTTCATCAGTCGAGAAAGCTTTTAGTTAAATGAAGGAACGTGACAACATGGGGATAAAGTTCAGCATGAACGAGAAAGTAACGACGGTAAAAAACATGATTGCTCTACAAATTATCTCAATCGTTTAACTTGTCACGTGAGGGGTTTTTCAAGCCCGTTATGATTCGGATATCCGCTTTTCGCGTGATATGACAGCGGGCACTCACGGCGGGCTGGTGTAACGGCTGACTGGCTTGTAGTTTCAGCGTCAAGGTCCGGAAAAATGCGTTCATGGCTGGGTAAGAAAGCAGACCGTGACGAAAAAGAGTGTCAGATGAGGAAGTCAACCGATCCGTGCTTGGCGGGAAAATAAAGAGCCAGGTAATCAACATGCACAAGAGTTCATCCCATTAACCTGTCAAATATGAATGGCTCTTTGAACAAAGACTATGATTTAAGTTCATTGTTCATGACCAAACACTGTGCCAGAAAGTTAAGTGTGCCCCTTTGTAAAATCACATTAGTATGCATGGTATTTAGAACGTTTAGGTCTTTCATAGTCGTGTTGTCTACTTCATTAAACAATATTATGAAAATAAAACGCAATAAACGCTTTAAAGACCGGGCATCGTTTTTTGTTGTTGTTAAAGTGATTGTATCCGGCAGGTTGGCAATTATATGCATAAATATTCCATTGAAAAGAAAAGAACTGAAACAAAAAGGAGGCTTCTCCTCCTTTGTTGTATAGCCGTAGAAAACCATCGGTACCATATTTCAACGAGTAGGCGAAGGTACATCGTCCACTGATAAGTAACGTTTTCTGTCCTGTCTGAACTAATTTGAATTATTTTAATAGTTACTTTCGTAATTATGAAAGTCTGTTTTGCGTAAATTGCATGAGTTGTTCTCAGTATACTAGCACTGCTTTTTAGCGGATCTGTCATTTTCCTCCGCAGCGCATAGATAATGTAACAAGTTTGGTTTGAAACATATCAGTAAAGCTGCATTCAATTCGTAAAGTATCTCAAATCTTTCTCTTGCAGTTAATCACGGTGTACCAAAGATCATCTATAATTTCCTTATATCATGCTCTGTGGGGGAAAATGAAAACTGATCTGAATTGTATAAAATTTATACTTTTTACATTATGTTCTGTGGATAAAAAACTGCAAATAAATTGAATTGAATCAAATTTGATTGAATTATGTCAAAGAACTGCAGTTCAGTTTGAATCCTATTTTGACAAAGTGATGTGACATCAAGTTCCGATAGATGGATTTATCATAACATCGGTCATTGGTTATTCCTGCCTTGGCCTAGTTCCGTTCCGTTCTAGCTTCCCAATACTTATTGAATGTGGACTTTCTCCTAAGATGACGATAATCATTTGTTGCTTTCATTCCTCATTTTCTCTTGTTTTCGTTGTTGTTTTGCAGGGTCGTGTGATCTAGAAATACCGCTTAGCTGTTCCTGTCCAGAGTGGTAAATTCACGTTATATTATACGGCCACCGCAGACGGTAACCTGAAGTCTTAAAATCACTATTAAAGTGCACTTCTGACGACCACGTTACACGAAGTACGTGAAACTGAAGGAATTGCAAAGGAGTCGCAAAGGTTATGCTTCTAGGCCAATACTTCGCCAACACATCAACTGCCGAAACATGTACCAACCTTTGCCAGACATCAACTCACCCCTGATGAAAAACCATTCGACATTTCACAAATTCATTTAGGGGAAAGAGATGAAGAAACCAGCGTGTTTTGCAGGGGCAATTTTCAGATATGATGCGCGTATAACGAGCGAGATAACAAGATGGATATTGAATTATTCAGAAGTTGGGTAGCTGGAAGTGTTTGTTCAATATCTTCACTTCGTAGGGATCATATACGTGGTGATTTCATTACGGGTTACTAGCGCCAAATGTGAAGCATGAACACAAGCAGTTATGCGCTCGGTAATGGCATAAATGCATAGGAGAGGAGTGTTGTGCGGTGGTAACCAATTAGTCTTCGATTCCAAACCCATCACGTGCTTGCTCTCACCACTCGTGTTTACCTCCACATGACGTGTTAGAAACGATCTATAGAGGAAACCTACAAGGAATCCCTTTTCAAGCGTAGACCAAGGGGTGATCGCGTCACGGAAATTACACGTCCTTGCTCGTACGGCAATGTCTAATGATGGCAACACAGGGTCTCGATTTCTTAGACTAGGAGCTTATTTCGGTAACGATTGCTAGAGGGGTGTTGTTTTTGCAATGGGAATGCATTATGCACGCACTTACGGAATGGATAGGAATACCGTAATGCGGACTTGCATACGAGGCGGAGATGAGACGAGGAGGATACCCCTGACGAAACGAAAGTCTTTGGACGTTACCGTGAGCCGAGATGTTCATCTTACTGAGATGATGGAGAAGGGGGTGGGGGCTTAGGATGGAGAAGGAGAAAATGATGAATGTAGCTGCACTGAAGATGAATGCAACAGCTTAGTATGAAGTAAAGTTGTATAGGTGCAGTATTGTTCACGATTATTCAGAGTTTAGCTAATATAAAGTTGTACGACCGACATTATGTCAGTGTATGTCCGTAAAATTAAACAAACGAAAAACGCAGAACTATTGTGTGAAGTTTTTTTTTGCTTTGTGTGATTGTGTGTGTGTCGGGGCGGGGAATTCATAACCATGCATGGTCGTAGAGAATTGAAAAGTTTGATTGCAATACTGGTTAAGCGCCATTTCAAACCTTTAATAAATGAGTCCATCAGATAGAACAAAATAAATTCATTCCAATGATACTTCACTTGTTGCGTAACAAGGAATATTCTTGAAGTTACGACGAAAAAAAATGTCTCATATTTCATAATTATCTTTCTTGTTTTTTAAGCAGGTTTAATCGCAAATATCTCAAATTGACATGAATGGAGTTAATTCGTGTTGCATTGTAATCAATTATAGAAGATCGTTGGCGATGAAAGTTACCCGTCAGATCGACAAACATAGTATTCAGAGCACTTTTTCCCCCACTTCTACTCCGACTGGGGCTCTATAGACGAATACTTAAAAGGTTAACTGTTTCACCAGCATGTAATTTCCCTACCAAGGTTAAAACACAGCATTCGAATTCGAAATTATTGGATACTCTGTAAAATACATTACAGTAGGTCTACATGGTCCTGACCACGTGAGTGGGGCGGGAAATTTTCGCATGTGCAGGGCTATACTGGGGAAGTGGGTGAGAGTGATGTTATCCCATCAATACCTTTCTCCCTATCATGTTAGACCCAAAGTGGTTGATGTTCTTCATGCAAAAACACTCTAGAGTAACATGATATATGTTCTGCCTGTCGCCAGAGAGGGAGAGATAGAGAGATAGATAGAGATAGATGGAGGGAGAGAGAGAGATAGGTTATAAACATGTTACAGGTCTTTCCAACACACTGGTGGCCTTATTGATTGTGTTTTCGAGTATGAAGACGCCTATCCTGCTCGTCTGATATCATTGTAAGGGAAAACAATTGACTTTTTGCTCCAAAACCAGATGGATTTAGAATTCTCTTCGCGCACGCGGAGCATGACTTAATGTCTCTTTGTTGGTTTGTTTAGTTTACTTGTTTATCGTCAAGCCGTTTGACATGTTACCGTTCTGATTTATATGGGTAGGAAGTCACACGTGTGCAGAAACATAAAACTCCAGCATTTGAAGATTATTATTCATATCACACCATTATCATTTCCATTATCATCAATATCATTACCACTATTACTATTATCACTATTGGTATTGATATTGGTATTGGTATTGGTATCGGCATTGGTATTGGTATTGGTATTGGTATGATTATTATAATCATTATTATTATCATTGTTGTTATTATAGCATAGAAGTAGTACTAGCAGGTGGTATGAGTATTAGTTGAAGTATAAGTATCATATCTTTTTGTTATTATCAGAAACTATGGCAGGAATAATGCGATGTCACATAATTGGCGAATATCCCATAGCTAGGCCCACTTCCTCTGTTAATCCTCAATAATTGCCCTACACAGGACAATACCCTTTTAAACTCAAGTCTGGGAAAGGTTTGGTTTGTCAGTAGGCCTACCTATACAAGCGCGCATGCGTGTTCGACTATATACTCTACAACGCGCCCAAATATATGCATTATTTCCCATCGGTTCAAGTGAAATGTACTCATGTCTTAGTGGAGTGACGTTTTGACTTCAGATGGCATGGATGGGGAGCAAACTTTCTGAACTTCAGATGTAAAATTTCATTTGAAAATTAAGCTGTAAGCATAGATTGTCACACACACTCATACACACAATCATACAGAAAAAGAGAAAGAGGAAAAAAAAAACTCAAACGCAAACAAGTTTGACATCACGCGACGGGCTAATAGATGTGACGCCATAAACACTTTTCCGTTTACGGCGTCTGGTATCGACGAATTTGCTTATTCAATACGCAAGTTCAACCTGACGTGCAAGGCACACACAGAGAAAATGAATATACCAATTAATGAATAAGAAAATAAACATATAAATAAGCACAAAGATGAAGAGAAACAAACGAACAAACAAACAAGCAACGAAACAAGTGAGAAACACTTCACTAACCTTGAATAATTGGATGACCCTTGCCGGTAAAACAGTACCTGCCGTAGCAGACGTCCTCCGAAACATTCTGCAGAAAATGACAATACAGAAAAATGAGGGAGAAATATGACCCAGGAAAACATCCGCCATGGCACCAACACATAAGACAATCACAGAACATTTCAAGTTAAACGAATATGAGCTGCAACAGTATACTATACATTGCTATAATATGCTACCGGTATCTCAAATATTGCGTGACTTTGAGAAATAAAATGTTGCTGATGAACACGTTCGATAAATAAAAAAGGATAAAATCTATGAGCAACCGGATTTACCGGATTTTTTTTTTTTTGGGGGGGGGGGGGGGAGAGAAAGTATTGTATAAAATTAAACGGTTTGATTTATTGTATACTAATGATATCAAGATTCATTAACTCGTTTGATATTAACTCGATATGTTATGACTCGATTATATTAACTCTTAGATAGTTTGACAGTGAAAACACAATTTTAAAAGACATTTTAAGCTTGAAGTTTTCCAATCCATAAAAACGTCATTATGCATACATTTAACAAGCTACATTAACATTTAAACATCTCCTTTAGAAGACACAAAATGAACATTTCTCACTGAGCAATACTCGAAAGTAATCGTACTATACATAAACTTAAACATGAGCATATTTTTTTTTTCATAATGATAATAGGTCTGATAAAATTTATCAGACATTGATGTCCCTTACCATTCCTAACAATTTCTGCGACGATTTCATTACAGAATGATACTAAGAACCACAATATTGACAAAAATGAACGAAGAGAACATTAATAGATACTTACACGAAGTCACCATCGCAACTCAATTACGATTAAAGAGTAAAGCGCTCTTATTAAAACAAGAAATACTGGACAAGCATTTTGTAAACGCCTTTGATATTTCTTCAGGACTTGTATTTTATTACAAAGTGAACATTTACTGAGCTAACCATGTTATATCATTGTAAGCATTATATGAATATTTTCAGCTATAAAAATGCACTTTTTACTACGGATAAACTGATTAAGAAACGGACATCTCGAAACAAAGGGTTAACTTTTCCAAATGCCCTATGCCGTACTGCCTGCGCATGCGCTATGGATGTGCTACAGCTGCAATCAAGCGTAACGATAATTGATGACTGTGTCAGTCTGCAGTGAATGTTGGCTGACGGACAAACGAACAATTTATTTTCGTCGGATTTATTAAATCCGCGAATCGCAAATGTCACGCGCGCGTATTCTTTGAGCGTGTAACAACACTGCACTAATAACAGAAATTGCCATGACTGAGATATTTTTAGATATCGCAGATCGCTGGCAATATTGCAAGTGTGTTTTGACAGAGTAGAAAACATTTGTGCGGGATCGTCGTTTTTTTTTTTATGCCAGGTGGATTGACGAATGGGGAACGTGACAAAAAGAAGAGGGGGGAAATCGGCTTTCAAGGAAAGTATCGGTTTTCAAAGCTCACTTAGTACTCGAGGAACGCCGTTGCGGGAAACACCGCATGTCGTGTGGTTTGATCCTTCGCTTCCTACATTCTAGAAATAGATCTACACGCGTGCGCCTCTACAGATCACATTCTGGTTATTGACCGCTGTTATGTATACTCTCAAGGGCAGTTGGCACGTGGTCGGGAAAATGTTTCTTTTATCTGCCCCCCCCCCCCCCCCCCGCCAATCCTTTGCCATAGTAAGTTTGAATCTACATGAGCACATTATCTTAACATTACCAAGCAGGAACAAGTATACAAGTGTATTTCATCTCACGAGCGTGGTTTCAAGGACTGCAATACATTTATCTTATTGCGAACTTAAGACATCATTTAGATCGTCGATCTGTCACCCAAAAACAGACACAGCCAAAAATCAATCACTCATTCTGGTACAACATTGAGCTGAATGCAAGGACTTTTCCCCTTCTGAATACCTTGCTACAGGACGGATCAATTACTGTTTTGTTTATTATTAAATTTATTTATTTTTTTTAGGGAGGAGAAATAAAACAAAATAGTTATCTCGGAAGTTGACAGAAATGTAAAAGGCTTGTCAGATAGAGAAGTTGATGCCTTTCACGTTTCTATCACATGGTTGCCAATGGATAACGGAAGTTGACTATCATCGTATACCCAGCAGAAAATTAGGAAAACTTGTCACCTGCAAATTTACAGGTGTGTTTCCGTTGAAACTACGAGTCACATGAAAGACATGCGTACAGTGAGAGCAGCTAGATTGCATGTGATGGCGTGCACGCTGCCAACGAATCTTGCCCTTAGAAAAAGACAAATTCTATGAACTAATTCTCATGGCCTGAATTTATGCTGTCGCCTATATACTGACATCCTGTAAGCTGTAGAAACTCGGCAGGTTTGTTTGGACAGGTATAGACAGGGGCGAATGAGACGTTAACCCTTTGACGGCCAGCCGGGGCGTGCGGCGGTAATTAGAATAGGGGGACCACGACTTTTACGCAGACAGGATTATGTAGGGGTACGCAGAAGGTTAACGATGTAACAGTGGTCCTTACCGATCTATGAATAGACCTGTCCTCAGAGCCTGTACGATACTACGGAATCTCGGCTTCTCGTCGCCGAGCCGTGATTTTGTCGACTGCCGGCTGAACGTCGATGTCAACCAGTGCCGCACCTGCTCGGGCACCTCGTCGGACGTCACCTCCGAGAGGTCGTCGTCGTCTTCGTGGAGATGATACCTGTTTCAGTAGGAATTAAAATGACAACAGAAAGTGGACATTGATTAAACTCTGTGGATGCGACTGCTTTGCTGCGTCAACCAAATTCGGTATTACCTTCAGTACTATTCTACTATTACTGCTGCTACTATACACTTCTACCATACTACTACTACTACTACTACTACTACTACTACTACTACTACTACTAATACTACTACTACTATTACTACTACTATACTGCTACCATACAAGCTAAGAAAATTAGGTTTAACTTTGCACTTATACCAGTGTCACACTGGGAGCGCTTTTACGGGTGTAACTTTGCACCTTTCAGACGAAAAAGGTGCACCTTTGAAAGTGCTCATTGTGACACTGGTCTGAAAGGCGCAAAGTTGCACCCTTAAAGGTGCTCCCATTATTTTTTATTATTCATTCATTTTTTTCATCTATATTTTTGGATGGTAAGGGGGGGGGGGAGAAAGAAAATAAAATGGCTATTTCAAAAGTTAACAGAAATATAAAAGGATTGTCTGATAGAGATCGATGCTTTTCACGTATGTACATTATATGGTTTCCAATGGATAACGCAAGGTGACTAACATTGTATCTTATCAAACAGAAAATTAGGGCAGTGTTTTAGGAACAGAGTTGGACCCATCTATTGATAGGAGTGTATTACTGCTGCTGCTGCTGCTTCTACTACCATTACTATAGATATGGAGATTTACTAAGCACTAATATAGTGCAAGCCTAATATGCGGTCGTATTTTGTTTTACGTAGTTTAATTCCTCTACGTCAATCTGTTCTAAATTGACTTAGAAAAAAAAGACTCATTTTCCTTTTACAAGTGAAAGTCTTGGTTAGAGCAATTGATCAAATTGGTGTCAAAAATACGCACAGCCGAAAGGTACAATTTCTTCTTTTAGGACATTTATACCTTTTCAATCTGTGCATGCAGTGAGTTGGTGTTCGCTTAAAGGAGCAAAACAAGTATAGAGTTCGCAGCGATATCCTCCCAGAGAAAAACAACATGATTATCATAAAATATCTCAGCACTTTGCAACAAACAGAACACGCCGAGCTCGAGCAGGGGATAGCACGACCCTGGTGATATTAATTCTGGGTCCCCACGATCATGAGATTCTTTCTGAAATCGGACAGTAATCGTGTGTGTCTTGATATGGGTCTATGAATTGTGGCACGCGTATTCATAGGAATTGTGAATTTGAGTGCGTGAGTGATTGTGCATGCCTTTTTGGCATCCAGTTTCATCTATTTTTGTGTCATAACCATCCCCCTTCCCTACTCGTTTCAGACCAAAGTATTTACTTGTGCCCCAGTAAGTTTGAGTGATTCAATAATTGATGGATTAACACACTTATTTCTTATTATTTATTATCATATTATTTCATAACTCCAAACATATAATCAGCCACAAAGCTATAAAGGGAGAAGAAAAATAAATCATGAAAATCCTCTACATTGAAAACTACAGACAGTTTTAAAAGCGATGAAAATGGATGAGAATTAGCTAACAGCAGATAACAGTATGTTCGTGTATGCAAATGAAAGTAACAAACAAGGAAATCTAACACATTCTTCTCAAGCTATGCGCTCAAGTGTTGATTTCGTTCCTATTTACAAACATTCCGTCTTTGTCTCCGTCGAAACTGAAGCTGGAGGGCACGTGCTTCATTTCGAGCAGACAATCGCGAGCGATCCAAAAATCGATAACGGTCGCGCGCATGAATTGAATTACGCCTGCTTAAAGCGCGGGACTCTCGCACTCCATTTCTCGTAAGACACCGCGAGATTTTCACAACCGGGACGGGGGGACGGATACTCCATCGGGGGTTTTCAAAACTATTCAATGGATCGCTCGAATTACAACTATCTGTCATTTTATTGTTTCAGGGTGACACACATCGGTGACCACTTCTATATCAGGCATAAGATGACAGGAATTCTGCCGTGTGGAACCCAAAACATTTCCTTTGTTTGTTTGTTTGATTTTATATCCAATTCCTATTATCTTATTCACTTTCCAATTTTAGGCTTAACAGTTATCCCCATAAAAGACAGAACCTAGCTTAAACTGGATATTGGGGGAAGAAAGCACTAGATCATAGCTATTTACAAAGTCTCCCTTCTCTACCATAATTCAATCTCTTTAAGGTATTTTGTGGAACTTAAGTCAAATCAAATCATCATACAAATGGGTGACTCACAAATCAGAAAACGAAAGCTTGCTTCTACCTTCAAAAAATCATACGTCATACACTGTCATAGAAATTATTTTTATCTTCTTCTTTTTTCTGTCAAGGTATGGCACAAAATGAAATGAGACAATTTGAGAAGAAAATATGATTGTCAAGTACCCCTGTTTTCAACAAAATTGGTACCATTTTCTGTCTCATTATGAATTGATCATATATAAACTATGCAAAATTTGTGCAGAAAGAGAATCATGTACTTAGCGAAGAAATCGTCCACAACTACAACGATGGATGCGTCATACATCAACAAGAAATGCAAACGCGTAAGAAGTCTGCTACAATTTAATCACCGACAATAACGCATTATCATACATCATGTGAATTGATGAAACTGAATTTTAAATTACATTGAATTGCATTGACTAGTGCATTAACATTATTGTGGCCAGCTGTAAGCATTCCTAAAAAGAGCTTCAACTTGTGTTTATTTTGCTTTGGCATTCCTTTTTCTTTTGCTTTTGACATAGTTGCAAGAGGGTGCTCAGGATTAATGCCGTGTGATGGTAACAGCCCAGACACGGAAGATTCAACGTTTTAAGAATTTAATAGCCCTAGCTTTCCGAGCACGCCTTTTGGCTCGCCCACTCTTTCTTCATTCAGTCCCATGTGCGCAAATCGCCGTAAGCGTTTCCTGCTGGCGGCACGAAGTGAAAAAGGGCGTCATTTACGAATCTCCTGCATAATTTATTTCCTCAAGGTGCGGAAAAGGACAGACTCCCGGCTAATATGGCGAGAAATCAAAGGAGTCTCCGTGCAAAGCTCTAGAAAAAGTGACTGTCTCTACGTTCTCTGAGGATATGAGGTTATAGCGTGTTTCGGCAGCTTCTGTCTCGCGAGGAATAATTTAGAGTAAAAAGGTTCTCTCTCGCAACACACACTGCATCCTTGCCATTACAAACTATTTGCTATCTCAAATATACCGAGGATGCATGTATGTACGTTATTCGTGTGTGTCTGTGTATGTGTGTACGTGTGTGTGTGTGTGTGTGTGTGTGTGTGTGTGTGTGTGTGCGTGTGTTCGTGTGTGTATATTTGTAGACGTAGCAATGATCCTCCGTGCAAATCTCAAATGAACAAATCGTGTGACTTTGTTGATTGTAACAGTGACATTAACAAAACCTTTGGCATGATTAATTCCTACTCTAGATTTTTTTTTTTTTTACATTCTCGTGTGGTGTGGTATTTGCTATACACGCTGCCGTTTTTTGATGAACAGAAAAGAAAAGAGGCGAATTATTAAGTTGTATGTATAGACTTCAAGACAACAAGTATAAATGATGCATACATGCTATCTATGCAATGTGTCGTGTTATGAACAATATTTCTGTGTACACATAATACAAAAACTACAATATGTCAATATGTGTGTTTTTAGTGCCGAGTGGTACAGAATACCCCATAGCATTGTACACACTGCCCAAAGACCCTGGCACGAAAAAGAGTTAAAGGGATCGTATAGTTTTGGTTGAGACCTAAATTCAGGTTTCTAACTATTTTTTTTTGGTGAGATAATGAGAAACTTCTTATGAAATATGAAAGAGCATGCAATTCTATGAGGAATTTAATATTCATTTGATGAAAATTGGTTTTGAAATGGCTGAGACATCAAAAAAAAAAAGAGCAATTCTAATAAAGTGTGGGACCCATACTTCATTACGATCGCTTTGTTTTACTTTGTTTTTGGATGTTTCAGTCATTCCAAACCCGATTTTCATTAAATTAACTTTGAATTCCTCTTAAAATGGTATGCTCTGTACTGTATCATAAGAGTTTTCTCGGTATCTCGCAAAAAGTTAAAAGCCCAATTCTCATCTCCACCAATACTGTACATCCCTTTAAGAGAAAAGAATGAAAAAAAATGGACAATATCTTTGCCTATATGTTAGCATAAATCAAAGAAAAAAATAAATGGACAGTGAAAATGTACAATGCACCTATAAAATGCCTCTGGAAATCAAAACCCTAGTTTTGTATCCATCTCGGCATCAAAAACAAAGTTTACGAGTTTGATGATTTTAAGTCACTGATTCTCATTTGTAGATACCGACAAGTCCAATGTACAGGTGCATCTGCGAATTTAATGTGTAAGTTTGTTCCGCAAGGTGGTGTTAGACATTAACCTATTTCTAGGTGGTTAATTCATTGGAGAGTAATCAGTTTTATTGCTTCGCCCTCCGGTTCGAACTTATGATGGCTGCAAGCAAATTTTGTTTTGTTGGATAATGATGTCAATTTGTGAGATTAATTTCATTTCATTGTTGTCATTTCGTTTACTTACCCACGTCCATACAATACAATATTCTTGCAAAATTCGACCAACATCAAGATATTACTTTGCAACGCGTTTAGGGAATTTCCTGAGTTTAAACGCGAGGTAGATCTTAAATGGTTAGGGGCCAAAGAAAAATTAGATCCCATGTCTTTTTGTATCTTCATGTCATTAAACTGATTGTTTTCTTTTAATTTTCACGTTGCACATAATATTTATCCTATCATGATTTTAGGGAAAAGAGTGGGACGTCAAGTGGCTTGATTTGAATTATGACTTTGAATGTAAAACTTCGTGTTTTCTTATCATGTATCTAAGCAAATCCATTTCCTCATATCCCGTGTTCACATTTTTTCATTAGTAAAGTTTTATCTCAAGAAGTTAGAAACACTGTAGGCGAGTCCTTCATTATAGCCAGAAACTCTAGAAAGAGAATCTTTAAATCGAAAAGAGAGCAGCGAGAAGTGAGGGAGTAAAAAAAGAATGCGCAGAACGAATGAAGTGCATGATGTTATTTAATCGATGAACAGTAGTCACACGAAGTCTAAAAGGGGTAGATGGTTTTGAGGATGACTTTTCAGAGGGAGAAATAAAATTTCAACAAGCAAGCAAGTAACAAACAAACAAACAAAATGGGGTCAATGGCTTTTTTTTTTCATTTGATGAAACAATGGGTGTAGCTCTAGCCAACTTAAGGTACTCGCATGTTCGACCTACATTCTGAAGATTGAGCGGCCTTTTTCTGTCAACACCACCCCGGCGGAGAATATTGATCAGACTAGGCCGATAATCAATAGCGGATCCCGTGTGTTGAGCACTCGTCATCACTACAAGTGCGCCTGTTACTCCGGATCTGAGTTGTCCCCAACCCCTAACCCTCTCCCCCCCCCCCCCAACACACACACAGATTAAGGGGGTGTGGGGCTCCACACGTGTGAAATTGAAGCTTTCTTGATTACAGCAGAGTTTCAGTAAAATTACGTTCTTTTGATAGGTGGTTAACATTTGCGAGATGTACGATATAAGGAAAAGTTTCATGTTGGTAATTACGTCGAGGAAGGAACAAAATCAAAGCCTAGGTAATATCGGTTGATTTTTTGTTTAATAAAGCTCACATATTCTTATCACTTTTCAAATTATTATGTCTTGAGTCTATATTTTCCCTTGGATTTAACCAAAAGTATTTGTGAAGAATAGACCTCATTGGAATTTTTCCTTTTTTATTACGCATAGCAATCATTTTTGGACGACACGCTTGTCGCCACAGATTGAACAGTTGCAAGGCGAAGGGACGCATACTCCACACACATCAAGTGCACTTCAATTCCAGTATTTTGATTGGTCGCTCATAGAGATAAATCACGCTGCCATGATCAAAAGAAATCGCTACACACCATCTCGCTCGATTGTCAGTTTTGATGAGAGTTAACGACCATCATTTCATGTTGCCTGTGTATACACTTATGTTCCGTGTATTCAATAGCTTGTCCGCCGCACTGTTTGGATTGGCCTGCGAGAAATAAAGGTAATGAGTAAACACTGAAAGCTGCTCAAAACTGTGACGAGGAATTTACGCAGTGTTTATGAAAAAACCCTTTATCATTGCGATCAAATGGTCCGTAGTCATTTCTAACAATCGCGGAACAGATGTATATATCTGTTCGCCGGAGCATCTTGTCTGCTATATTTTTTTTTTCCAGTATGATTACACGGCTGATGATTGATGATTTGTATATGTTATCGTCCCTACCGACACGGCTTCTGTTATTACAATTCTTTATCGATGCTGGAAGCTGTTCGATTAAGAGTCGTCTTCAAGCTGTCACGACGTTCGGAGTTTACAGCTTGCTGGGGGGGGGGGGGGTGTTGTAGTTAAGTACAGGTTACAAGCTTGTGGTGACTGCTCTCACTAAGTGATAACTTCTGTTTAATAACAATAACTTCAAGGCTTATTGTATCCCTTACCCAACGTTCCAAAAGAATGGAAAAAAAAAAAACTTCGCTATGGTTTCTTCACTAGTTAAGTTTAAAGTGTTATTTTCCTCATTTTTTTTAAAAATCGCATTAATTACATTAATTCTTTCCCTTTTCTCTAGCCTCCTCCAATTCTCTTGTTTCCATGACTACCTACGTGGATGCAAACATCCCTTCCACAAATTTCGATGAGGAAAAAAGAAGAAGAAAAAGAAAGCACTGTCTATGCTTCTATACTCCTTTACTTTGACAAAGGGATGCAAGTGACAAATTTCACTAGTTCAACATTTTACTCAATTTGTTGGCACTGTTACCAATATCACATGCTTTGTGCTTTCCCCGAAGTTAGCAGAAATCACATCTTTCGGGAAAAAAAAATCTTTGATGATAATTTCTCAAAACTGAATCATTACTGACGTATATATTTTCCTAAAAAAAAAGTTGAGCACACTTTGGGCGTCACTTGCTTTCTTTCGCCACAGAAGAACAGAATACATTTCTATCGCAAAAGCGTATGATGGATTTAAACCTTTTAATAGGGGACTCAGTATGTGACTCGTAACGTCAACCTTAAGTACGGGACGTTTCTACAAAACATAGTCAATTTAAAAGAGTATGTGCAGGACTATAGTCTATGACTCGGAATGTAGTTTCACATCGTGTGCTAGTTGTTTTATGTGGATGGTGTGAAATCAGTGAAACAAATTTTAATGGTGACAATAATTTTACTGTGGAGAGGTAACGTTTTCCTCCTAATTCTTATGTTATTGTCGCTTTTTACGATTGATAAATACAAACATATAGACACACGCATGTAATAGAGAGGGAGAGACAGACAGACATAAACAGACAGACAGACAGACAGACTGATAGACAGATAAAGAGGCAGAGAGAGGAGGGGGGGGGGGAAGAAGAGATGGATTACGTAATCTCATCGGTGCTTACCGCAGTTCATCTTGTCGTAGCGCGTCCAGGACGGACGCTGCGTACTCGAGGTTGTCCTTCAGGTACTTTTTGGACACGTCGTCCTTTTCTAGCCTGAGAACCAGACTGCGCAGGCGCAGGGCTGCGATAACAGCGCCCTCTGGTGACGTAGCCGAGGGCATGGAGTCGCCCATTTCGAGATCGATGCTGGCTAGGGACTCCTCGTCAAGGGATTGGGATTCCTGTCGCTTGAGCTTTCGCTTTGCATCTGTTTTCTTGATTATTCTGTACTCTGTTTCTAAGAAGAAGAGTAAAGAGACAGAAACAACGAGCAAAATTCTCATGAGTGGCAGCGGTAGGCTTGAATGTGTGGGGAGTGCACCTATGCATGCTTACTGGCCGTTAACGGTCTCCCTGACACTGTACAGGCGTGCTAACCTGGAAACATTGAACTGCACATTACTTGAATATGAGACCAATCTGAAGCAAATAATTTTCACACAACAATAGATATATAATGTACTCTTAAATGAATCCCACAAGGATTTAAACAGTCATCCCCCAGCATTCCCACTGATTCCCACGATCAGTTACTAGCCATCTCCTTTAAAGCCACGATTTACCATTGGGAACAGTGATAAAAAAATGTTGAGTTATCACATTAGATGCATATGTATATTTCAGTTGTATCACAAAACATCAAACCATATAAAAATTTCGCAATAGAGCCACAAATATAATAAGGTAACACTCATTTTCTCAATAAAACATGAATTTAGACGATTTATTCTGGAAACGATTTCGATAACACTATTGCTCACATTTTGAATGTTAAACAATACTTAACATTGATAACACTGATAAACATTTTTACATTGGTTGTTTCTATCCATGCTGACATGTTAGAACTATTTTGAAGCACTAAAGCTGTTTTTTTTTTCATCTGCAAATAGTAAATAGTGGCTTTAATGTCTCAAGACATTGACTTCAATCATTGGGACATCTTTACAAACATTGTGACGAATTTGTTATGTGTATTTAAGTTGTTTTCTTATTGAGTAGTTGCAAAATGTGTCAGCAAGCTTTTACATCTGAACATGTATTTCATCTATATAATTATTGATCCTGATCTTCTGACTAAAAAAAAAAGTACATTGAGTTTATATACAAAACATTCCATCTGACTGCTCCGTGATAAATGACAAAACAAACGATCATTTATAGTTCCTCGGCACTGAAGCACCTACGCTGTAAACAAAACAAAGCTGTTCACTTCACTTAAAGTTGCTTACTGGATACCTGATCTGAGATAATCAACCTGTCAAAATCTTAGAAAAAAAAAAACAAACTTAACAAACGTGTGAACCTCAGTATCAATTTCAGAAAAGTCGTTGATTTATGTTTTACGTAAACTTTTGATAATGTCGACAAAACCAAACGTTATCTTATCAAATCAATCAATTCATGCACGGTAGAAATTCTGGTTCACAGTCAGAGCGACTTTGTAAAATAAATTATGTCTGTTGTGCAATCCTTCTACACATCACTTGACTTATTAGATTCCGTGTGTTGTACAAGGATTTTAATATCACGTGACTTAATAGATTTTGTGTTTTGTGCAAGGCTTCTTCATATCACGTGATTTAATAAATTCTGTGTGTTGATGCAAGGCTTCTTCACGTGATTTACGTGGTTTAAAAAATGTTCTGTTTGAGCAAGGTTTCTTCATATCACGTGACTTAATAAATTTTATGTTGTGCAAGGCTTCTTAATATCATGTGACTTAATAAATTATGTGTGCTCTGTAGAAGGCTGCTCCATATCACGTGACTTACTTTTGCCATCCATCTTGCCTCTTGGACTACCAGGACTTTCTCTGTTGGCATTGTTCGGTGGATTGGCAACTGAAAGATAAAAATATAAAAGGAAAAGGAAAAAAGGTCAATACCCAATGTAACGAGAGGACAAACTTGTTATAAAGTTGTAACATAGTTGGAAATACACGCAAATAAAAGAAGACAGAACAAAATATAGTTCACTGATGTATGAAGGGTCGATTACTTTTCTTATTATTGTAACTTCATGTCATTGTCACTGTCTAAGTTTGTATCCCATACCACATGAGACCCCCGTCATACGAGTAACACAGTATCTTTTATTGTGTTAGTCTCGCAGTCATAAAATGCGTTCCCTATTTAGTAGTAATCACTGTGGTTGAGTTGATAAGACCACAGGCTATCAGTCCTAGATTCCACGGTTCGAATCGCTGACAGCAGCGGTTATGCAGCAGTCCTTTGTCAAGGGGGGTGCGCGTCACGAATTCGACACCCACGAATCTATACAACCCATGTGTCATACAGCCCATAAGTTCAACACTAATAAAAAAGAGGCCCACGAGACCGAAAAATTAAGCCTCGTATTGTAATATCGAACTCGTGGGCTGTTTATACCTAGTGTCGAACTCATGGACCTTGTTTGCCTAGCGTCGAACTCATGGGCTATACGACCTGTGGGCTGTATGACTCATGGACCTTTTTCAATGTTGAACTCGTGGGCTGTATGACTCGTGGGTGTCGGTCTCGTGGGATGACCCCGTCATGGCACCTTATCCCCATTCGATATAGCCCTTCAGAGGAGACTCAGCGTTGTCGGTCGAGAGGTAGCTCGCTTACAAGCATTCATTGCTGCCTTGGCTGTTACGTAAAATATTTCAGAATTCATCTGTTTTCGACCCCAAAGGTTTAATTCTCACGGAGATTTCATCTTGATATCACAAGCATCGATTACCGCTAACATTGACTGAAAGTTACTGTAAACAGCACAGAGTTTGAGAAAAAAAAAAAAACCCGAGTACAGATGAGTATGAGGCTGCAGGGAAGTCATGTGTATCAACTTGTATTGCATTTTCAAAGTTTACTGCGGCGACACGTGCCTATAATTCGAAAAGTTGATATCTGTTATACGTAAAATAAAAATCATTATCACAAGGGATATCACACAAACACTATCTATAGTCAGATGGTAGTTGTCAAGGACAGGCTAAGTGTTTCCCTCATGAAACACAACGCACGCCACAGAACGCACGGTGCGCACCCACTTCTGATGCACGCGTAAACTAATACGAACAACATCGTTTTATTCCACAGCTACGACAGGCGAGGAGCACGGCCACCCCCCACCACCAAGCCATTTTCGAAGTTCTCCAAAGATTGAGCTACCAGGGGTATTGATTTCGGGCGAGCGCTGATTCGGCGAGACGCGAACAACACCTGTTCTCTAATATCTCAGATCAAGAATGAGATCGTATGAAATATCGAATGCTCGCTGATCGGAGGCGCACTCGACACAAACAGGAGAACAATATTTCATATGATCGACTGAGTTCGTTATTTGAGTGTAAAAATAGGACTTTTGTCCTCAAGACAAGCAGCAAAAAGTCTATTAGTGGATTACCGACTTATGAATTGATCAATATCTGATGTTAGAACAGCCAATTAACTTCATCAATATGTCTACCGTTCAACAAAGGGCACTGCATGTGTCACATTATGTAGTCATAAACTTGATATTAAACGATGGATACCCACAAAAAAAAAACGCATTTCAATTCCATGTTTATTTCATAATTACTGTTAACAAACATCACTTGTCAGCGGCAATAATCAGAAACTAATCATTTCACAGTAATATAACGAATTGGCTTTTCGCCCAACTACAGCATAAACTACACAAAATGTTAGAGAATTATGATTTGGCCTTTCAAATATATGTAATTATAGGGAAGAAAATGATATTAAACACATTAGATTCACGGGATGATATATTCAGACTTACGATATCACTATATACGATTGTTTCGAATTTTTTGAACCTCAAAGCTGTAGCCATGGCTTGCAGCTTCATTCTTCTCATGTAATGTGAAGATATTGAATTAAGAATAAAAAGAAAAACACTCAGGATTGCTTTCAAAACGTGTTTATTCAGCTAGGTGGGCGCAAAATATAGATTGTACAGATTTCGAATAAACGCCACAATCGTTTAATACTTCAACGCGACTCTCCTTCACAGTTTATAGATCTGTTTAAAGGAGACATAGCCGAAATCTTGTCATTTCCCATAACTGTGTAATCCTTTTGACGGATAAAAAATAAAAAGGTATTAAGATAATGTCTCTATAGAAACGCTAAAAAACCAAATCCTTTCAGCTTGATGCATCAACAAAATCGTCTCTTCAGATGGAATGAAAATAATCTAAACGCGAGAGTTTATGATTTCGGACATTTCGAGGCGAGTCCCCTCACAAACCCTGAACTAAAAATAAATTCCAGCACCTATACATTATTTTAATCTCGGAGATACGCACTGCGAATATCGGCCTCAACGTGCCCCTCGCAAAATAGCCCAGGGGTCCTGTGCGTATGCTCCGCTGACGTCAGCAGACCACGTGACGAGATGATCTCCGGAGCGCAGGTATTATGATTATCTATGGCGGAGCATCCTCCGCTCACTACAACAGGCGGGAAAGAGGGTAAAACACATCGTCTGCACGCACTCCTACGAAAGCTTAATGGGGAAGGCAATCTCATAGCCAAATCTGTTTCTTTTTTTCCCCTCTTCCTCCAATAAGAAAATGATTTCTCCAAAAAAGGCAGAATTCTTCTTCTTACTAGATCTGATTTACGAGAAGTAGGGATATCATAGAAAAAACGAAACCAGACAAACCGCGATATTGATAGTTCTCTTGATATCTGTTCATTAGTCCGCAGTGGAAGGAAAATGGAGCTGAGATATTGATTTCTGTGTGTGAGCGACGCATAATTATAGCATGATTTGCGCTCTTCTGTTGGACAATTATGCGTCCCCGCAGCCATGTCGCCAATAAATTAAAATCAAACTATACTACCCCTCTCACAAGCATACATCTTTTTCAACGTGAAAAGTGCAGCCAGAAACGCAGAGCAGACCTATAACACCTTTAACGTGGCGTATGCATAGTGTGAGAGTATCACACAATTTCTGCCAAAGGTTATTGAAATCTTCCTTATGATACTCTGAAAAAATGGATGGGTATAATGTTAGTTTGAGATATGAACAACCATTAATCTACTTTTAAGAAGCTCGACACTTTCTCCATGTTTTCTGATTACTTCAGATGACTTTGGTGAGTGACTTACTGGAGACAGGGAATAGACATCTGAAATAATAAGCCGATTCGCAGTTCCATTTTGCGCATGAGCAGAAAAGAGGTCATTCGTACCAACAGGCATGTGGGTTTTTAAATTTACTGGGATAAGCATCTGCGATGTAATAATTATCCACGTAATCCTCATAAATGTTGCTAGCCAGCACATCCACCTGACAGCAAAAGTGGTATTTGGCAATATCAATAGAAAGCGAGTGTTAATATACATTCAATGCCAAATGATTAAATGGATGATTTCACAGGTGTTAATTGACGGATCATTCTGGTCATCTGGTCGCTACGCAAGTTCATTCTTTGTTTAACAGGATTGATGAATCCATATTGTTACGTAAAGCTTATGCATTATGTCGCTCTGAAACGAATGAAGTGCCCCTAACCGACTGAGAAAAAGAAAGGTCATTCGTACCAATGTGCCCATGAGCTATAACTCCGAACTGGCTTATTGTTGTTTGATTGTTTGATAAAAAGTGCCAACATGAATTATTACCAGTCATAACAAAATACTGGACAGTACACGTTAAGAGTCTTGTAAAGAATCATACACCATTAAGAGAAGGGCAACATTGGTTCAGGATCATCATTCTGTACCAAAGGCTACAACCTACCAATCGAGAAGCTAGTATTCAAAAACATAGACCACATTTTTTTTTTCAAAATAATATACTCACATTATCCTGAATCAAAAACGGATCACTGAAAGCAAGTACTATGAATATTAGATGAAACGTTTATAACTTTCAGCTACCACGACAAATAGCAGTTTTTTAATAAAGACGAAATCAAGTTACATCACAAATAACAAAGTCAATGTGCTTTTGATTTTTTTGACATATCCATGAAGAGGGTTGACATATCTACAGAGAGGGTTTTCACCTTTAAGATGGCTTCCGAAACAAGGGTATAAAGTGGATAGGGCAATTATGTGATAATGAGAGATAATTTAATGCCAGAACGCTCCCGTGATCATCAGGCTAGCCCACGCTGAAGAGTCGGGGTGACAACCGTAAACGAAGAGGAGTTCAAGTGGTCAAATTGACGAGTGGTTCGCGCTTCGCTCGAAATGGCGGGAAATGCATATCGCGGAGTTTGCGAAACTATAAACACTTTTTCATTTTTGTTTTTGTGTTTTCATGATGCGTAACTACCCAGCGGTTAATGGAAGAGCTATGGAATTACCGTTAATGTTGTAGTGCATCTTTTCCACAGGAATTAATGTATAAAAATGAAATATGGCTTGAAATATCAGAGGACTGCGTGTGAAAGAGTGTCAGTGCTCACACAACACAGAAGGAAATGCGGGTAATGCGGGCAACTTATTATCTGAAAATGAAAGACTGTCTCCCGATATTGTAAACTGTTATTAAGTTTATTTCATCTTTTGCTATAAACACCTTTTGAAACAAATAGTCATCAGTGATCAGAAACAATATGTAACATATTTTTAGCACTTGGACATAAGTTGACAATGGTATGCGTTTCCGTTTTTAGGAGCAAACAACAGCAAGACATATTGTATCATGTTAATCAGGTTAAAGAAGAGATACATCTTATCTTTATCATGAAAAACAATATAGGCCTACGTGCATATATATATATATATATATATATATATATATATATATATATTTATGCATTTTCAGCTGTAATCCGTCGCTGAAATTATGCATACGCACGTCTTGAGTGATATAGGTTATACAGTGTGCTACAGTTCACTATACACACACGCGCGCTCCGTGATACACGCAAACGCCACATATATGCAGCAAACCTCATATACGGCGCCAGCCCTGTCTTATGGTCAGGATATACCGCGCATCAAACGAGTGAGTGGCGAAGTTAATCTGAAGAAAGGCCTGGGGTAGATTAGTCTCATGGTGTCATGAGCCCTGCAATAGATATGCCAGTATTGAACCGTAGGTCCCAGAAGAATTGC
The DNA here is from genome assembly GCA_033980235.1 of Diadema setosum. Classification (NCBI taxonomy): domain Eukaryota; kingdom Metazoa; phylum Echinodermata; class Echinoidea; order Diadematoida; family Diadematidae; genus Diadema; species Diadema setosum. The sequence continues at coordinate 27,236,479 of CM067080.1, read as the reverse complement.
CAAATCACCTCATCTCTCCCCCCCCCCCAAAAAAAAAAGAGAGAGAAAAAAAGTTAGCTCCACACGATTCTCCTCACATAATATGGCGTGTTCTAATACACCCGCTTGAAGCCACACAGTGCAAATCTTTCCTAATATGATTTTAACGCAGGCCCTTTACAGCAGACTACATCGACATTGGAAATCAACCGACTTATCCGTTATCATTTCTTTTCTGCCGAAAATCCTGGATACATTTATGACTTTCCTTTTTTTTTTTCCTATTCGTTTAAAAAACCAACGTGCAAAAGCTGCAAAGGATGCAGAATGAATATGCGCGAGTAGTGCTTGGACGTTGGTTGGTATAACACCCCCAGCGTTCTTTGCTAACCACATTAAACTGGCTCTCTATTAAAAAAAAAAAATCAAGTTACAATACTGTATAATCACCTTCAAAATCTTTCATAAGCTTGTATCTTCCTATTTTAAACCCTTTGATTACTTCTTAATCGGCCAATTACCACGAAACACGATACTCTCAGAATAGCACTGAGCGGGAATTGACCTCGAGTCCTCCGATTGGGAGTCGGGAGTCCTATTCACTATGGCATAGCGATCATTATAATCGTCATTATCATTATCATTGCCATCTTTGTTACAGACATTATTCATAACTTCTTTAGCAAGTGTTTAGTACCACTTTTACTTGTATCAGCATCAGAGGTATGTTTTACTTTTGATTTAAGTGTAGCCATGAACTTGTATTCTTGTCTTAAAGTGTTTCCTTCATCAAAGTGAAAACAGTGCTTGTGAGCTCATATTATCAAAGAACTTTTTTTTTTTTTTTACGTTGCTGTTCGTGCACCAAGCTAACATTGACGGCAAAACACTCGATCAAGATTCTAGCGTATTACAGATGTCAGAGTTACCAATTCTCGCTCCTATTTTTATTTTTTCGCGCCAATCTTCCGGTGTTTATTTTGCCATGCGGCCTCTCGTGCGATCAGACATGCGCGGGCACGAATAGCGTGGGATTATTAACCAGCCATTGGTACTTGGAGGTTATCCACGCAAGCAGCGCGACATGCTTCGATCAACGGTTTCGGAAGCGCCATTCTGTTAGCAGGCGACAGCATCAAGATCCAAGCGTGTGAGAGTATGCGTTTTGTTATGTGTGTAGGTGTGTGTGTGTGCGTGCGTGCGTTGCATCTATGCGTATGTATGCGTGTGTGAAAGTTGGTGTATGTAAGTGCGTTTGTGTACTTTGTGAGTTCTTCAGATTTTGTATGTACCCTAATAGTGTAATTGAAAATGTATCTACTACAAGTACTTTAAGTGCGTAAGTGTATGTGTATATTCTGTGCGTTTGCGAATGTATACATAGTAAAATTGTGTATGTGTATGATAAAGTTTGTATGTCATGTAAATGCTCTTTCTATGCATCCATTCTATACGGTATGCCGTTATTATGCATATGTGCATACAGGTAATGTTGACAAAGAAAAGAGAGTGATTATTTGCATGAAAAGTGTAAGGTGCATCCGTGTGTTCTGAGATTTTAAAACAAAATAGCAAGGTGAAATGTCGACGCCATAATCTCCCCCTTTTTTGTGTAACTTGATATTTTAGGTCTGTTAACACCAAGAAAATTGTGTGTGTGTGTGCGTGTGTGTGTGTGTAATTTTAGTAATCGTAGTACATACACTCCTTGAATATACCGGGATGATCTTGCCAACAAAGTTTCTGGCAGATATTATGAACATTCTGGTATATTAGCATGGTAAGAGTATTTACAAGGAAGGCTATTTATGTTACATTTAAAAAAGTGCTAACAAATCCAGGCAGGCGAAAAATCATCCTGTATCTCACAGCTTATAGAAGTATGTCCAAATTTTCTTCAATGTTTCAGAAAATCACCATGGTGTACACACATAATTAATGTATAGATAATTTTATCAACACGCGTCCTACCAAGATTGTATATCTGAAGTTGATTAGCAAGTCCTAAAGACAAGTCTAATTTGGTAAACACTTTTTAGAATGGAAATGTTTTTTTTTTCTTTTTTGAACGCAACGTATTTCTTGTCATGGTCTCTTTTGGTGGAACCCCCTCCACATTAAAGAAAAAGAAAAAGAAAAGTGGTTTCCTCAATACATAGTGAAAATCTGCACTCAAGTTTTCCGTGTATAGTGCTCAGAAGTACCCTCACGTTGATTCCTCTTCAGAATTCAATAATTGTGCCGATTCCGAGGTTAAACATTACTCACCGCTACATACGATTTAGAAACACAAGATGACAACACAAACAAAAACAACTCGTCTAACACACACACACACACAACACACACACACACACACACATACAGACACCAAAAATATATATGTCTTGCGGAATAAAAATGTGTGATTCCACTGTATGTATGCGTGGCATCTTTGGCGACACATGCATTCACAGCGCATAACCCTGGCTGCGCTGCGTTATCCGCCGATATATAAACATTGCCTCGGTATTCAATTTTGAAATCCAATTTTCCGTGAATTAAGTGGGATTACCGCGTATGGGTATTCGATCCCGGCGAAAGCCCGGGAAATGACTACGCAGACGACAGAAGAAAGATGGCGGGTTCTGGAGATGTGATCGAATAAACAAATAGGTGAAGTCACCAAGTGGGGGATGCTCCCACGAAGAATGCGATTTCTTCCCACATGCAACAATTCAGTCGAGTGGACTAATGGTTATATGCGAAATTGGCTCGACGAAGACATCTACAATGATTGTTGCGCGGGACTTGTTTGATGTGGTTAACGTGAGAATGTTATTCTACCTGACACGGCAGCCAATATTGGGCTCTAAATGTCCTGTAAGTTTGATATGTGATAAATGGATGTCGCAAAGCGTTATACCAATGTCAGGTCTGGGAAAAGGACGTAGACGGTAATAAAACTATATGGTGATACAAAAAACTCTCATCGGCTGGGAAAAGATGTATTATCACAACAAAATTAAACTTCAGCCATCTTTTATATTTGACTGGCTAGCTTTTATCCACTTAAGGATTCCACTAAATCAGATGATTCTTGCCACACCTTCGCCGCCTGCCTGGCAATGTTTTGGGATCACTGTAGCATAGAAATATGACAATGTGTATCCATCAATCCCCATTCAAAGCAGGATTAGTCTGTCTAGGGGGCATTTCATGAAGCGTTTTGACAGATTTTTTTTTTCTGACAAAAAAAAAAAACTGTTGTAAGCTACGGAAATCCTCGCATCTAATTGGTTGAGAGCAAATTTGTCTGACAAATTTGTCTGACAAAACGCTTCATGAAATGCTCTCAGAACACCATATTAGGCAGCGATGATGATGGGAAGGAATCACTTGGTTTGACGCTACCATTCTGTTTATCTCATAGTGATATCCACGATACCTTTTTTTTTTAATATTCCTGAAAAAAGGTATTGCAATGGTGAACAACATTCTCATGTACAAGATTTGTCCAACATTTGTGGTGTGGAATTAACACTACATCATAAATGCATATCTGAACTTTATTTAGATATTGGTCTCTTCTACACAAACACACACACACACACACACACACACACACACACACACACACACACACATATATATATATATATATATATATATGTGTATGTATATATATATATATATGTATATATATATATATATGTATGTATATATATATATATATATATATTCTTATATACTCATAAAAACAATAAACAAAATAAAAGTATGAAACATTTCCGCTATTCTGACGAAAAGGGGTCTTGTTTTAAGTTTGTTCTGCTTTCCATACACTTCATCTATTTAAGAGATAAACGAACCTGCTGGCTATTTTTGTCGTAATTTTGAAGATATTTTATTAATGCTGTAAGCAATAGGTTACATCTCAACAAAATCAAATGTTGGTAAATTTATTTTTAACGTCAAACAAAGAGACTGAGACGAAGTTGTCGAAACGGGGTCACTCTCTTTAACACACACACACGCACAACACACACACACACACACAAACACAAAACAAACAAAGAATATCCAAGGGCAGTCAGCATTATCCAGATGAAAAAATAATATAGGATGTAGGCCCTAGAGTAAAAAAAAAATAACCAACAACATATTTTGAAACCAAAAATAATATCTCGTTTCATTAAAAAAGCACAGCTCTTTTAAATAAACACCACTTTTTTCATCTAAAAACACATTTCCTTCTTGTTGAAAAAAAAAAGAAGCTAAATAACACAAAACCATAATACCGTAGTCGGCAACTCTAACATCGGATGGTGTCAAATCGTCTGCTCGTGTAGAAACAAAAGTTTATCAGTTCTCCAGAGTACCACGTATTGCCTGCTTTACTTCAGAAGTAGACTTACTGTATTTTCCTCTCTGCACACGTCTGTTCTCGGTCATTGAAGGTAACAAGAAAGAGGCACAGTTCCCGTAACATCGTCTAGTCAAGTCATTTTTTTTTTCAGGATTGCTTGCAGTCCCATGCGGTTACTTCGAGTGACCAATCCAAATCTTAAAAGCAGGTAGGCTAGGAAATTCCCTGAAGGAAGGAGTCCTTCAGGATCTCTCGAGTCGAACACTCGTCATCGCCATGTTATGCTGCTCCTCCGAGATCAAACAACATCGTCTCGTACGAGAACATAAACCCTCGTTGTTCAGCAAGTAATCATATGTTGATGACCCTTGAGATAGAACCCGGAAGAGGTTCACCAGCAGTGGGCAACGAAGAGATCGAAAGTGATTATTGATTTAAATAATAGGATTTCTATTTGTTTTTTCTCCTTTTTTTTTTCTCGCTCAGTTCCACCAGTGGCGCTATAATGCGCTAACTGCTGCGCACCGGTTGCATCGCTACTGGGAGTGCACGCCAGGGCAAAGTTTGAATAATACATCATGCAGACACTAACTTTGAGGTCGCTTGAAAAAAAAATTTCTTCAACTCGCTTGAAAGAAACGCCGTGTAAAGTTTACAGGCACTCATGGCAGCTCCAGCAAATTTGTGATGAACACTACTACTATCAAACCATTCAAACGCTCATTGATGTCTGGAGACATGTGATTCAACGGCAATACATAATTTATCATGGTCAAACCTTATCATATTCTTTGAATATATTATAAAAAACTAAAAAGAATGTTTGTTTTACTACGGTGACGAAGTTTGAGGAACGTAAAAAATATACTATGTGGTAAAGTTGTGTTTTCCTGTTTAATGAAAAGAAACTTCCAACTTACACAGCATTATTGCCAATGGATGCTGGACTCCATATATTATGCAATACATTTTTCTTTCCTCTACAGAGAGCTGCAAATAGCGACGGCTTCTCACTGATGGTGGCATTTTCATCTTTAACTCAACGAAATATCACATCATTCATTCCCAAACGACGATACGGGCTTGCCATGTAAATGTGTAGAGAGATGAGAGAGTAGGGCAGAGAGAGAGAGAGAGAGAGAGAGAGAGGGAGGGGGGGGGAGGGGTGAAGTTACCAATTTGTGCCGAGTGCATTTGTATACGAGAGCAGAGGAGAAAAGCCCGTATCATAGTCGGTTAATGATCGGAGACGTTGCTTTATGGCAGACAAAAAAGACGTCAGGAGTTCTTGTGCGCAAAAGGAGTGGATATTGATTGAGGGGAGAACGTATCTGATATGATATCGCATTATGAATCTATTTCGGAGAACGAACGACCCCCCTGTAGCTTTCTTCATGGCCAGTAGGCTGCAGAGAGCACAAGGGGTAATGGGGAGCGTGTGCGTGATATGGGAGCACAAAAAAATCCTTTCCCACGCCCCCATACACCGTCTGGTATGATGACAATGAATGCATGTTTGGATGCGTTAAGTGAAAACTGGTTACAATCCCTGCAATATTCGTCTTTGTATCAGCATCTATGCAACTACTAATACAAAATGGAAAATATATAGCATTCTGCGAGTGATAATCTCCCCATACTATTTCTCTGCATGATCACTGATTACAGTAAAGGACTGTATTTCTAAGAGTCGACGTCTGCTGTCAACAAAGATACATAGTGCATAAATAATTGTGAATTGATGAAACATTAAAACTCCTGCCACATGAAAGCTATAACATAATGAATACTACACACAAGTACTATATACTGTGCGCTAGGTGAGTCATTGGGGACAGACATACCATTCACAGGTATATAGATGAAAACGTTCAAAATGCAAAAAGTGTCATATCCAGTTTTATCACCTGGAAATATTTGAGATTGAAGGTGCTGAAAAACAAAGAAAATGATTAGAAGACGTGGTAAATTCGATTATATCTTGAAAGATGTATACTTGTTATGTAACGAGCGCAGTATTATTAAAAAGATTAATTTGTTCTCTATTATTTTGATGACCAATGGGGTTTATCTGTTTTTGCTTTCAAACTCTTCATTACACACACACACGCACACACACACACACACACATACATGATGTGTCTGTATATACTGTATATGAAAGGGAATGTTAGAGAAAAGGGACTTACCTCACTATGAAGAGCAATTGCTGTTCAAAGACAATTCTTCTCTATTATTTTCTATTCTAGTGAGTATACATTGTATCGTCGTCTCCGAGAGCAGTGGAAAACCCCGTTTGACAACAAACAGAAAACCTCAAGTGCGTACCAACTCGGGTTTCTTCTTCTTCGATGAGCGGGCAAGTTCTGAAGGAACTCGCCTAAGAATCTGAACGATTGCTCGCCAATCGCTTGACGATATCGTAGCGACACGTAGTCGGAAGCGAATCTGGGCCAACTAATTCACCAAAAGGTGGCATTTCCACGAGCTATGGTGTACATCAAAGAGGCGACCAAAAATGCCCGGGAAGACACGACGGACCATTCATGATCTATTACAGGTTTTGGGGTTACCATGGCAACGCATCTAATGTGCCTCTTATCAATCACCTTCCTCCTCATGTCGTCATTGCCCGAGTAACACGCCTTCCCTTTTCTCCTTGAAATGTTCTAGAATGTGTCCCCACCTTTCAAGAACAGCCAAAGAAGATGGACCGTCACGAATTGCCATAATGGGACATGTCCATACATGGCTATACCTTTTTGTCGCGAGAAGCGGGAAAACTGAGAAATTCTCAAAGGTTGGGGTGTGAACACTGGTCGATGTGGCCTCCAACCACGTACGCAAATAGTAAATCGTGGAATGTAAGTAGACGTTGCAATACGAAAGAAAGGTCAATGTGGAGAAACGTTAAGAACACTCATCTGCTAAGACATGCCCTTGAGGTAAGCCGTTTTGAATTGTCGTGGTGTAACTATAAGATCATTGACTTCAGAACCTAGCAGGTTGGAGGTTCAAGTCCCCGCATGTTTAATCGCAACGAAACTTCTCAATACCAGCAGGGAGCTTACCGATGTAAGTTCCGTCACTCTATCTTGGGGTCCAAGTGTGCCTACCAGTAAGGTGAGCTCCATGACCTGGTATTTCTCATTCACAACATACAATTTTACTCAAAAGATATGAAGAAAAGGATAAAAGTATACTGCATAGATTTGAAGTAATGGTTTGTACGTGAAACGTATTCAATCAACAAGTATAACATCATCAACAGCTGTGATTATGAGGTACTGGAAAAGTTCGTAACTGAAAATGATTTCTTTTAGAATTGAAGACTGAGAACGCCCGTTCTAAGTCTTTTAAAAACAGGTTCAGGGTACTTGTACTATGCGTGTACGATAGATAACATACCAGTTCATTATAGACAAAACATTAAAACAGATACTTCTGATGTGTGAAGATCGAAAGAAAATTGAATATGCCAGACGTGTAATGTTCGGTTCTATCTAAGTTCTGTCTACGAAAAATTGGCTGATGATTACGTCAAATCCAAACTTCACGTTGGATTACGTCACCAGAATGGTAGTGCAAGCTTAGGAGAGACATTAAACTAATCTAGAACCTTTGTAGTTGCAATGGATTTCTCAAAGATGCAGAGAATACTTATCGAGCGTGCAAGATTTTTTTTTTTATTTTACTCCCGGCAAATCTTACGAATAAGAATAATGGTCGTTCCGAACAACTTTCACGAACTATCAAGTACGGGAAATACGACATTTTATTGTTTTATCGTTTTATTTTGATTTTATTGTATCATTTTATCATTATGCGCACTCGAATTCGCTCCAGTAATACAGGAGCGAATAATGATAATACATACTATGTATGGAGAGCTTTCGAGCAGTAAACGCTGATGGGACATTTTTACTTGATATAATTTAGTAAATTATGTTCAATTTTGGTCAGTTTTCTTCTGTTTACGTTTGACATAATTTACGCACATTACGCGGTACTTTGTGGCTCATAATTATTTCATGAATTATTGTCGCGAGCTTACTTTTGGAATGTACTATGCATAAAACAAGGAAAACCAGAATCAAGTTGTCGAGGTTTATTCGAAACGTAGAATTTAACCTACATTTAACATCTTCTAATCTCATCTGCCGTTCGAGTGCTATGTCCCAATTACGAACAGAATCCAACCTTACTTATATGGAAAACACAGACAATGGCTTATTATCTTCTCTCTTCATCTTTTTTCTTCGTGCGTACAGTATTATTTCGAATAGTGAAACTGAGAAAGTCTGTTTGTTGTAACGTAACCTAGAATTTGTTGATCTCTCCTCCAGGTATCTCGTAATTTTCATTTTCATCAAAATGGATTCTGTTGAAGATAAGTCACACCTCACTGCTATACATCAAGACGATGAACAAGAAGCTTTCTTTTTTTTCCTTGAGTAAAAACGAGCTTAATCAAAGCTGGAAAAAAAAAGTTTGTATCAGTTTGCATTGCAGTGGTCTGAAGTAAAGAAACGAACTGTTCCCGCGTGTCAGATTCAAATGACGTTACTTGAGACGTAAACATAGCGCAGGATGGATTGGAATTAAGCAATGCATTTCTGTTTTTAGTTTTTGTTTTTATGCTTTGCTTCTTTGAAGACTGAAGCCAGTTAGCTGCATCTGAATTAAGTGAACGGGAAAGACATGCTATGTCAACGAGAGGGAGCAACATTCCCATGTTGTGCCAAGTTGAGAGAAAAGGAAGGAGCTTAACATCGCTGGGGTAATCAGCGGTGTTGTCATATGCTGAGCTTCTACACAAGCTCACATTCACGGAATCTGTCAGGCACACGACAAGTAGGAAGCCTTTTCGATCTCGGAGATGTTAGCAGTGCCTTGAGGGCGCGCTCGCCGCAACTACGCTCTAGTATTTGTTCAGGAGTGCGCAAGGACTTATGGGAAAAACTTTGATTGTCGTAGATATTCCATGGGCCTCATGCTGTGTCACTTGGCTGGTACATAGTAGGTAATGTGATAAGTCAGCTGCACTTTTTGATCACAACAAACATCATAGAAACTTTTGTTCCTTTGTTGTAACAACGACTTCTCCCAAGCTCTCTCTCTCCGTCTCTCCTTTGTCTGTCCTTCAGTTTCCCCGGGACTCTGGCATTTTGAGCTGATCAGTAATTAATTTGTTCCAGCTAAACAGACGTATTTGTACAATTGGTGTGATTTTAAAAGGCGTTCAAGTACGGGGCCTCTATACAGTTCGTGGCACAGAATTACGGTGCGGGAATAATAATAATAACTAAAATTGATTAACCTCAGCGGAGTGCAATGACAACGCGACCGAAGCGTGAGCTCCTGCATGGCTGCTTACGATGATAGCCCTATAGCTGCACTGTTTAGCTTTACCTTTGTCGGGAGTAGGCGTGAATTAATTGCCTTTTTTCCTTCTTTTTCTCCGAAATGTCAGATGCAGTTTTACTGAGTGCAGTTGTCAGAGGAACTTTAAAAACAACAACAAAAAAGCTATTTACTCAAAGAAGTACACACAAAATGTCGACTGTGGTACTAAGCCTGAGCTTCTCCTGTCGTTACGCCGTCAGTCTGGACACTGTCTTGTTTGGTTTGGGGGAAATCCCACATTCGGAAGCTATTCCTAATGATACCAAAAGACTCTCTGAGAGGAATGGCATTAGAATATTGATGGTGTAGCAGATTCACGCCCGGTGTAACAAGGAGACACAGAAATACTCCCACTGATTTCTCTTATTCTTTTGGTAAGTCTAGATACGAAATGTCTTCGTGTGCTGAACATCGTGTGTCGGAATTTCCCCTTATAATAAGTTTATAATCTGTTCATTGCGGTAAGCGCTTTAACTGACTCCAACACGTGAAATGGTAGACGTATGCAAACCTTCAATGACTGATGATACTTCATGGGTGCCTATCAATGTCGCCATTCGTCTCATAGCACCTGAAAATATACCGAGCCTCCAGTATACCAATAAAAGAAAGCAGAAATTAATTAGATGAACAGAGGAACCTGAAACTAAAGTCTACTCGTCTACACGCTTCAGAAGCTGAATTGTACAGTAAGTTCTCGTGAAAACAGAAGTGCAGAGCCAATAAAGACAACATCACGGGGATATTTATTACTAATCTATATGTGGAATGAAGTGGTTGATTTGTGGAATTTGCTCTCTCTCTTTTTTTTTTTAATTCTCCCGATACTGTGTACAAACTTCAAGAAAGCATTGTTGCATTCAGACTTTAATGATGTTAAAGTATGAAATTCAGAATAATTTGGTATTCTGATTCAGCAAACCGTGTAGCTTGATAACTGACACGTTGTCTTTCACATATAGCATGTGAATGTCATTCATTCTATACGGCTCCTTCTCGCTAAGACTTTGTTTTGTTGTTAATGAGGTCTCTACGACAAGCAAGATGGCATTGAATAAGCAGAACCCGTACTGGTGGCGAAACACACGAAATCTTCGTCAGTCTTCCAATCTCCAAAATAACATATCCCCATCGTATGGCTTACAACTTTGCCAAATGGATTTAATGTCTGCAAATGAACTGAACTGAGCTTCTAACCCAGGCGATGATACTTTGAACAGAAGTCGAAGGAACCTATCACAGCATAGTCCCTTTCACCCCCATTACCCCCCCCCCTCCCCTCCCTTCCCCTTCCCTTCCCTTACCCCCTCCCCTCCCTCTTCATGGAGTATTCATCCCTCACCTCCGGATTCCTTCAGTTCACTCCTTTCATGCAGTACACCTGTCCTATCTATTCCCATCTCCACCCAGGAGTCGTCAGTGATTAGCAGGTGTTACAGCCATCCATGGCTCACGGGAGTTTTCTCGCGTGCCATTCCCATACAGGATTGCAGACCTCGACCAACGTGACATGTCGTGATGCATTACCGCGAAAAGCCTCAAATACGCTATCTATGAAGTTATGGCGACATCTCTTCACTCTCATCAATGGAAAACAAACCCCGGCACAACTCATCTACACAGCACCCCTCCCTCGATATAGGATGGTCCTCCAAAGTCTTGCTCTTCACATTGTATCTTAACCTGAAAGGAGGGAGCAGCAAATTCTCATACTTTCACTCCAAAAGGCGCCTACTGCGAGAGGCATCTCACTTGTTTACCTTCGTTAAAGTAATCAGGCCTGACTACTAGCGACCTGTGAGGCTAAGACTTAAAACAGGTTTGCTACATAATATACAATACAATAGGATGAAATCGAAAGATCTTACTTTAATCATTTGCAATCAACTTTATCAGGTTGATATTGGTTAAATTGTGTATTCCTATGACCGTGTTATGTTGTTCTCGAAAGCTGTCGCCCCAAACATATTACGTATTAGGAGGAGTACGATGTGATAGATAGGTAGGTAGATAGGTAGATAGATAGACAGATAGGTAGGTAGATAGATAGAAAGATAGACAGATAAGTAGATAGGTAGACAGATAGGTAGATAGGTAGATAGATAGATAGATAGATAGGTAGGTAGATAGATAGATAGATAGATAGATAGATAGGTAGATAGATAGATAGATAGGTAGATAGATAGATAGAAAGATAGACAGATAAGTAGATAGGTAGATAGATAGGTAGATAGATAGATAGATAGATAGATAGGTAGATAGATAGATAGATAGGTAGATAGATAGATAGATATATAGGTAGATAGATAGATAGATAGACAGATAGGTAGATAGATAGATAAATAGATAGATAGATAGATAGATAGATAGATAGATAGATAGATAGAAAGGGAGGGAGAGGAGGAGTGGGGGAGCTGCGTAAACTAGCGTCCAGTCCTACTTGCGTTGTTGGGGAGACTGTGAACTCCGGAAAAAGTTCATCGAGACACTTGCCGCCGAAGACCCTTAATTGGCTCTCGGCGTCTTATATAGGACAAGGTGCATATTAAGGATTCTGCGCAAGGCTACTAATGAACTGCACTTGACTTTAAGCACTGGTCACGACCGAAAAGTGTGTCCATGAGGTGAGAAGTTGATCGAGGCTACTCTCTCCATCCTTGCAGGTGTGTACAAATGGAGTTCTCGCCCGGGTGTGAGAGTCATTTAGGACTATGCTCATAAAAAAGTTGCGACGGGGAACGCTCCCAAGGAGCGGACAGAGTGCACGCAACTCAAGAGGTAACAGGTGACCAAAGGGCCAAACTTGAATTATTGAGAGCTGTCCTGTAATGGTGCCTGGCTCTGCTTCCTATTGAAGCATGCTATTCCTTGTTTCAAATTAGCTATCGTAAACGATTTGGGAGGTAACATGCCAGAGTGTCTTGCGATGTAGGTAATACAGTATTTGCTTTGTAGAATGTTACTCGACGTGCATGAAACTGTGCATGAAACATCTCAAGTATAATTTGTATTTCTTACAAATTGTTAATAACACAATTTATCAAATGTATATTTTGTTCTTGTTTTACCTTTTCTTGCATTGAGAATAAGGTACAACTGAATCGAAGTGATTCGAACTGAATTGAACTGAAATGAAAGATCGACGAAAATAAACGCACGAGTTACTTTAAGTTGATTTATGTTGACCGCACGTGTTTGTAAAGCGGTTGAGGGGTAACTCTTTGAACAGTATGATGGAAGCATAATAGGCGCTTGTCTTAAAGGTCGTGTTTACCTTTAGGAGCAGTAATAAAAAAAATGTTCAAGCTATCACATTTGATGCATATGTGTAGGTCTGTTGTATCACAAATCATTCTACCATATAAAATTTCGCAATAAAGCCTAAAATATAAGGAAATATCAGTATTTGTTATCAATAAACCGTAACTGTAGACGATTTGGTCAGGAAACATTAATTTTTATTATAACTAATGTTTACATTTTGTGTATTTAACAATACTTAACATCGATAATACGGATTCAAATTTTTACAGTGGTTGTTTCTATCCCTAACTCAAATTTTAGAACTATTTTAAAGCACAAATGCTGGGTTTTTGTTTCATCTGCAAATGGTAAATTATGGCTTTAACCTCTGTGAAACCTTCATGTTGTCTTCATTGTAATTGCAACATCGAGAAAGAAAAAAAAAACCACTGTGGAAAAAGAGGCGCGAGACTCTTGTTTGTCTGGATTTATTCGGTATATTACACTTCGCCTTGACTACACTGAAAAAAGATGCAGAAATGATAGGGTAAATTCCACCATCATGCCGTGACACGGCTCATCCTGCGGATGAATATGGCGGAGTTTTTATCGACTGCGCGCATTCGTGAAAGTTCACGTCTATCCGCGCATGTGCAATACGTAACTTCGGATTTAAAGGTTTCGACAATTGTGCGTGAAAGCTTTTACGGGTATGTAGGTCGGCGATTTAAGGTGGTCTCGGCGGAACTGCGAAGATGAATTTCTTCCGGAATCAGCCATCAATTTCGAGATTTTTACCCTTCCCGCGACGAACAATTTGTCATCTTTTTGGCATGGTCTTTCAACCTCTCATATTTACAGTTTAGAGTTTGTATCAGTATGGTGGGATATCCAGCAATTGTTGCACTCTACCTGAAAGCGGATATCGGCCTACTTGAGAACGCGACGGAAGAGCAGGTGTTTTTATTAGACGTATCATTACTTTAGGGAGAGCTAGGAGGACCATAGCAGCACCATATCAGTTTTGGGTTGACAAGAATTGAAGGGTAATTCCACACGCTATTCACCTTGTCTTTAAAGGTACTGTTTACAATAGGAGCAGTGATTAAAAAAAAAAAAAGATGTCAAATGCGTAGGTCGGTTGCATCAAAAAACATTCCAACCATGCCAACATTTTTCCAATTTTTGCATTAAAGCCTAAAATATAAAGAGATATCACTATTTTTCTCAATAAACCATGACTGTATACGGTTTATTTTAGATTTTTTTTTATTATAACTATTGTTCACATTTTGTACATTTAACAGTGCTTAACATTGAGTTTACTGATTAATTTTTTTTTTACATTGGTTTTTTCTTTCCCCTAACTCACATCTTACAAGCATTTTGAAGCGCTATAAACTGAGTTTTTGTTGCATATGCAAATGATAAATAGTGCCTTAAATAGATACAGCAAATGAAGGGAAAGAGTGGGTTCACATAAAGCGGACCTGAAATGAAAAAAACAAAAACAAAAACTGGAGAATCTTTAACTTTCACATGTTTTCACGGAAAAGTAATATGACGGTGTACGAGGAGCAATCAACATACGCAAACTGGAGGGAAAGATGATTCCATAATTCTTTCAAATTAATTCAGACAAAAATATGATACAATACACCAATCAAATTAGGTTTTGGGTGGATAATCAAGCAACCTACACCCCTCTGAACCGATAGGTATCCTTGCTGTGTCAAAGCATAGAGTAAGACAATAGTGTGTGGGCGCTGCGCTGTGGCATAGTGGATTAGACTTCCGACTCCCAAATCGGAGGACCCGAATTCGATTCGAATTCGATTTGAAGTGCAAGTGACTGAGTGCAAAACGGATGTTTTGATGTTGCTGATGCAATTCGACTCTCCATCTCATGAAAGAGATGCTAAATGTTGTTGAAATAAAAGAATCTGCATGTGCAATGTTAGAAGCGGAGGTTGACTCACGTTTTCTTTGAGCATTTGAGAACTAAAGAGAGAGAGAAAAAACACGACTTATTTTCTTGCGGAAAAAACCCCGACTTATTTTGTTGCGGATCTCAAACTCTCAGAGGGTGTTGGGAACCCCCATCAAGTACCAATTCTATCACTTTTCAACCTCATTACTATTCCTCGGGGAAATGTTTGCGAGCTCTCATTCGAGAATTACGCTGCCTGCTGGCTTCCCGACTTGAGTTTTCTTCTCTTGCCTTGTCCTTCTTCTGTATTCTTGTACTTGGAAGTCAGGGGATTAATTTCACCGGCCGTATTGACACAACGTGTCTCACCGCACCGCTTTTAATCCAGAAAGCACGGGGGTATTCAGCACCCCCCAAGTTTTCTTTCAATTGTGCCCTACCGTTCGCGGGTGCGTATCGAGTATCGACCGGTCGGGACTCGCGCAGGAAATTAATCACAATTTGAAAACACGAACCTCTCAAGCCGAGTACGAGCGTATACGTTGGTAGCTGCACACTTACCCCTACAATCCGATGGTGGAATTATTGGAGTCGTAATTAAGAGGCTGTTACAAGCTACCCCGCCAAATCGGGGTCGTTGGGCAACCAGACAAAGAGAGCTTTTTCGATAGTATCCATCTACACCTTGTCGTAGGCAGATCCAATCATAACAAACCATGGGTAATTTTAACCTTATTTTCTTTGCCACATAATGACATTTTGACGACATAGATAAATGTGGATGTGTGGGAGCCAAGAAAGGGTAGAGCGCTGTTGGTTTTGGATGCTGCAGAGAGATGGAGCTGCACAGAAAAAAAGCAAATGAATCTCGTCGGTCGGAAAACGAAACGAGCCAAAATATTGAGAGAGAGAGAGAGAGAAAAAAAAGGCAGACACAAATTATTGACGAATTGTTCTCAAAGAAACTTGTGGTCAACATTTATTTATTGACTGAGTTAGAAAGTGTGTCACGGATATGTATACATATATATATATATATGTAATATAAAGTTCATTATCGTGGAAGTTTCTGCTCTTCAACACGATGGTCCCTACTCTTGGTAAAACGTCATTATTGATTTATGATATTCAACATTTATCCCAATCTTCACGTTGATTAGTTTAATCCAAATGATACTATTGAACGCTGGATAAAATTCCACGTTGGTTTACAGGGCTAGATGATCGACAGATCTTTGTTCTATAGTCCAAATACACTGTTCATACATCTACTGCTCTGCGTTTTGAGCACTAATCGAGATTTGTCTTAAAAACGTAACAATCAAATATCTTTTAAATGAGTTCACAGGTCTGTCATTGCCATTGCCATGAACACAACTTCGTCACACCCAACCTGAATACCGTTAACAAGTTAGAGTGCGCTTGATTATGGAGTCTGAACTTCAACCGAGCTCCGATAAGAATGGTGTTGTGTTTGGGGCAGGTCCAATTTTGGGGATGTTGATCCTAAAAGGGTAAACGGCAACAATCAAGTCACAAGAGAAAGAAAGAGAGATAGAGGGGGTGGGGGGGGTGGGAGGGGGAACCAATCATGATACTGCCAAGGAGTAATTAATCATAACTTTTTATAAACCGACTGTTTCTCTAGGAATACTGAGGAGGTCCCGCCACATGGGCTATGACGAAGTGTTGAGAAGACACCTAGGCGATCCCCGAATAAAAGAAAACTACAGAAACCACCACCACCAACAACAACAACAACAAAATGAGCGTGAAAAATGAAACCTGACCAAACAATGTCAAACAATAATTCATTGGCCCACTGAGGCGTCGTCAAAGATAATACCTTACTAATCTGGAATGTCTGGAGAAACAAGGAAAACTAAAAAAAAAAAAAGAAGAAATACATGTTCAAGGAAAAAGGAACCATGACTCCCCAAAAGCCTTCACACTTTATTAAAAGATATAAGGCAGATTATCCCCCTACAAGAAAAGTGCCAAAAGTTATCTGTACAGAGTGACCGTCATATCTCTAGCAGCACCTGCAGGCGAATCATGTTGTAGGAGACGCTTAGAAAAGTTGTAAATCCGCTAAATGGCGCTCCGAATTGGCGTGGCGCCGGTTTAAATATCGCACAGCACGGATTTCCCCTCATCTATATTTTCGAGTGGAGTGTCCGCCACAACAAAATCTCTGCGCTCGACGTTGTCCGATCTCGTTACCTTTAATTAGCAGCTAGTAACGAATAATATCGGATCGTTGGTTATTTTGGGACCACGTAGAACGCGCCACTATCAGGTCATCGCATACCGATGTTCCACAGCTTGACATGTGCAGATTTATCTCATGCCTAAATACCTGCAGGGAAGCAACTTACACTAATGCTCTTATTTTTTTAAAAGCATGCAACGCCACACGGTAATCTTCACACCTACCTGACAGCAATAATAAAAATTTATACTTTGTACACACATTTCCTAACCAAGGAGTCAACCAAGCCAAGATGTTGACGAAAGAAACGATGGGGGAAAAAAACTTGACTAAACAAGCACTCGCCTGATGTGCTGATACCTAATTGTGTGTTCACAAAAGGAAACTGGTTATAAACTAGTTTTTCGAAAATCAATGAACATAGAAACAGAGTTATGTTTTAAACCTGAATATGTTTTTCGTTTTAGTTTACTTTTTTTGTGTATAAAATCCAGTTAGCAAAGTTCAAAAATGGAAGCGTAACCTAGAAAAAAAAGCATCATATTTTACAAGCACACATACCCAACATTTCCACTATAGATAACTAGTTTACGGGGTCCTGATTTCGCCGACGTCAGTTAGCTGCACATCTGTAACTGTAATAACAATTTAATCTACGCGGGTGCATAAAATTCAGCGCAGATGTAGGTTCCTATATAGTGTTATTTGGTACACAATACATCGCCTGGTTATACAAAGTAGATGCCTCGTCCATCTGTATCACATTTGTCTGTTGCAATTATTAGCAGGTGATAGATAAAAGATGTACAGCAAACCGCAAGGGTGGATGCTACCATACGTCCTCCCCAACCGCCCCTTCCACACACTATCCTTCCCCAGCATTAAGGTATCAAACTCTCTGTACTATTCCACACGCCGCTCTGCCCTTGCGGAAGAGCCAACCGATTTGTATGCAAAACACTGCCACAGGATCGTTATTAGTGGACCGTTCCGGGATCCGCTATCCGCTCATTCCCGCCAAAACATAATCAAATTTGGACCAATTTGCGGTCCCCGGCAATAGGTCCGTTATTGAGTTGACCGAATACATTTCAAGCTGACGTCACACACGTAAGTACTACTTTGCATGATAAAAGACAGCCTAACTGAGGTGTGTAGCAGCGGGCTATAATGGATGTTTGTCTCACTGCATGTACAAACATTTTATTATTTTAGGAGTGTACTGTATTTGTTATAATAGATATATAATAATTATATATATATCCCCGTCTCGAATTATCTCTCCATATTTCACAATTTTCTTTCTATTTCTTTGCGCTTACATATCACGCGTATATTCCTTTTTCCCTTTAATGTTTCAGAGGTGAAGTAATGATGTGCCCCTGAAGGCGGCATCCTGACCGCGGCCAGTCAGCTGCTATTATATCCCCTGCGATATGACATTCAAACTTTATGCTGGATGTAGCACAACCAATTACCATGATTGGAAGATGAGCGGGAAGTGAGGTTAATAGAGCGATTGGTTCGTACGTCTGCTATGTCCATTTTTCACCAGCTCATAGAATCACCATGGAAACCGACGCATCTAAAATCGCTCAATCCCATTTCCCATGGCGTGCCATCCCACCACATTTCCGGACGATCATCGAAACAATTAAAAATGTATCTTGAAAAACCATCTACCATCTCTATTCGGTCGGTCCTAAAAGAACTGTAGGCAAAACATTCAATCAACTATCCTTATCATTCATGTACTGAATTCATTAACCCAGATCTGCCTTACTTTAATCTCCACACTGTTATCTGCTACCATGTCGATCTTAGCAAAGCTTTAAGAGTACTCGAATTACTCGAAAAAAAAATGCGAAAAACATTCATAACTATAGGGAGCCATTGTTCATAGTCATCGAGGTATCAAGGTAGGCAAAGCCTGAATTTTCGATATTAAAACTTGTCACGAAAACCAAGAATCTGACTGCCATTTCTTATCTCCATACTGTGATCTGCTACGATTTCGATCTTAGCAAAGCTTTAAGAATACTCAAATTACTAAAAAAAAAAAAAAAAAAGCGAAATACATTCATAACTATAGGAAGCTATTGTTCAAAGTCATCAAGGTATCAAGATATAGACGAAGCCTGAATTTTCGATAGGGGAACTTGTCACGAAAACCAGGAATCTGACATCGAGAAAAAAAATATACGAAGAATTTGAACGCAAAACAGATAAACCACCATGTTTTTATATATATATATATATATATATATTTTTTTTTTTTTTTTAAGAGAGATCATCATCAAATAACGAAAAAATTAAAACTTTTCAATGATACTGCACTCGTAACAAGAACTATTTTTGAAGATATCAGTAAAATCATCACATTTTGATCATTTTCTTTGTGTTTCAGCAGCTTTAATCTCAAATATCTTAAAGTTGATAAAATTTGATATATTGGACGGCTTTTGCAACTAAATTTGTCATAGGGGCGTCAAGACACCCAAAGCCTTCTGCTTAAAACAACTAACAGGTACGACAGGTCATAAAATCAATGCCATTGGATCTATATTGCTGTGTTTGACGGAACGCGACTATGAAACCGAGGACAACATTACAATATCATACGTATTCATCATAGGCATCTTGTGTTCAACCCCAGGACTACCATACTACCATAATCATACTATACATTATCTAAAATGCGTGCAATACTCAAGACCCAACACTTTAATCACAATTTGTCCTAGACGACGTTATCACTTTCAGAGCGTTCTCTCATTTTACAGGAACAAAAATAAATGGACTACCACTTGGGTACCGGAAAAGTGAAGCGGTGACAATCTTGAATGCAATTTTGAGTGCAATTTTTGAATGCAATCTTGAATGCAATCTTGGAATGCAATCTTGGAATGCAATCTTGCATGCAATCTTCGCTCGCATCTTGACATTCAACGGGCACGTGGAGTGCGGGGTTGTTACAGTCATAAATACAATCGTGACATTCAACGGGCACGTGGAGTGCGTGGTTGTTGCAGTCATAAATACAATCGTGGCATTCCACAAGAGCCATGCGGAAAGCATCTATGTAAAGCTTTGCTAGGGGAAAAAAACAAGGGATAGATGCGCCGTTACCGAAAACAACTAAAGTCTAGAATTAAACCTTAAATAAATCCTGAAAAGGTCTATACACTCTAAAAAATCCCGGGTAAGAACTGACCCAGAACTGGGTCCGTTGGGGTCACACACCATTCCGAGTCAAAAATGACTTGGAATTTGGTCATGAAGACCCGGAATGAGGTCACCGTGACCCAATACATGACTCTGGATGGGGTCATATCTGACCCCATTCCTTGTCATTTCTGACCCGGAATGGTGTGTGACCCCAATGGACCCAGTTCCGGGTCAGTTCTGACCCGGGATTTTTAGAGTGTACGTTTCTCCTGTGACGAAGCTTCTGCCATTGCTGAAACTGTTATCAGCAGTCGATTCGCAGAACAAAGAAAACATGATAATTCGACACGTTTTGTAATGTTGGAGATGGCATGGCATTCAAAGTGAACGAGTACTCCAAAAACAACTGATCAAATACCTAACGATTCTTTCAGGACGTTTGTGAATGGAACAAATGCTACCTTCATACCTAGGCGTCTCCCCAAAAGTCCAGTATAAGGGGCCTAATCAATTTGCCACATTACTCTCATTTTTGAGCGAAAATATTCTTCGCGCGATTTTCTCGGGACCCGTGAGGCATTTTTCTTCTATTTTTTTTTTCTTATCGTGGAAACTGTATTTAGTGACTCTGCGGAGACCTCGCCTTGAATATTGCATTCGCGTTGGTTATTTATCGCTCATATCATTCACAATTTGTGCGCGTGTATGCGTGAGCATGTGTGTGTGTGTGTATGTGTGTTCATGCGTGTGACGGTGTGTGTATGTGTGTTCATGCGTGTGACGGTGTGTGTATGTGTGTTCGTGCGTGTGACGGTGTGTGTGTTTATGCTTCAGTTTCAGATTCAGTTTCGTTTATTGTCATACTTCTCAAAAATAAACAATACATTGTAGTAACGCAAAATACTTAACATGCACAAAACGACTATATTTTTAAATCTCAGAAAAGAAATATGCAATTACAGTCGTATTTTAACTGTCATTATGTTGATGATAATCATAGACGTAAACAAACAACAAATAGATAAGCACGAATGAACCTGCAAAAAGCTAAAAGTGTGAGTGTGTGGGGTGGAAGTGTATGTGTGTGTTTGTATGAGTGTGCTAGCCGATCAACTCTTTACGCTTAAGGTATACAGAGCTCTCTCTCTCCCGCCCCGCCCCCTCTTTTTATAGTCAAAGCTGTACAGTACAGAACGCAGGATGGTACTGAACGAAGCCAACAAAGTGGTACTTTTTTACACATCGTTGATGATTCATTTCATGCTAATATTGTTTACAGAAGTAAACGAATGCTCTTAAAATTAGCTTAGGTCTACAGTTAAATATTGCCTATTCGTTTCCATTTTAGTGCACTTTATGAAAGTCTATGATATTGCCAATTATAACCAAAAGTTTCTCTTGTCGTTCTGGATATTTCCCTTCAAGTACCCAATCAATACAGAAAAACATATACAGCTGTATCAAAATTGAGAGACAAATTAATCATATAATACATATCCATTTGCTCAGTGCGAAAGGCATACCAATATACCACGACGATTAATAAGTCTACGTCATAATTTTATGAAGACTATAGTCATTTATGATATTTTCTCAAATTTTAATAGAAATGTATGGTGCTTTCTTCAATGGCACTATTGAACACAACTATATTCTACTTTTAAAGATACTAGACTAAAGTTAAAGTACATTTCCTGGGATTTATGTTGATGAGGCTCGATCGTTCTCTTTAAGGTATGGATATAGTTAAGTTATATTATTATAAGCTCGCCACCGCCTGTACCACTTGAGTGAAGATCTCGCCGAGAGGCGAGGGACCAATCTTCGACAAAACTGTCGTGCATTCTCAACGTCACTGATACATGTTCTGTTTTTATCACACGATTTCTAGTGGGGAACATTCCATTGGCGATTAATAAAACATGGTCTTGTGGGTGATTGCACGTTCGGGGCTCTCAGAGGATCCATCCATCACGCTTAGTCCAGCACGTTGCTTTTCCTCGATGCCTTTGGCCCCTTTTATTTTGCACCACAGCACGTACGTATATATGGTGTAATAAAGCCCGATGCCATAACCGCATAATTCGTCTAGCATTGCGCCTACGGCTCCGGGGAGTCGTGTCTCGCGCTAACGGAATATTGTTTATCTAGTTTCTGCGGCCTGTAGAGTGTATGATGCACACTGCGACTCTTCTTCGCAGATATTGCTGTGAATTGTGGAGATAATGGTTCTTATCTTGTATTGCAATACCTGTTTCTTTATCTCAGTTTACAGCCAAACCTGTCGGTGGTTTACGTTCTTGACACATTTTATTTTTGCTGTTTATCCCTTTTATAATCTATCAATCTACAAAGCAGTTATTGCACTCCAACACACACACACACACACACACACACTCACACACACACACACACACACACACACACACACACACACACACACACACAAACACACACACACACACACACACCACACACAAACCACACCGCACAAATACCTTCACATGAACTTAACATGCATGCAAATTTTGACACTGAAATCGGTAACATTGTCTATACGGCAAGGTCAGTTTTATGGCGTTTTTGTTTAATGTCTGAACATTTCTCGTGAAGGAGTTCATTTTATGAACTCGACTTTGATACCAGGTACGTCTTTTTCTTGCACTGTTTAATTCGCTTCTTGTCTTCAGTTGTTATTTCCATAACATCCCCTGAAGCAAGCTGCTCTATATTCTCCGAGATATCTTGTAAGTGTCTTTTATGCCCTTCCGAGAAACGGGCACTCGTCAAGGCAAAAAAGTCACGATTTTTAAAGAAGTACTTTCTTCTGCGTGCGTGCATGTGTGTGTGTGTGTGTGTGTGTGTGTGTGTGTTTTAACCTGAGTTACAATAGGACACTACTGTATACTAAAGACAGCAACGAAAATATGAATTTTCACACAGTTATTCCAGCGTTCATCAACAGTAGAATACATATCATTATTATGCGCGATTACTGAAATGTCAGCGGGGATTTACATGGATAGCGAATCGACTTCCTCCTGTCTCTCGTATTATTATACTTTAAAGCGTGGGACACATAGTTTGGAGAGATTGTCTCTCAACCAGTCACCGCACACAGGGAGAAGGAAAAGTAACTGAGAAGAAACAGCTGAGAAAAAAGAGAGAAATAGATAGGTAAATAGATAGATAACTAAATACATGGATAAATAAATAGAAAGATAGATATAGATATATAGATAGGTAGATTATATAGATATAGATAGATAGATGAGTATATAGATAGATAGATATAGATATAGATATAGATATATATATATATATATATATATATATATATATATATATATATATACTGTATATTCATATATATGAATATATACATATATATGTATATATAGATAGACACATAGGTGGAAAGATAAGATATATATAGATAGATAGACAGATGAATAGAAAGATAGACAGAGACAGACAGACAGCGAAGGAGAGTTTAGATAAAATTAGAAAGGAGATACATAGGTAGAGAGCGTGAGTGGGTGAGGGAGAGCGATCTAGGTATTCTTTATCGCCTATCTCATTAAAAACAACAGGAGGGGTAACTACAGTTATCCGAGCAGCGCGAGAAGGACAAAATACTATTTTGTCCTTCTCGCGGAAGTATCGGATACTTCCGCACCCCTTTGAGCACTATATACCCCAAAAGCATGACCCCTTTTAAGTGTAGGCCTACATGAACTCGTTGATCGTGGCCCCGACGATGGGGATCCGCCTTGACCAACTTTGAGCAAAGGGAAAAACTATGTCATCTAATTCTATTTTTCATACTGCAGCACATTCCCAACGGACTACTGATATTAAAATCAGAATTCAGTGAAATTTCTATGCTTTTTTCATCAGTTCTGTGTTATATTCATATTTCTTCCAACAAAAATGTATCACAGATGGACATTCAATTTGTAAAGTATGTTTCTGCTACAAATGACCTCTTTTTATTTAGTTCAGTGACTTTTGACCAAAAATGTAATGATTTTATCTGAATGTTCTTCTCGTAAACGGCACAGAGGGTGCCGAGTTGATATCGTGTGCCGACTTTTGCTGGTCACCTAGAACCGAACCACGAGGGGTCTGCGTGTTCATTGAACCCTTTTCTGGTGTGGGTATATATGGGGCGGACCCCTTCATCGAGTTTGCACTCTGCTCCTTGCAGGGAAGTGCAGTGGAGTCTTGGTGCGTGAGTTGTGACTCCCTCCTCTCACACAGGGGTCTGTTTTATGATGTCAACACATAAAAAGTCTTTACATAAATCTCAGAATGGCCAAAGTGGCTCAGATGTAGATACATGAGACTTTCAAATCTATTTCATGAAGTCTCTCATAAGAGTGTCTTATGAGCGAAAAGTCTCTAATAGGATTTCACGAAATGTACCCTAGATCGTCCACTCTGTGTGATATCTGAGGGATAAAGCGTTTTGCCTCTCAATGTACAAGAGTGACGGCATTACTATACACAGCTTTCCCAAAGTCTTATCAGAGCTACTGAACGCGCGTGGCGTGCTCAGCTATGAGGGCCGATTATCAACAAAGTCCATCGAAAAATTATTCCTTAAACCATGACGACGAGATCTGAGAAGGGCGGATGAACAGACGACCAACCTCTTAACACATGCCTTCGTCAGCCAGTGGAGGCGGAGCCAGTAACAAATCTATCACTTATCAAACAGTAAACTTAAACGGTTAATCCAAGTAAGCAACATGAATGTTAAACAAGTGATAATTTTTCCTAAATCTTGCAAGTCTATTCATTGATCATCAGTATTCAGTAAGGAGAGAAAAGGAGGAAAAGAGATCTGTGTGGTTTCAGCCAAGGGTCTCTACCTCTCATCTTTCAACCTCAGCAACTTCAAGTAATTGCTAAAGCTGAGACATTGTTGCAAATTTTAACGAATATACATATACATGTAAGTGTTTGTTGGATGTGATGTGCAAAAGGATGGTCACATTTTAACACCACCATCATAAAATAAGCTTCAGCTGAACCTACACTCATTCATACCATCTGTCTTCGTCCCAAATGCACGACATTTATATTACATAATGTATCATATATCAAATATTACATATCATATATCATAAAGATAACATCTCTTTCACGGATGAATGAGTAGGCCCTACCTCTGAAAAATTTCGTTCGTAGTTCTGTTTGTATTGTTATACACATATTTCTTTTCAGTAGGCCTGGCAATAATGCCAAATGATATTCACTTGACCACTGCGTGGATTCGATGCGACTCGACACAAAACGACCTTGATTTTGTTATCTAAACGATTGCGCCTCAATCAAAATATGAAACGTCTCACAACCAATAACATTCACAAAATTAAGGCTTAGCAGTATTGTTGTCGTTGCTTTTTGTGTCTTTTTGCAAACTACTCTTTTGGATATCTCCTTTCCATCCTATTGATCCCTTTGAATTAAAATGTTTCCTGGTCCCATTTCCTCTTTTACTTTTCTCCTTCCACTCGACATACGTGCTTCCTAAGCCCATTTCGTATGTAGGCAGGGGTGCGGAGATGTGTGCATTTTGCCACCACCTTGGTTAGTTTTCACACTGGACATATTAGCACGAGCAGACCCCAACTAAGACGTGCGCAGAATCCCCGCCAGTGGCTGCGCGATCCAAGCACTAATAAGCTGGTGGAAGAAAAAAGAACAACTCTCTTCAATTCTGCCATATAAGTGGATTGTCGCTCCGATCCTCTTCCATGTCAACCCGGGAATAATTAATATCCGAGTTTGCACACTGACGTCAGAATACGAGGCTACCAGATTCCTAATTGCTGGTAACGAAACACAAAACGACCATGACTTGAATGGCGGGTCTAGAGGGTATATTTAAAGGACAACTCCACTTTCATATACATGTGGATTGAGTGAATGCGGCAATATTAGTAGAACACATCAGTGAGAGTTTGGGGAAGATCAGACAAGCTGTTCAAAAGTTGTGATTTTTTTTTTAAAGGATCTGCACAGTCACTGGTGGATGAGAAGACTACTGCGGTGTATTCGTAGAACGATATAGGAAAATATAAAGAGAATTTCAAACTTTTTCAAAATTTCAAACAAACTTTTATCATTTAGTATTATTATTATTATTATTTTTTTTTTTTTTTTGGGGGGGGGGGGAGTGCACATTTCCTCGACTTGTCACTGACGTATGGTAAAGGTAATACATGTACTACCATTCCCCTGCCTTCGGAAAGACGCAAGTAAAGTGTTCTTTTATTATGCGAGAAAAGTGAAAATATGTTAAATGATTCTTTTTATTTTTTATTTCTTTTCTCTATATCTTTGTACTCATGTGACATAACAAGCTGTAGTAGTCTTCTCATCCAACAGTAACTGTGCAGATCTTTTAAACATACATAACTTTTGAACGGATTTTGTCTGATTTCCTAAAACTCTCGCTGATATTTTTTACTAATACTGCTGCATTCAGTCAATCCACATGTCTATACGAAGGTGAACTTGTCCTTTAAAACGAAAATGAAACTTTCGCGACCTCACCGACATCATCTTTCCTTTTCATTCCTATAATATGTCATCGCACAGCTGCTTCACCAAGTTCCATCTCCATGACAAATGCACGATTGGACCATGGCGTGTTCAATTTCTCCTAAATTACAGTGGTCTCCAAAGTAATTTACGTGAGGCATGATTGAGCGAGTTAGTTTTGTGTTGATGGGAAATACATGAATGTAGAAAATGATAATGAAATCGAAAAAAAATCTCATTCAGTACATTCTGAAAATTACGAAACATGTGACATACATCTGCTGATAATCTAGTTGAGCGACCAAGTTCATTGCACACGTTTCCATTCCAATTGTAGTGCTCAACCCGTGAAATATCTTGCATAGTTTAGCTAAAATGTAGAACATCACGGGTAAAATCAATAGATCTTGGCTAAGATAAAGCCCGGATTTAACCTTATGATGCCACTGCAATATACTTTAAATAACTTGTGTTTAATATCTTAATAACTTTATGTCAACCCAACTGGAGGAAGAATATACCTAAGCTAGAAAGTGACAAAACAAAATATGTCTTCTGACAAAAAGTTGTAGAAGGCATAGTCGTAAAATCGTCGAATCATCGAACAAATTAGTCCGTCATCTTTTCAGTTAAAACTCCAGTAAGCGCACGGTGGGGTGAAAAAAAAACAACAAAAAACAAACAAAAAACAAAACGAAAATCTAACCCAGCCGGATACAACGCAAGGACTGCGCTGCAAGCAACTATAAGAAAGTGTATTCTGACGGTATAAGATATGCTAGAATAATCCAGGCGACAATGCCCTAAGAAACAGACCAACGGGTGATCATGTTCCAACCGCAGTGAGATCCGCTACCAGGCCTACAGGGACATGGAACAATTTCTTCGGGGGAAAATTTAGATTTCTTTTTCATGCAGAGAAGAATGAAATCAACAAACAAACAAACAAAAAAATCAACACTACGACCTTGGTCTGAGGTGCTGCAAAAGACAAAGGCAAACACGAAATAAATACAAAATACTTCCGACAGTATAACATGGACGACAGTAGAAACAAACTCTTACGAATAATGCTAGATGTCACTCAAGCCGTTTTCATTCAATTGTTTTATCTAAAATACGAAAACTAGTTCATGAGCTCAAGTATGAGATGCGTTCTTTGTTTCTTGTGATCTTTTCTATTTCATTTCAGTATTCTTCGTCAGCGTGCATGACCAGCTTTAATATTTTTCGAATCACGAGAAACACATATTGACATCTGAGAACACTTCGTGATTTGGCAATCTTTTGAACACTGAAAAATGTTCTCATTTGGCTAACGAGCTACCACCTGCAAAAGAGAAAGATGTTGCTTGCTCTAAAGGCCAGGGCTGAGTCGAGGAACATCCACAATAACTGTCTTTCTGTCTAGTTTTAGTACGTGAAAATATGTCGTGCTGTTGCATCAACGTGGCTGATAATGGCATAGGTTCTGGTCATCAAGCACACAAGCCCAATGGCGTGTTATGAACGAGATTTGTTCCTTTCGTTTTATTTGGGCGCATAGGAAGGACGGAGTTATCATATTTCAATCTGGTGAATCTCAGGAATTCCCTTGTGTTTATTGCTTCAAATGACGCGGATATAAACAAACGAGCCGACGCATGAAATGCAAGAACAAAAATTCCACTGCGCGTCTCGCTGTCAAATTTTGATCTGGGAAAAGTGGGCAGAAATATACAAGCCCCCCTCCCCCTTCCACTCAGTCTTTGTCAAGTTAAAAGACTGATCTTCGAAAAGAGGCGGAGGAGGTTTTCGCACTTTTGAGGCATTCTCGATTCACATTCATATAGAAAATTTGAAACGGAGCTTAAACTTTGAAATGGAGCTTGATCGCAATTCGTTATGAAAATATTTGACGCGCATGAAGGCAATGGGTGGTAATATCATGATATATTGCATTCTTGTGTAGTGTCCATAATTTTGATGACATATCATGAGGCAAATTTTCTGAATTAAAAATTTAAATTTAAGTAAAATCAATAAGAATTGTTTATGTAAAAGAAAGTGTACCATGTGCTGCAGAAATCTCAATGAAAACAAATGGCTCGATGAAATAGATCCCCTCACGCAATCACACTCAAACACACATACACACACACACACAAACACACAAATTCAAGCATAATTACACAGTGTTTTATATGAGTGTGTGTGTGAGTGTGTGTGCGTACATTAATGTATATTCCCTTACGACAAATCGAATCAGACCGTGACTATTTAAAACCCTTGCCCCGGTCTTTGCCAGTCTTCGCGCTGATTGGATTAAATGTTTCGCGCGCCCTGGAAAGACTGACATACGTCAGCAAATCCTGTCATGCGCACACACCAAATCTTATCGATGCAGCAAACCAAATTTAGCGCAACATTTTGGAATCATCCTGGTCTTGAGGATCGCACAAGTATATATCAGGAACGGTCCCGCGTTTCGGAGTGAGTGAGAAAGCTCGATACAACACGAAGGGGCGAAAAGGGCCCAAGGTGCAATTACGCAGAATCAATAGGGTTAAACCCAATTAGCAGCTGACATCACCCAAGTAACGTTGGCGCTTATTCCCTTAACAACAAGGTAAACGTTACTAACCTGAGCAGCGTTCACGCAAGGGCAAAATACGTCTTGTGTTTAAAATGTCAGCATTGCCCTCAGGGTGAATCTCCGAACATCACTTCTCAGGGAGTGTTGGAGAGATAGAGGATGTGAGAGAGAAAGAGATAAAATGAAGGGGGGAGGGGGGAGAAAGCTAAAAAAAAGGGGAGGGGTAGTTGTAAAAATAATGTGACATGCACTGGAATTACCTACCCGACGGCACGAGAAAGAAAGAAGCGTCGCTTAGCTACCAGAGTTTCGCGCTCTCATCGGGTTAAGAGACGTATGCATCGTAGATAGAGTAACGTAGGTCGAGATATACGACTTCGACAGTGTCGAAATACACAAAGTACTTGACGCCATGACGAGAATAGCTCGGAGACGTGAGGTGCGAAGCCAATTTCCGCATTAGCGCTCCACAACAAGCAACGAGAGTTTTGTCCTCTGAACTTTAACGTGAAAAACAAAAACAAAAGCAAAAAAAAAAAAAAAGCGATGAAGAAATATCTGCCGTTGTTGTTGTTTTTTTAACCGATTTCTTTCACCATCAACCTGCACACCAACATAACGTGTTTTTTGATGCCAAGGCCAGGTACTAGTACAAATTGTATGATATGGCCTTCGTGAATGCATTAATTACTTTTCACCATAACTATAATATTACATTTTATCCCTAAAGAAAGAACAGTTTTTGACCAAGATGAAACAAATACTAGCATCAAATTAATGAATAAGAGAATTAAACAAATGCTTAAAAAACTTTACTTCCAAAATTGCACCAGCATACATTATCGCTTCCCTGGAAACTTCGGATATAGCTACCTTAGTCACGTTGCTACGACGTCACGTCATCCGCTAAAACTTAGAAAGAAAAAAATCGATGTCTGGAATTCGTAATAGCATGCATGTTCCATTTCTTGGTTATGACGGTTTTCCAAAAACGCATCTTCAACAAAGCCAGATCTCCTGCTCCGGGCTTTTTTTTTGTTTTGTTCGCTTGTTTTTGTTTTCTTATGTTTCTTTAAATGACAGAAGTGATAGCAGCAGCACAACCACTGAAGGTGTTTTTATGTGTCAACTTTTATGACGCCTTTTTAAATGATATACTGACATTCCCGTGATCGCGATTACTTGGGAATGCACTGGATTTGGAAAATGACTAGATTTGTGTTTAATGTTGCTGCTCTGACATACATCGCTTTTGGTCCATACATTACTTGTACTGAAAAAAAGAATGGAACATGCGGGAATAATCAGGACAAGCATGGATTTTGGCGCGCTGCCAAATTGCTCGCACTGCATTATGGGTAAGAATAAACATCCTAACGAACTGGCGATGGAAGATCCAAACTAATTAACCTTTCCTTGCGACGGGGTAGTGAACATACTCTCATCCTTGATGAAGGGGTGGGGTTGGGTGGGTTGGGGAGGGGAGAGGAAGGGCAGGGATGATAAGTGGAGAAAAACAAGAAAGGGAGAAAGAAATAGCAAGTACCAGCACAGAGCTACTGTAGCTCAATGGCAGCATAAAGCGTGACTTGATTTGCTTAAGGGATCTACTCAAGATCTTTTAAAGCAATATTTCCTGTTTTGCCATTATAGGATATTATGTTACATGAAATATACTAAATCATTTTGACGTTGGCAATATGCATGTGTGTTGTTTGGAAATGAAAAAAAAAATCAAGAATAAATGAATGGAATTCAATATCTACATTTA
Organism: Diadema setosum; assembly: GCA_033980235.1. Lineage (NCBI taxonomy): Eukaryota > Metazoa > Echinodermata > Echinoidea > Diadematoida > Diadematidae > Diadema > Diadema setosum. Next base: position 27,205,292 of record CM067080.1, on the reverse strand, counting down.
TAAACATATGACATCATTCGAGACCGGAAGTCATACATGACTCTCAATTATAAATATTTTTGTACATTCAAGGAACTTCTTAAGACTCAGTAGTATCAGATCAGTATATTGTCTTCTCCCACCCCCCCCCCCCCCCATATAGAAACAAGGAATTCAAATAAGAGATCGAATGAAACATGGAACAGCCCCAAATACATATTCATATATATATATATATATATATATATATATATATATATATATATATATATATATACATATATGTATATATGTTGTATATATATGTATATATATACACATATATGTAGTTCATGTATATACTATGTTAGTAGTAGTAGTAGTACTTTAGCAACATATTTGTCAGATACTTTTATATTAATCCATTTTTTTAGGAAGTTGTGACAAAGAAGTACAATCGCAAGAATAAAAAGCAAACTAAGATTCGGGGGAAGGGGGAGGCAGGAAATGCATAAAGACTTATAAAACAATAACAAACGATGATGGGAACAAAAACATGAGGCAGATTGGCTGAGTTGTGGGAATAGCCTCAATGACTCCCCACCCCTTTTAAAAACTTCACAATACTTTATAGTATGTTTGCATCCATCCTTCTGGGTTGTCTGTTTTGGCTCGAGAAATATTTCTTGCCCCAGGGCGAGAGAAGAGTTCTTGATATGTTTGGCAGCTGCTACATTCTGAAGTGCGTCTGATATTTGACGAGTAATACATCGCACACTTAGCAAACACTTTGAGCCATCCCCCCTGGGACTCAGGCTACATAGATTCAGATCATTTTCGGACAGGACACTCCCCAAAGTCCCGTCGTCAGATTTGACAGTGATGACGATCATGAGGAGAGCCAAGATGGGGCCCCTACTGAGCGGTTCATGTACGACTCCTTTCCACCACGTCGTTGTACATAAAACACTTTACAATTTATCATCCCAGTCATTCGAAGTAAACCCGCACCTGCATTGGGCTCGTAACAATCGAGTGGAAAAAAAGGGGGGGGGGGTGGTATATTCCATTCAGGTTGCTATTTTGTGGGACACACGTAAAAAAAAAAACGAGGAGAAAGCTTAATGTATGGCATTTTCAACGCGAGGGGGAAGCGACACCTCATTACCATATCATTATCTCACCAGCTGAATTCAATTTAATGACCATCCAACCACCAGTATACTGTTATTGTCAACTACGTAGGTATGACCCATATGTCGTATATACACACTAAACAAACCAATAACACGATTTACGCTTCTTGCCAAATGTGTAGTGCTAGAATCATTCATATATTCTACCCAAGATTTTTTTTTCTCACTCTCCTCCACAGCTTATTTGAGGCCACCATACTGCGAAAGGAAATCTTAGGTAGATGTGGAGTAATGCCAGCGCGTAGCGTTTGTACAGCTTTCAATGCAAATTGTCCGTGATGTCGGAACAAAATAATGTCCCGCCATTCGCAGACAACGAACACACACTTCGGGACACAAACAGCTCGTGTAGAATTCTACTCGATCTTGAAGATAGCGAGGTGCTGAAGAAAAACAAAACAACAAAAAAACCCACAGCTATATTTGGTACCCCTCAGAAGTATGAACTGGCATTGATAACCGAACAGAGAAAATAAATGACTGTGGTGAATAATGACTGGCTAATCGTATTCCTTTACATCGTCCATCTGAGAACGGGAAACAACAACACAAACAAATGCAATAATAAAAATTTACGATAAACCAAGATAAACATGCGACGAAACTCCTTGACTGGAATGACATGCTACCTGCCTGAGGAATATGATCAACTGTAATCACGTGACTATATATGTCTAATGAGTGTGGCAGATTGACCATGTTAACTATGTTGTTGTCACCTAATCATTATTCGGATATTACCACGTACTAATGGGGGTCTGCTGAAAGACGTAATTTTGTCGTGACCGCTAACTGACCCTTGGACATTATGGTTTATCGTGTCTCTCTGCGAGTATTCCTTTAGCCATTTTGAATGACCGTAGGCTACGAGGGATTTATAGGGGAATCATTTTTTTTCTTTTTTTTTATTAGCCAGCTGCCCACAGTATTCGATAGCTTGCGGAAATATTCCAACTCGAGTAATACCCTCTAGATTTAATCAGATCACTTTTTAAAGGATTACAATAAACAGTAAAACCCATTTAAAAAAACACATACTTTGTTTCGGCTGACCACATTGAAATTTTGCTTCCTGGAGCCCAACAATGTGTGCATAGAATTTCAATGTATACTTGCATTTGATCGACCAAACAGACCCGCAAATTAGTACAAGACGGTTGAATTGGGATTTGCAACGAGGTTTGACATCCATATTAATATTTGGGGACATTCCGGGAGCTCACAAAAGAAAAAAAGTGCGGTTATTCAAACTTACGACATATTCAAATGATTTTGATGTTCATGTTCACAGTTATCAATAATGTAATTTTCCCCAGAATACATCAAGAAACCGTGCGAATTGCAAATTGGGGATGAATAAAAACACACAAACGAACAAACAAACAAAATCATTCGTTTGTCACTGAAATTGATTCTTATTTTCATGAAGAATTCTATACTATTTTTGTCTGATGAGAGAGACGATGCACTGTACGGATGACATTTTGCAGATATTCACAGTATAATCGTTTGAATTAGGGAATAGGATGTGACAGGAAAAAGACGAAGAAACAGAAGACTGATCAGGGATCGCTAGCGTGCAAAACGCAGTTGGGCTCTGGATGACGTTAAATGCATTTGCCCTCTCCAAGGTTTTGACTGAGACCATAATCTTGATTGACAAGGCGAGAATCCCGAGTTTGAGTCCAAATGGTTACCATGGCAATGGCACATGCCATCCATTTCGCTGATTACTCGCTATGCCCCTTAAAACCCGACAGCAAGGAAATAGGATGGGACGAGATAAATGTTAATTTAGAAATTATTTTGGTTCGATGCTGCCAAACAACGGGGACCCGGACGGCACACAATAGTATGGAGAGATTTGTGCATCAATATTTCAGTGACTGTTCTGCTGAGAGGGACGAGAAAGTATGCTAATTGGCTTGATTGCACTTCTGAAATTAAATGGACAAATTCCAGATTTTTCTTTGTCGTCACTTAGCATTTTATTTCATAAACAACCAAATGAGAATTGGTGTTTGCAGAAAAAAAAAAGAAATGTCGATTAGATCTATACCACTTTCATATCATCTCACTCTCATCTCATTTGGCTGTTGGGTTTTGGACTTCCCTTGATTTATACAGCTGAAGATGATCATGTATAAGTGCACTATGCATATTTCAAGCTTTAAGTTATTGGCGTGTCTTCCAAAGCCAACATAATGACTCGCTGAAAAGGAAATGTGCCAATTTCTCCTGTTTTCGTTTTTTTTTACCGTTTGACCAAATCAGATACAACCACAATAGCAGCATATCCCACAACGACCTTAAAGGGACTCAATTATATGATTTTATTGGTTAAGAAAATAGTGCAAAGACACCGACTACTTGTGTCTTAGCATACTAGATAGCTTCGTGCATCGATGATGCACTCCCCGGGTGTTTTCTGTGTTATCCAGTGAGGCAGAAACACAAATGAACCTCTTCAAAACTTAGAACTAAACACATTAAGAAAGTACATCGTGGAAGTCATTGGAGTAAATTGTTGGTAATAAATGAGAACTTTTTATTACATAGATTCTGAAAATTTCTCTTTTCCTTCCTATATGCCTTTTTCACATTCTTCTAACACACACACACACACACACACACACTCCTTTTCTCTCGCCCTGTCTCTTTCATATATTTGTACATAGTTATGTACATATATTCATATAATATTATGTATACCATATGATACCATATGATAAGCCTACACGTATATTACTGTTTCCAATGGTCGTTCCCGCTGATTCGTTTTTTTTTTAATGATACACCGTATACTTTATCAACTTATTTCAGTTTTCACAGAGGTGGTTTAGATATCAACGGGTTGGTTTTAAAAAATCATCTAAACAAACCTCGCAAGATTGCACTAATATTTAGGGTCGCAACTTTTCATGGTAACGTGATACACACTATATGCAACGATGAATCCCATGCACTGTATGCATAATTAATTCACGTAAATGCGTACATAATATACAGTAGCATTCTACTAGTACTATACATGAGACAGGTTGCAGGCTATTACCGAGTACTCTACTCTGCGTAATCCCAAACTGAGAGTAATGAGCCCAAACGGGACGAAATGAGCATTCGCTGTGTGTGTGTGTGCGTGTGTGTGTGTGTGTGTGTGTGTGTGTTCAGTTTGATCACCCCAGGGACATTCGAAGAAAAAGGAGAGATAGAGAGTGTAGTCGCCAGCACCATACGACATTCTTCATGTGGGAAGAATATCAAGGATGTTCTCCTCTCGTGCCCCAGGTTTTCCAATTCTGCTCGAGACAGAAAACAGATAGACAATGACAGAGATAGAACACCATGGAGATAATGGCAGATAACGAGACGGTTGAGAGGAAGAGAAGGAATGAGGACAAAATAGATAAAGAAAAGATATATAGAGAGAGACCGATAAATTACGACAGATAAAACAGGAGAGGGAGTAGAGTAAGAGAGGCTGAGAAGTGCAAAGGCATTTAGAGGAAATAAGAATGGTAAATGCAGTGATCGGATTGGGAGAAGGAGAGATATATATAGTGACTGAGATAACGAGAGATTCAAACATAATGGCATAGTGTAGAGATATACGGAGGGAGTGTGACGATTAAAAAAAAAGAGAGAGAGAGAGACAGATATCTATCTATCTTCTTCATATATATCTATATCTCTCTCTCTCTATATATATATATATATACATAGCAAGAGTGAGAGAGAGAGAGAGAGAGAGAGAGAGATACCGTATGGGAGACTTGAACATAATGGCAGAGCATAAAGATATTATATAGAAAATGGCAAGGAAGAAAGGTAGATATATTGATAGATAAATAGATATAAAGATAAAGAGTGAGAGAAAGAGAGTGAGAGAGAAAGATTATGGCAGATGTATATAACGAGAGAAGAGAGGAATATATATGTAAATGAAGAGACATAATGACTTATAGAGATTGCGACGGATAGAGATGATGAGAAAGGAGAGACACTGGTAGATACAGGGAGATAAAGAGAGATAGAGAGAGGAATAGAGGGAGAGGGGAGTGTGGTGGGGGGTGGGAGGGGGGGGGGGGTTCAAGTCAGTGTAAGTCCATCTAGCTCCAGCTTCGTCTCACACCTAATCAATATTTCAGTTCGGTGAGCCGGTCGGGCAATCGTCGTCTCGTAGATGAGGTAAATTGCGTCCCGCACAAGCCCGTCATGATCCTGTTGCAGATGGATCTATTTTTATTCAATTTTTTTTTCTTCTGCGATTATCAGAACATGGAAAGAAGAATATTTGAGAGAATGATTGTGCTACTGAGGAAACAAAGTAGATATGAATAGACACAGAGAGGGGGAGAAGGGGATTCCAACTCCTTTACTGCAATGTAAGCAGGTGAATTGAACCGAGTTCATATACTTATTTAGAATTGTAATAGCTGTAGCTTTTTGAATGATACTACGATACTTGTTAGCAAGGTAATTGAAACTCATAAGTATGATATTAACAAAAGAAACGAAAGACACTGAGTAAAAGAAGTTTCAACTTTAAGCAAGAACATTGCACACAGATAAGAGCTTGCTGGACTTGTTTACACCAGGGAATCTAGAATAAATGATATAAATGCGCATTCAATTTCTAACTTCGTAACAAGCAATATGGTTTTCAGCCTCTCTCTAACCTCGTGCTACAGTTGGTAGATAGATGCAGAACGATACTTTGGTTGGATTTGATTAGTCCGTGAATCGTCTCTTCCTAGGCTTGTTTAAATACTCGCAAGTAATAAATCTGCCTTTTCGCTATCCATCCCTACATCCATGCATAATAAATGGAATAAAATATCAACACTTGTGTGTGTGTGTGTGTGTGTGTGTGTGTGTGTGTACGTTTATGAGAAGACCCTGTTATATGCCTACGTGTATATACACATGACTATAATCATATTTTATGCTTCACTCTTCCTATGCCCTTCGTTGTATGTTAGAGTTCTAGGTATACTGTGCATGGTGCTGGTAGAGTTTGATCCATCAATGTAACTCGAGTTTTACCATCAAATCAAATCGACCAGAAGACAGAGCAATTTGAAGTAGAATTTACCTTTTTATTTATATGAAATATAACATTATCTTCTTGCAGTGTGCACGAATAGTTGCCATGAATAATGCAGACTTTTTATGGGAGTAACCACTATAGTGAGTGCAATGAAATGCACCTGCTTGAGTCGAAGAGGTCTAATGCATGTAAATTCCCCGAGCTCGGTTACCGCCATGAACCCCGACATGTTTCATGTTGTTTGAAAATACAGGTCCTGGCGACGGCAGAGACTGCGATCCCCGCAGATTTATATATATATATCTCTTTTTGCCTCTATGCGGGCACAGAGGGCGGACCCAGGAGCAATGCCATGTAACGAGTTTCCTCCCTCTATCAATGTCTATGCTTTCGATTCCGGCTGAGACGATGACCGGGTCGGTGGAGAACTGGGCTAATGAATACGCTGGGAGTCTGCAATGTACCCACTGCATAAACGGCAGATTCAATGTCACCAAAGAAGCCCTCATGCATGCGATTCATTGAAAATAAGTCAATTATCCCAGATCAGGCGACCGATGGAAGATGCTAATTGTTTCAATGGGTGTTTAATAGCAATGCAGCGACAACTGCTTAAAGGGGCATTATATTCCTTGACGAGAATAATGGTAATACTCTTTTCTTTCAAATCTCTCTACATTCCATCATAACACCCTAAAAAAAATGCAGTCAACGTAGAGTAAAATCTAAACGAACTAAAGGGAAACAATCTTCTAAATTTCATACAATTTATTTCTTTGTTTTTCGTTAACGTTAAGGTCAACCCCTCACCATTATACAACTTGATTTTCCGTTATTAAATATATCCAAACAAATAAATGGCACAATTAAATTCATATCTGAGAAAGAATTAAAAGGGTAGTGGTATTTTGAAGTTTGTGAGAAATAAAGATGTCCGTCACAATCGGAGATGATATCTACAATCATGGCCTTGAATCACCTTCATTGGTTTTGATGTGGAATGACACATCGTCTTCCTGAATTCATCTTAAAGGAAGTGTAGTGCAGCTTTTGTATACGAGCAAATTGGACTCTCGCGAGACTGACGTCAGCACATGTCATTATTCGCACATAAAAGGACTTTGCCAAATATCATTGTAAAACCACACTCGATGTTGTAATAATACATTATAATTTCAAATAATTTTGATTACTGTAAATTGCTCAATCGAGTCTCATATCAAAGTAAACGTGCTCACAGTTTGGACCCTTTCACATTAAGATGTCGGAAGGAGTCATCCAGGTGTTCGGTAATAAAAAAACAACTTTTGAAAGGTGTAATAATTGTATGTAATATCTCATTCACAAGTCGTAAGCTGTCACAGATATTGTCAAAGTAGGATACATGATTTAACTCTTACAACCATAATATTCTCGATATGGGAGCAGCTCTCCCATTAAGCAACCGTGAGATAATAATCATCCTGATCGATGAAATACCCCAATCTATAAATTGCGTAATCGTTAGTTATGCAATGCAAAGGTCCGGTGGTACTTGCGTTGGATTACCAGCATGAGCTTATTGTTCGCACATTTAGAAATCTATTTTAGAGCTGTTACGTGGTTACAAATCGACTAGTCGACGACTTTATTTTTGGTTGTTGTTGTTTTTCTCAAGGCATGACGCCGTTCTACGCATTGTCATTGTTACGTCGTTTCTACCATTAAAGAAGCGCATTTCTCAGCTATGTATTTCCTGTCTTTGATGGTATTCCTTTTTTTTTTCTTAATATCAAGAATTCTTACTGATCGAAGATGACGGTAAATGACAAGATTTAAAGCCTTGCGGTTTCCTCAATTCACAATTCATAAAGCGATCCAGAGAAGACTTCACAGAGAAATCACTGTTCTCTTAAAGTAGAGGCAAATTAGTAATGTATTTTTTAAGGCTATTATCATAAATAGAAGAAAAAAAAATAATGTGTTTAGCTCTTTCTCATAATGTTCGTCAGACAGCTGATAAATCTCAGGTAACGTTTCCCGACTATCTCTTCATTTAGGATATAGTATCAGCAAGTGGCGTCGTACGTAGATGAAATCCACGAGTCTAACTACAGACGTGTACTATTTTAGGAAATATTGCCATAGCGATCGATCTGCCACTTTCATTTATCAGTTTGGAAATAACGACCTTGAAAGGGAGGAAAATAGTGCCAAATCTACCAAAAACCGAGTAAGTCAAAACATTAATTTAGTGACTAACATCATAAGTTAGTGGAAGTCTAAACTAAAAAAAAAGTTAATGTAAGGGTAAAGCTGTGCAGAGGAATCATGACAAATTTGCTCTGTAGATTTGTGCGAGCGGTTTAGTCTGGAAGCAAAAGGATGACAGCGATCTTGATTCACGATTTACCTTGAGTAATCGGCAAAGAGATACATCTCGCATAATTAAATCTGACTGAGTCGAAAACATAATGACAGTGACAATTATTTGGGACATCCCACGTAGTTGGCGGGATCCAAGTCTTGTTCCGCCAGTGTTTTGACAGTGCTTGCAGTTAACACCCCTTTAGCATAGCACAGTTTATGGTACTTTAGAATGACATAGCTTAGACGCGTGGCATGATGACATGTGATCGTATTCATGTTCAGAAAGAGAACAACATTGCACGTAAATCTGTTCGTATAAAATAAACGAAAGGAGGGGAAATGCTGCAATAGGTTTCTGCTTAAAAGGAAGAAGTGATTAATGTAATAATTTGATATAATAGTAAGCATTAATACCGGGAATTTTGTTTCATAAAGCACTCCCTTATTTTACATATATCCACTGGGTCATTTTTTTTTTTTTGGGGGGGGGGTTACTCAGTCCTCAGTCTAATTGACGATCTATCATTCATTCAACATTTCCATAAAATTTTCCTTTCATTTCTCTCTTTTTTTTTTTTTACAATCATCGTCACTTTTCCCTTTATCTAAGACTGGTGATCATACACGAATCCGTCGGCCTATTGCTTTCCAGAAGCTAGCAGGAAGATGCTTTGTGGTGTCTGGAGGTATCTTGTAACACACAGATGAAATTAGAGAAATGTACATTGAAGAGAGACGAGTGTCATGCGTTCTAAGAAAAGAGAGTGTTTGATGTCAAATGATATGCATTCATGCGATAAAAGCAAAGCCGGGCAAGGGAAAAAAAACACAGAAGAAAGTGTGTGTGTGTGAGACAGAGAGAGAGAAAAAAGAGGGAGGGAGAGGGGGTAAGGGGGGGGGGGGGTGGAGGGAAGTTGAAGGCTTACACTAGAGATCCCGGAGTCTGCGTGCGTCGCAGTGTGCCAACACGAAACGATTTGAATATTACACTGCCTGGGGGAATCGCGCCCTGTGCACTCTTCTGCTAAATTCATAACGGAAAACTCGGTGGGAGAAACGATGACGGGGGAGGGGGTGGGAGGTGCAAGCAGGGGTGGGGTGGGACGGGGTGACGGGGCTGAGGGTGGAGATGGAATGCACTGCGATTATAATATCCTGGAATACTGAAACAGAAAAAAAAATGCCTTGCAAAGATGGTGGAGAGATATCCTATGCATCCATCTATAGGTCGAAATGCCACTAGGTCTCAACTCAACACGAGCAATGTATGAAGCAGAACGGACGTGATACATACACACACAGTCAAAGAGGAGGTAAGAAGTTATCAATTTTAACTGTGACGTCACCAAGTTTGAATGATGAAGACAACTCACGACATGGGTACGAAAGATGAAAACGTTCGTAACTGCTAGTACCATTTCTGTCTGAATCGTTGACACAAAGCGTGCGTAAGCAAACTTGGCATCTTTTTTTTTTTTAATCTTAATTTTAAGTAAGCCGTGTCTGCGTGTAGGATTATAAGTCTTTGCTGCGAATTTTAATGACGTCATTTTTCGGTAATCTGTTGACAGACAAATTGCGAGGCATTTTTTTTTTCCCGAGACTAATGAAGGAAGCTAGCTGAAGTCGGTCTGGGGAACTTTGCGGGTGGCGGTCCCTGAGGCCGAGTGACTCCATAAATCACACTCTTTCTGGGCATTTGTGTATTAAGAGGCCAGAACGCTGCGTTATGGTCTACGTGAGCCGCCTCGCCCATTGGCGGGAAATACAGCGAGGGGCCACACACGGGGGAACGATTCAATTTACCAGGTCTTCTGCATTTTTACCTCCTTCAACAGCAGACTGCACGATAATTCTTGGATTACTTCCTCGTCAGACGCCCAAATGAAAGAAAGATAAGAAATTTCGGCTAATCTATAAAATATAACCACATATACATCTCAAACATTGTGTATGATATCTCGTTAAATACTGTTGTTTTTACCGCTCGCCCAGTTTCAGAGGCGTCTTTGCGGAGCTCACCACACTAAATCCTGTATTTGTCGAAGAGTATCTGAGGGGTTCTACCTTTGCCTGGGGCGTGGAAAGTTATGAATTGCGATTTTTTTCCTACTGAGTATATAGCGCACAAAGCATTTAACAAGGCTTAAATGCATGTGATTGTATTGGAGACCAGACATTCATAAATATGAGATATTCAGCTGTTGATCCCATGGAAATCTCTGACGGAATTGTTAGAATCAAGGACAATTTGATCAAATTCATTTCCTTCTTTTTAATACTGGTACAAAATCGTTGACATTAGCAATGTCAAAGTGTAGGAATACACACTCTGATAAAGATCGCACTAGTCTGCTAGTCCAAATATATTTACCTGTGGTGGTGACAAATATCTTTATCTCATAAAGCTATCAGGATTGTTTCTGTTATTATCATTGTTTCTATTTTGTATTGAAATAAAAGTTTTGAGTGTACTTTTAATCACCACCATCATTTTGCTCTTTGGTTTTTGCTAGGCTGGTCGAAAACTAATTGGAATATGTAATAACTAGTTCCATGTGAAAACTGCTATAGATTATAGCATCACGAGGAGATGCAATAACGTTTTCATGCTGCGTTCTGCAACGCAAAAAACAAAAACAAAAACATAGCTCATTAGTTTCTCCTTTAATCTTATCTTTGGTCAAAAAATGCCCGCACGTAGGTCAGCGTGTTACACCATGCCTGCCTCCAGCCGTGGCCTCGTCACAGTAGGGCAGACGAGTAGGGTCCGGCGGCGCTAGATTTACGGGTGGTAACTCGTCACTGCCCGCTCGGATGATAGTGTAATTGCGTGAATTCCTATGGACTCGTCCTTGGAATAATAAATCACGGAATAACACGGAGTAATGCGCGCTCAATTGTCCATGCAAACTAAACCCACTGACCATAGGAAAGAGTCTCTTCAATCTATAGCGCACGATTAGCTTCATTTCACGTCAGTGTACCTGTCCCTTGAAATTGCCAAGTCATATTTTGTATTTTGTTAGTTTTTTTTGTTTTGTTTTTTGCACACCCACACATTGAATACATGGGGAAAGAATGTTTTTCGTAATAGAGAAATGTCTTTCTTTAACACAACAGGCCATACTGAATGTATATCAGAAATGCACATCCAAGAATAACAGTTTTCTCTTTTACCAACTTTACATCTTATGAAGATGTTAAACTATTAGTTGTAAAACTCACATAACAAAGTTCATGCGCATTAGAATTTGGGTGCAAAAGAAAACACACTATAAAACTCATCTGTATTTTTCAACGTCACTTAACCTCGATGTTTTCTAGAATTAATGTTAGTTATATGTTGTATTTATAAGAGCACTGGGGGTCGGTTACGTAACTCAAAAAGGACCATCGGTTCAAAACAATAGAATTTTTCAAAACACCCCCGCTGAAGATTCGCTGTTTGGTGCTTGCGTCACAAAGAATAGGCTTTCTGCGGAAAACAACCAACCAAACATACAAAAAGACATTCAAACAAACAAACATACAAACATACATTTTATCAAACTTATCATGACGTTGAAATTCACACGCGTATTCATTTTCATGTCTCCAACATTTATTCAATGTGTAATGTTCCAGTCAAATTGTTTGTTTTTAGTTAAAGCGTTCTATGCTAAGGATAGTTCCAATTGAAGAGTTTGTTTGCAAAAACCGATAAGTCCATATTTGCCAAATGGAGATATTTGCGTTTAAAGGTCAAGAAAAAAAAAGAGAATAAGAAAAATTTGGCTTCTTTTGACCATAACTTCAAAAAAGTACCTTTATATGTAGTGACCAATATATCATTTAAAAGGTATTATTTTGTACTTTATGACAGAGAGTGTACTTCAAAATCTTCAAAAATGGACTTATTGGTTTTTGCAAACAAACTCTTCAATTCTTGTCCTCTCTGTTTATATTTCGAAAACGGCATGTTTCCTTTACGTTTTGGAAACACTCTAGGTGATGTAAAAGAATTGGGAACCAAATACACCAGCTCTGCTTCGGGCCTTATTATCTCGATGAACCTAACTGCATTCTGTGTACTGTATGACTCGACTGTCGTACAGATATCACCAGTGGACGTAGAAACAGTTTTATCATAAAAGCACTGTAACACCAAATTGTGTTTGTAATAACATATACGCTGCCACATGCACTACATACTCATACCAATCACAAACGTGGACAGGCATAGCGTCCGACTTTGGCTGACAACACACACACAATACACGGAGCCCCAACGTCATCGTAAACGAGCATGCAGTTTTATCGTTCGGTGACATCTGATATTCTGGCCCTCGATGAAATATCACAGTGACCTTAAAAAGAACAAGGCGTATTGATGGGAAGGGAAACGCTACGAGACACGATTACTTGACGCTCCCCCTTTTCAAGTTCAACAGCACAAGAAAGAACAAACATGTGTGAGCTTTGTTTGCGAGCGAAGACTAGATTTCACGCGGGCTCGGTTAGTCTTTCTTTTTTTTCAGAGGCTGTTATTGAACGAAAATTTTCTTTTGACTTGCGATTTTTTTTTCAATTGCTTCGCTCTTTGACACCGAATTACATTAACTAAAGGAGTACACGACACCATATTTAAATGAATATAAAAGCGTAGTTCTCGCAGCACAACGAGGACAAAATAGACTCATAATCAGGGGGCTAGCCGTCGGCGAACAGCCGACTGCGCGGTAGTGACGAAATCGCAATAATTGACGGACGGCACGAGCATTTCGAATAAAATTTGTGAGCAGCATGTGTCTGAATTACCAAGGAAGACTTCGAAAAATCTGGGTTTTTTTCTTTCCTTTCTTATCTCGCTCTGTATCCCATTCTTCTTCTTTTTTCTTCTTCATCTCCTTCTCCTCCTTCTCCTCCTCCTCCTCCTCCTCCTTCTTCTTCTTCTTCTGCTTCTGCTTCTTACTCCGGAAAGATTTTGCACGACTGAACTAAATTTTCCAGCTAGCTAACGTGATGGAGGCTGTTGAGAATTCCTTTTTGCGCAAAGAATGACGGCACGCGTAACATTTCGTTTTCAATGAATGTTCATGTTAAGTGACACATTCATGAGTCATACCCCCAGACGACTCCTATCTTTTAAAGGAAAACACACCTATTTGGGATCAGTGAGTCTCGTTTCACAGCAAAGAGACTTTGCCCTAGCTTTAAGGCCATTCATGAATTTATGATAACGGCCAATGACAAAACTTTAACGGTTATACTTGCAGTTAAGCACATTATACTTAAGTAGGGCACCTCACCCCACTCCTAGTTGCTTGCCCTTATTTATGCTGCTAGCTGAACCTGATATCATGGATATGGTAAAACATCATCAAACTACAAGCTTTTGTTTTGGTTGGGTGCCATCTGTATCATTATGTATCCTTAAACCCTAGACAAAATTTGAAGAGACATGTTTTTTTTTTCATGTTTTTAATGACTGATTATACTATTACCATCTGCTTTCGAAATCAGACGTCATAACAGCCAGAGAATGAAATAATGCGTGCACCCACAACTTCACTATATACGGGTATCTAAAACCCCTCTCTCCAACTCTTTTTAACTGACACACACTCTAATATGTATGCCTGTGTGTACGTGTGTGTGTCTGTACGTCGTTACGCTCTTGTTACTCTATGGACGATATGATCTATTGGTCATTATAGACAAAATCCTGCTCTTCGCTCTTTCCCGCAAGCTCTGAACAGAGCGTTAAATGACGCAAGGTATAAGCAATTTGCATATCAAGAGCAAGAGAAAATGGTATGCAAATCAAGGTTTTCCCCCATTGCTTGCCATATTCTGAAAATAAAGCGAAAAATCAAAAGGGAAAACAAGAGAACCACTCGATGATCAGAGGATTTCGATGATAAATTATCACTCCAACTGGCCGAGAAAAAGGTCATATGCATTATTTTTTTTCCCCTTGTACTGTGGCAAATCGACCAGCCTCATGAATTCTTAGTCCCATGCCACGGGAGGGTATTTCTAGGATTCTCAGTGTCTTACCTCAAGCCGCAACCTTTTTTTTTCCCGCGAGATGGCTGTCAGGTATACTAGATGCATAACATGCTTGAATGCAGGCTATTAACACTTTGGACATTTTCCCTTTTTATCAAGAAAGTTTCTGCTCTCGTACAATGTAGTATCAATGCCAATTTTCCTACTTTTGCCGATTTTAAGGATTGGTTTTTTTTTTTTTTACACTACTTAGTATATCATGTCATCTAGACAGCGCCTATCTCTTGCGTATCTAGCGTAATGCGATTAATCGGCGACTGTACGTATTGCCATTGCATGTATATACACTGCTCAATGAACTCGTATGCTTGCTGCATTAATTCACATTGAATACGTTGCCCACGCAAGATTTCCAATTGCATATTTGGCGATCTGCCAGTGAGATATACTGGAGCGTAAATCTGATAGATCGAACTCTACCTGCTTTGTTGGTGAGAATAGAGAGTAATGGGTGCAGTGGGCACATTTTCTTATTTCATGTGTAAAACAAAACACACCCACGCACTGAAGCTGTTATCTTTACTCCAAAGTATAATACCCATACAAAATATCAAATTTTCGCATTCCAGTATTAGTATTCTTTGCTTGTAGGGTGTTTTTAAACAAAATTATAATCATCTTCACATGTACACATTGAATGGTGATTTCTTGTTTCATTTCTGTATTGCTCTCGCCTCTCTATGTCTTTATATCTATCTAGTTTTGTATTTTGTACCAACCAGTAAATAGTTACAACTGAAATACAGAAAACTATTAGGTAGAATCGAAGACACATGATTTATACAAATGAGTCATATATAACACTTGGATTCGATTATTAAAAGAAACTATGCAATGCAAATGCATGTTGTCTTTTATTATTAACATCATGGATAGTACCCTAGTCATCATTTACTTTACGTAGCCAAAAGCTTATCTAAATACATGCCATAACAATTTTATTAATCATAATTCTACAATTTTTCTTCAGATTATTTGATACTAAACCCAGATTCTGTCAGCGATATCATTTGTCAGTCATTACTACAGTTACTAAAATGATTTGAAACCAAAAAGAAAAAAAAAAGACAATGCAATGCACCGCCTTCACGTTGAGTTAAATTTCACGTATCAATGTTCGTTGTATATGTCAGTGAATATGCTTTACAGCAACAGATAACACACAGAAATAGCTTAGGCAAAGAGAATACAAACTTATATGCAAATTTATGACGGAAGGTTTTAGCATTTCGGAGCAGACTCTTTGGCGTTCTATATTTACTGTACAGTCAGTTGAGCTTATCTCTCTCAGATCCTGGATTCAGAATACTGCTGACATTGTAGATGCAGATAACTGTCCACGGGGATGAAGGAGTTAATCCTTTTCTGTGATTTTTATTCCATTTAGCATTTGCCCGAAGTCTTTGAACAAATCCATGCTCCAATTCTCCACTCAATGCTCTCTCTCTCTCTCTCTCTCTCTCTCTCTCTCAAACACACATACACACAGAAACATATTGTATTCTTACATATTTACATTCTATACAAAAAAAGACAGAAGTTTCACGCAGCTTACTCCAGATATTCGGATTGAATGGAACAAAAAACTTGATTAATCGCAATATCGATGCTCTTTTGCTGGATTCTTCCCAAGACAACAGGAATAACCACAAAAAAGTTCAGCAACTCGTATACGGCTGTCCATTAGCAGATATTAATTGGCGCAGTACGCACCCGCCGAGAATCGAAGCAGTCTCGCGGGAGCGGAGCCCGCGGTATTTCAACGCCATTCCGGCTGCGCTAACGATTCACTGCAGAGGCCGAAAAAAAAAGAAGCGAAAGAAGACGCTGTATTTTCGACTCATGAGTGCTATTTCAAAGTAATATTAATGACCTCCCAATTGATCTACTTTTTTTCGTCCTGAGACAGTGAAGATATTCGAGGGAAAGTGATTCACCCGCAATAGTTGACTACACACCCCAGTCGCTTGCGTCATAATGACAATGCACTTGTACAGAAACGGTCGTAATGAGCAGAGAATTTATGGAATGTTAATCATTTCGCTGCGTTGTAAACTCATTAGCATTTCACCAGCTGGATAAGCAAGACTATCATTAACAACATTCCAGCCTTCATCACTACCGCATAACCATCAAAAATTTCACGCTAACTGATATCGAAATTGTCTGTGCGTCACCATGGAGAAATTGAACATGAAATATCAAATACCACTCATTCAGAAAAGAAGCCCCAAATTAGGTCAAAAAGCCCAAGTCACTAAACCAATGAGACACATCGCTGTCTTTCTAAAGATAACCGTCATTTGAAGTGTATGTTATTACATCCAGATGCAGGTGGCAAATATCAACAATACTACAGATATGCTTTAAGACTGATATGACTGCTCTTGAACCCAAGCTGTCACGCTTTTATTTTAACAATCCAGGCTCTTGGTAAGATTGAAATTTTTTACGAGAGACTTCCTCAGTGACATTTTACATTCCGCTCCCATCACTGGAAATAGAGGCCATAAAGGAGAGGCGATCCTGGCGTACGTTTGCTGGGAGAAGGCTAAGCGTACGCATCCAAAATCCATCAAGTTTTCCTCGCACGCATAATTACCGGTAGATTGCGATGCATGTGAATGTGTGTATTAAAAGTGTGTGCGTTCGTTCGTTCGCGTGTATTTCTTTTGGAGAGTTGAACTGTGTATGCTTTTGTTGTTGTTGTTGTTGTTGATGTTGTTGCACAGAAGTATATGTTTGTGTTGGTTTTTGAGTTGCGTATACAATACGTGCGTACCGATGTTTCACGTGCATTATTTCGATCGTTATATGAAACCGCAACGAAAACGATGCATCCTTTTTTACACATGCGAGATAAGAATGATGAACATTTTATTTCTTATCGTGTTTTATGTCGTTTTGGGGACTAAGGTGATGGGAGGGCAATCTCGGTAAGGAATTCCATTTTTTTTTTTTTGGTTATTATGCCTAGCGTCAACCGTCATTGGTGAATAACGTCAATTTACACTCGGCAACAAGCACAAAGTGATTGATCAAACATGTTATACGTAACAATAGTGAGTTTTGCAGCGCAAGCAACGTCCGGTATCAACGTTTCTTTGTCACACCGGAGTGAGCCATTAAAACCTTTTTGCGAAAGGTCCAACTAAGGCTTGCGCGTAGCATGATTTACTGTCGGTGATTACGTTGAGAGGTCATACAATATTAATAATGTGAACTGAAAGGCAACCATTGTCTATTGTTGTATATAATTATATATATATAGATATACTAGTGTATATGATATTTGATATACGACGATGGAAGTTGTTGCCTAACTTTATAACATTACATATATATATATATATATATATATATATATATATATATATATACCACGGACGATAATGCCTTACAATTTACATTAATATTGTATGACCTATTTAAATCTTATGTGTGCATATACACTTTCAGTGGTCGAAACAAGAGAATAGGAAATCGCAGAACTTGATAGTATAATGTTCCGCGGGCCTACATCTTAGTAAAACTCCCGTGAACGTGTTACGAGTCACATACGTCACATTATATACTTGTATGTGAAAATCTGACTGACTCTTACGTTCAGTTGTCCAAAGAAAATGAGGCTGAGTCATGTCCCATAAGAGAGTCTTGGGAGGGAGGGGAGGGAACAGGGGGAAGTAAACCCTTTGTATAGGTGCCCGTTTCTGCCAAACTTTCACGGATCACATCGTTGCCAGACACTCTTTCATGACCGACATACTCACAGACCAACAAGAAGCAGATGCTCCATTATCACCTCTGTGTGTTCGTTCTCCCTGGGAATCACGAAATTCAACAGACTGTCCGAATTAGATCAGATAGTGGGATCTCTTGTTTTTCAAAGTAACATCCGAGTAAATATACATGAGATACACACATAAAAAAAAAACGTGAACAGGAGTATAACAATCAAATATTCAGTTATAATGTGATTTTTACCTTCGAATCAAAATCCCCTAAAGTTGGAAAGGGCTTGAGATATCGCTTACCTGGGATTTTCCCTTTTTCTGTCGGAGCTGTCTGGCCTTCCATGTCTCCTAACTATTTTTTTTTTTAATTTGTCAATTTCACTTATAGCTCCTTCGTGTTTCCGGAAGGTAGTGGTCTCCTAGCCAGCGAATTATGCCTCTTAGCTGGCTACCGCAGCTGGATTACTCGTTCGGGAAACAACACCAACAACGGGAGCGGACCTCGTTCCGGAGCTGATGATGAAATATGCGATCTTGATTGCATGCAGGCTGCTAGAGAGGCACACGCGATGTAATGAACAGTCAAATACTAGGTCAACACTGGGAAGCAGCCCGCTCATTTGTGCGTGTTGGTGGTTATCTCTCGAACGCTGCAACTGGCGGGAAAAGAGAGAACGGTGTCGTCTGCTAGCTGTACGAAAAAAAGCGAAGAGCGGGAGGCGGGCAGATATACGGGAGCGAGAGCTGGGTTAATCAAAAATGTGCGCGCACGTTTCCCGTGGCTCTCTGCTTTCTCGTCCCACGCAGACGACACCGGCTGAGATACGTTCACGCGCCATTTTCAAGGCGCCATTTAGAACAACGTTTGGCACACCGCCGTAATATAGACGGCGCACTTGAGTTGTGTCGTGATAGGACACTGCCCAGCTAACCTAATCCGAGCCACTATAGCTAAATACGGTTAAAGCAGCGGACCTGAGTAAACTCTTCGCACAATACATATTTTGATAAGCAGCCAAACTGACTACTTACAATAAACACACTCATAATTTGGCGCTGAGGCAGACATTTGCAGTCTGTAGCAGGGGTAATAAAGGAATTCCGGACCGCCTATGCTCCATGCTGATGTGTGCAGTTTAAACATTTTTTTTTTACAACAAATTTTCCAAAAGAAATCAGATTCTGGATTGACATGTTGGAATTCTTTCTTTGATTCTTCCCATAATCCACATGTACACTGCGTAGAATGGCAAAAGTACGTGGCGTAATCCAAATATTTCGAAATAGACACACTAACGTGCAGCAAAGGTACGATAAAAATAATTACGTTATTAAGTTTGTAGGCGTAGACAGATACTCATACCCATGTGTCAAAACCTTTCTTGAAATTTGTAATTCTTTAGCTGCACATGGCTGAGATTTAATGAGAAATGTTCATCTCTGGAATGTCAGTCAATGACGTGATTTCAGAACCATTTGAAGGCAAGTCTCACAGACTTCAAACTTCAAAGAAAAAAAAAAGAGAAAACACCAGGAAACGCCAAATTTCCGCACTTCAATAGTGGAATATTGCCGTGGTATCAATCTATAGGTATAATATATGCTAAAATATTGCTAAAATATATCTGGGCATAATTGAGGTGAAGAAATCAAACGAATAATGTGCGGGGAAGATGGCTTGATTTTTTTTTGCGGAAAATTAACAAGGCAATTCTTCTCTGGTGAATTTTGCACGTGTTGTGTTTCTATAAAGTAGATTTCGAAACATCAAGAAGAGCATAACCCTCTCCTAGTTGAAACGCACAAATATTCAAGGGATTACCGTAATATAGTTTTCTAGCTTTGTCAGCCTTTTGGTAAAACCTAGTCTCCTACTTTTCCATCTGTCTCCCCATATTGTCTCTTTCTTTCTCCCTTTATAGTTATCACCATTTCCGCGCGAAATAGCGTGTTTCTGGGGCAGTCTTGTGGCAGTACCCCCTCTTTTCCTGATTAAATGTAAACTCCCCAGGATAGTGGAGCGCAGTGGGCCATGACAAACTAAACGAACCGAAGACTTTGTGAGTGGAGAGTGCTTTCCACCAAGCTACACAGACCACTGTGAGATGACAGATGTAGTAAGGGTGTTTTGCGCTTATCACAACTTTGATTATTGACAGGGACTTTTCTTCCCGCTTGTGAATGAACACGAGGAACAACAGACAGCGCGAAAAAAAAAAAAAAAAAACGGATAGGGAGGGTTGTGATGTAATGAATACACGCGAATGATACTGATTCTGCATTTCTTTTCTTCTTCTTTTTTTTTGGATAGGATGTCGATTTTCTTTCTTTCCTTTTGAATGCAGATTCTTTGAATACAAACGGAAAAAGACATGTCTTTTCTTCTATTCTTTAAGTTCTATATGTATTTTCATTTTTGGTGCACCTTCCCCTCGACTCAGCATAACTTGTATGTTTCTGTGATATTAATGTGACTAACAAAAGAGTCGAGGGGAAGGTGCATTCCAATGTCTTTTGTTAAACATTTCAGTACTTAAGCAATGATTGACAGATGAGGTCATCTGAGGCATATTGGTTTGGAAGGATTTTTTTTTTTTTGTGGGCGCTCCCAAGTAATCTGAAGAAAAATAGAAGAAAAAAATCGTTAAAAACATATGGAATGTTTCTAGATATTCCTTTCACAGCAAAATTGTTGTTGAGGGTAAATCAACACAAATCAACATGCATTTGGATTTCAGGGCCCCTTTAATGATACAGATTGGCGAAGATCGGCAGTTATGGGAACCCTACCTCGCTTGTCTACTGGCAATGAGCAGCGCCCTCAACAGCAGAAATGCGACGACGGAGACACTGTACCATGGATAAGCAGACTATATTCACATCTGAAGTAGATGATCTCGTGCATGATATCAAACACGCAAACTGAAAAGCGAGCTACTCTCAGCGTCATTTGAATGTGACTACACTGGCAAGGTAAGGTAAGGTAGCATGCATCCATGGTATTATGGCTATGCCCTCATAATAATTTTTTCAGAGTTAAAGAACAAACAAACCCAGAAGTACAATATTGTATACAAAGAAATCTCACCACACGCGAGAAGCTAAATGCTTGCTATTAAGAGTAAGTTCATGCGCTTAACAATAGTCGAGGCAATTTGTATAGCAGTAGATATTATAATGCTTACTTCAGCTGAATTTCCTCATAATGACATTCTGAAAGGCAAGAAAGATATTTACGGGTTCAGTTCAGTAGATGCAAACAAAATGATTAAAAAAAAAATGATAAAAACATTCACGAGGCATATTTTGATCAATACAGCTTGAGAGTTTGCGGTTTGCAGACCTTTTTACATCAGAATAAGCCAATATGATATGGATGCCAGGGGACATTTAAGCATTATAGGGATACATAAACCAAAGTGACAGCCTTTATTTGGTTACACGAAATATTTATGTCATAACTGGGAATGTATAAATGCCCGTGGCCAAACGAATAGGTGCATTAAATCTCTTTCAGGCGTGAGAAAAAAAAACTTCATTTCAAGACCTGACAAAAGATCTTTTTAAAAATACAAGAATTAGTATTATTCTCCAATCTTTGCACCCTATATAAGTGTCCAGAACTGCAGCCATATTACCCGCTTCTTGATGGCGCTCGATATTACAACTTGCCTTGTTATTGTGACATTTGGATTACGGGTCCACAATCCATTCGTGTCTTTTGGCTATTTTTACGAGGACAGACGGGAGTAGAGTTGCATTTTCATCTCCCGCGCCAATGATATCTCCAGGTGGTCTGATACAGTGGTATATATTTAGATGCCTGAAATAATTATGTCGCGCGCTCGCATTGTGCGGTTTTCTTTTTTAATTCAAAGGTACCCTGGGAAAAAAGTTGAATGTCTTCTTCCAGAATGTCTTCAATAATGTGTATATTTCAGGTGGTACACACGCGACCTATATCTATGTCTATATCTATTCATCTACTGTATATGATCATATATATATATATATATATATATATATATATATACAATGTTTTCATTTCCGAAGAGTTAGAGGGGAACCTTAAAGGAAAATATTCTACTATATGCAAAGCTGAATTGGCAAAACAATAAAAATAAAAAAGCACAATCAAACAGGATAGTAAAGATTTCGGTAAAATGGGGGAAGGGGGAGCTCATGAAATGCCAAATTTATCACTTTTTGCGAAGATCTGATATCGATGAAAAACATAATTGAAAAATACCAAAGGCAGTGATGTCAAGGCCATTTTTAGTCTTAAATTTGTTTGTCCATAAATATTTCAATATCACCTTTCTTTTCCTATGAGTCAATAACCGCAGCAGCCCGTCTTTACAAATCTCCCTTTGTCCAATAATTACAACCCAGAGAATTTCTGATACGAAATAGGCCTGTGTCATTTCTTCTCCTTGGGTTTATGGTAAAAATGGCCACTTGGTGAAAATTTGTGTTTAAGTGCATGGAAGAATTATAACGACATAACGTCAACAACCCCGCTGATTTGCATATAATATGGGGCTGTGACCAACATTATAGTTCCAGAAAACACATTTAACTTGAAGCTACTATGAATTTCAAAAAAAATGTTATTATTATTTTCTTTTAGTTGTGTTATTTATCAAAGTCAATTAACGTGATCACAAAGTGGGTGTTTTTTGTTTGTTATTTTCGGTGTGTTTGTTATTTCTTTTTAACTGTTATCATTTTGCGTGGTTGGGTGTATCAGGCAAAGGCGGTAAATGGAAGAGGTGGAAAATGCGTAGGGACATAGCACTTATAGTTGACGATAGTTGTGTTTTTATGCTGACTATACAACACGAGAAGATTTCAATCTAACAACCTGGATATCAATGGTGTTTATCAAGCAATGTTGAGAAAACTGATTATGTGAGAGATGTTACAATAACAATTGACAGAGATAGAGTGAGAAATAGTCAGATAGATAGATAATACTAGATAGATACATGTGAGAAAGACTGTGTAGGTGCATGGACGAGATAGCAAGTGAATACGTCAAGCGAAAGCAATGGTCACTAACCCCAGGGAAGGCATATTTATAATTCTCTCATTTACATAAATTATAGTGACTGAAGAGGACTTTGTTTTCTGCCGGTAAGGTTGCCATGGTTACTGAATTCTGGATAATACCTTTCTTGGATTCAAGCTCAATTTGGTCCATCTGGCCAGACTATTTATCAGACATCGACGGAATGGTAAAACGATTTCGAAACACGACTTTTAAGAAATCTTTATTTTCATTTTCCTTGAAGTAGCACTTTTCTGCAACGATCATAACCGGAGTTGGCCAACATTTCGCCTATTGTTTATCATTTCGCATGTCAATTTGACGTTATCTCAAGCAAGTTTAACCCTTTTCTTTGGTGTATGTGTTTGTTTTTTTCTTGTGGAGAAAGATGTAATCGGCATTTGAGCTGAAGGTACTACTTTGCTAAATTGTCTCTCGCAAGACACCAAAAGAATATTAATAGACTATCTTCACAGTGACCGGTGCACGCAGGAGTGTCATTACGAGTTTGGTGTTTCGCGCCAAAATTTGGGGTACCGTCCATTACCCGACTTTTAGTCAACTTGTGAAAGTAGCCGCAAAGGCAGGTGCACGGCCACAAAGATATTTGCACCTCTGCAACTCCCCCTAATGGTATAGCAGCGGGCCTTGGAATAATAATTGGCCACTGACTAGATGTAGTACGGCCTGACAGCGTTGTGTTTGCAGGGAAAAACGTGTGCGGAATGTCACGACATTGAATGTATTATAGCGCTGTTTTGCGCGCCTGAATAGGGGCTGGGGTGTGAGCGGCATTTTGGACACTCATATTGACGCCTTTATACTTGTCGCATGGTGAAAGCGCCAAATCGCCATTTTGTTAAAAACTTATGTTATACTGAGACGACGGTTTAGTGTAAATTAAATAAAAGTACCTTGAAACGTATAGCCTCATATTTGTACATTTGCTCTGTAGCGCACCTCTGTGGATAAAAGCAGTGTAACGTCACCAGCTAAGGGTTTTCTTCTAGCTCTTTACCTGAGAATAAGATAATATCCGATGATATCACTGTAAACACAAGGTTTACAGGATTCCTATGACTAAAACGAATGACTGAAGTATCTATTGCCTACCGAAAACTGATGGACATTTCGCTATGTCTTTTGATATTTCGTATGAAATACTATGGTCAACCCGTTACAAGAAGGCGTGTAGGATGGATGAAATGCTAAAACAATGTTAAATCAGTCAAAAATATTTATACGTAGACAGGCGGCCATGAGGAAAATCCGAAGTCAAGATCGATCAAACGTCTGAAGAGTTCAAGGATATTAAATGGCCCCTGACAAAAACTGGTCAAGTACTCTGGTCATAAGCATCTCTACGAAAATGCTATTAGTCATTGTTTGCCATTAAAATTGTAATAACGTCAGCCTGCTCGTAATCGGTCAAGACAAAAAGCTATGAATAATTCAACTTCACTACAATCCCGAACCATAATACGATACTGCCATGCCCTAGAAAGTTACGAAGTTGGTCAGCCTTACAGAATCTAAGGAACACTTTTCGATGGTACAATAAAATGTGCAAACAGTAACGGACGAAGAGCAAAAGCAAGTACGTTTGTTCGTGCGCGGCTAAATTCTCCCAAGCGCCCACCTGATTATTTACTTGTACGTGTCACAGCTGTGGAGATCAAACACTGTACATCGAAGATGTAACATGTTTTCAGTGATTAAAGCGTGATTTCACCTACGGTGATGCTGCACGCCATTGTGAAAAGTACAATACACTCTTTCTGCGGAGGAATTTGATGTGTGTGACGCGCGCTGACGTGTAGCTTCGCGTGGACAATAAACCACCGTTAGTATTTCTTGAGAAACTATGATATCAACAGTGTCCACAAATATAAGGCCTGAGTAATGTTCTTTCATTCTGTCTGACGAGGATTATTCCATCTTTCATTATGTCAGTAGAATGACTTGGATTGTATTTTTAAGAGTTGTCAATGCGCGTATTTCATGTTTTCTTAGCATCTTTCATCTATTTCTACGAGATAAATGCTTACTTTCAGAGGGATACTAGACATATGGGAATTATAATGCTAATTCAGACACTCTTCTTTTGGATTACTCGCAAACTTCACAGGATAGCTTATCTTCAAATGTACGGGGGCGTTGATGACACGAAAATGGGTGTCTGTGTTTACAAAGAGTAAATGGGTCACGAATCAGTGCTCGAGATTGAAGTCAACATATTACAGTGTGCATTAGTCTGTACAACCACCCATAAGTCTTCCAGCATATGTTTGTGTTTCGTGTGTGTTCTTCCCCCCCCCCTCTCTCTCTCTCTCTCCTTTCACTGTTTCTTTCTGGTTGATGAGGGGTAGTTGCTACCCCCAAAACATATTTGGTTCTTTAAAAAGACACGAACAAATGCACACACACACACACACACACACACACACTCACACACACATGGAAAACAAAAAATTCAGCGGTCCCTTCTTTGACTGTTACGAAGCGATCTTTTTCGCCCAAAGTGGTCAAAACTTTGTTACAAAATAAATATACTTTGCTTACAGTTCTTGACATGAATGCTGTCGTTATTTCAAATGTTGTATTCACCTATGTTGGGGATATCTGTTCTTTAACGTATTCATACTTACTTACAGGGGACTTTCATACGTATTATTATCATAGGCAGGCGGTAAAGCAAAATGTTTTTGTCACTGACAAGTGGAATAAGGATGTCTTAATACCTTTTGGGAAATTTGCGGGAACTTTGTGGCGTCATCTGCAGAGTCTGTGAGGATTTAAGAATGCAACTTCTCGGTCCTAAATTTTACTCTGTTCCTTTAAGACAATAAACGGTTTCTGGATGAGAGGTTTTTATTGCTGTCCCCTCTGGCCCAAGTACAAGTTTTACTGCACAGTGCAAGTTATATGGCTTTTCGCTGCTTCACATGCAAGCAGTATGCTGTGCGTTCAAGGAACTCGCCGGCAGATGCAGCGCATCTCTTTATTTGCTCTCGGAAGACGTACGATGTTTGCCTAGCTGATTGAAAACTCATCCCCGGCAGGCTGGGCCGGGCGCTGGTTTCCTCGTGTGGTATGACTGCGGAATTATCTCCTGACATTTTGGTACTGGTATCAGGGGTTAATCTTGTCAGGGAGGGAAAGAGAGGGAGAGAGAGAGGGAGAGGAGGAGGAGCCGAATGACCTCTTCTAAGGAATATATCGAGATCGTCTCGCCGTACCAATTCTGTCGCCGTTTTCTGCTCGTTCCTTCCCCCTGGTGAATCTTCAACATGGCTTCCTCAAATTTCGACGAGGTGATCAATAACCAATCACAAGCAAGCACGCGGGTGACCACTATCTACGACGTGAGATCACTGCGCAATGACGTTAATAGAAAACCTGAACATCATAAAGTGATAAAATATAACTCTCCTAACAGGACTAGAACATGCACTATTTCTTCATAACATGATAACTTTCTGAGGCGGTTTATTTGTGTTTTACCCGTGTTCTGCACCTGGATTCCGTTCATTTTTCTTTCAGCTGTTTTACACATAGGTCCCTTATGTGCGCGGGAAGACTTGGTGCATATCTAATTTTGTATATTTTTTTGTCCCTAAAATGTTACAACAATCAACACATGGCCTGATCCAGAACTGCCACACACTGGATGACATCCAACGAGACCGACACCCACGAGTCACACGGCCTGCGAGTTCGACATTGATAAAAAAGTCAATCAGTCATACAGCCCACGAATGATAGTGCCCATGAGCTCGACGCTGGACAAATAAGGCCCATGAGTCCGACAGTGGGCAAACATTGTCCATGAGTCCAACACTAGGAAAAAAAAAGGTCCATAAGTTCGACACTAGGCGAACAAGGCCCACAAGACCGACCTCACATCACGGGTCATATTGAGTTGGCCTCGTGGACCTTTATCACTTAGTGTCAAACTCGTGAGCCGTGCTTGCCTAGTGTCGAACTCATGGGCTGTATTACTCGTGAGCTGTATGACTCGTGGATTGTATGGCTCGTGGGTGTCGAGTGACGTGCACCCAAACATTGTGCTTAGCTTTCCGAGCAGATCACACACTGGATTCCAAATCAGTTAAAACAGTTTAACACATCATTGTGCCTCTTAGAATTGCTTGGAAAAGTTATTATTTTTTTTTAAAGTACTGATAATACATAGTTGAGTTGGTGCTTTATCTTTCATCCGATATTCGAAGTCATAATGATAACGAGATTGAAATTGTAGAAGTTAGGTTTGATAATCCTCCGTAGCATATGTATGATCTATTAGTTTGCCAGTGCTCATGTCACTGATGATAAGATTATGTCTCCACTTAAACTTAAATGTTAGAAACGAGAGAAAAAAAAACAACAACAGCAACATAGTTCTGAGGAATTAGATCATGTCCATGAAGTACATTTAGTACGGTTCGATGAGGTGTTAGGCAATGTAAAGAAAATATTTAGCCATCATTTTGATGGACCTGTCGATTTCCCGACGTGCTCGTTGCTCGATGTCTGTAAAGAGCCAGATCCGTTTGTGGTTGATTGTATTGGGTTAAATGATCCAAAATAGCGCCGCGCCGTGCCGGATGACACCGTCAAAACGTCCCGCCGGTACATTAGATTTACCCTTCCTTCTGATTAGGCTAAGTACACAGTCAACGCGCCATTCTAATGATAACCCTGTGGCCGTGCTCGCCATAGGCATCCTCGGACGTCGATATTAAATTCAATCTCGCCACGTCCGAGACCCCTATTAGGGACGATGATTATATTTCGGCTTTATACTATCCCGTGCTTCCATTGGAATTCAAATATCATCGATTGCAATAAAAGCCATAAATTGTGCCGCTAAAACGCATTAAACGCTGGACATCGCAAAGCCATGCAAATGACATTATACAACGTTTGACTGACGTCACGTTTCTGCAGGGGATATAAGGACAAAGAAATATACAGTAGGTTATTGTGTGAGAGCCTCCTATCCGCCATTACATTTCATCAGCAGTATATATATATATATATATATATATGTGTGTGTGTGTGTGTGTGTGTGTGTGTGTGTGCGTGCATGTGTGTGTGTATGCATTAATAATAATAACGGATAAATTGCTCGTAAGCTGTCTTCGATATTGTTTAAACTGTCGTTCATTGCATAATATTTGGACAGAAAACAAACTTTTCTTTCAAGTAGTTCTGATATCGTCTAAAATGTTTAATTTTGAGTTAATATGACATCTACCTATTAATTCAAGCTGATAAAACTGTGTTCATTGATTGATACATATACTTACTTTCGCTGTAAACTATAGGATCTGAACATATTAACCGTGGCCATCTCGTGGACAGGACGTGGTCGAAAGGTCACGTAGACAAATTTGCTCACATTTCCAATACCTTTGTATGATCATGTCAACGAGGTTCTTAGAGAGTAGGAGCTGTTTGATATGCATGTCCGATCAAAATGTATTTAAGACTTGACTACCAGCTGACCAGTCTGAAATGCTTTATGTTCTAGCCAAATGATAGAAGCTTCTATAAAGCTAATTATCGTACAGGACAGCTTTTGTCGTGAAGGTATCAATAGATTTGCGGCTTAGCAGTAAACCGGTCTTTACTGTTAGTTGGTGCTGTGTCAGATATGTCGCGTCTATGCAAATGGCATTGTATGAGAGCAGAGCGTTTAAAGGCAACGTATAAAGATTAAGAACTATGGTATTGACTTGCTGATCAAAAGCTGAAGTACGTCATGGGGGAGGGATTGTTTATGTGATTAATTTTATTGTAATGGATATCAGGGGATGAAGTAAATGGAAGTAATATCGTAAGAAATCATTATACGACATGCAGTATGATCAAAATTGTCAGGGTTGTGAAAATTATACGAAGAAACACATGCCAACATAACATAATCAAGAAATTTGGTTTGAAAAACATAAAAAAAAAAAATCAGTTGGTAGGTTGCCACTCACGGAGAAGCAGAATGAGAGTGATAACAATCACCATGGCAACCAAGCGTGTGCCCCCCTCTTATCAAAAGAAGACACCAGTGTTATTATACTTCTGTTGGGAGCATCTAATTTGTTTAATTGCTCTTTAGATCTAGTCCCTTCCACTCACCGATATGAAGAAAGCTGATTAGGATAAGCAGCGCCCCAGTTCTATGTCCGTCAGACCAGTGTTTGCAAAAGACGGTGGTAGTCAGAGAGAGGAAAAAAATTCTTCCCAAGATTACGTCGAAACGCGTACCTCGTATATGTCTCCACTGTTTTATGAGCAGAAATGAATAAACGCTGCATGTACAATTCGTAACAAGTTCATTTGTGGGCACTGCAAGTAAGTCTAAAGCAATTAGCGAGCGTGTAATCTTGTTAAAGTACACAATAGTCGTGACGTCAGAGGGAAAGGGTAAAACAACAACAATGCGTGTCCCATAGTGACAAAATTTTCTCTCGCATAAGATACTCTGAGGAGAAAGAAAATGCAAGAGAATGATGTAATAAGCTATTGGTCAGACTTTCACCCATAATCTGACACCGTGTGATGATTGGTGTCGATAGACTCGTTCTGAAACTCTGATCTAGAAAATAAAAATAAAAAAAGTGATTGTTGTCTTAGAAAGCAAAGCTACCATACTCCTCAAATTGGTACTTCTCTTTTCTGTGCCTATATCTCAGCCCTCTTCTTCTTATTATTCTATTCCCATCCACATGCATTTAGGTATAATTCATAACAAACACACACACACACACATACGCACACACGCGCACACACACACACATACACATACACGCAAACAAACAAACATACAAACAAACAAGAAGGCATCAACCGCACGGATCTTGACAGACGATCAGCTGGCATCGCCCGCTAGTCGATCGCAAGAGTCATATCGTCAAGTGGCTATCGTACAGAGAGGCAACTCGGCGGAGCGGAACGCAGGTAAGCCGGATATGTGCGCAGCGGCGAAAACTCTCACTGGGTACGGGCGTGACGGTCACGCCACTGGGGGACTCGCCACTGTTACGGCCTCTTATCACCACCCGAACTCCTCCATAGCTGAGCTGACTTCGAAAACACTTCGATTCAGAATCGTCTAGGGCGCCTTCGAGTTTGACAAAAGTGGCAGTTAAAGCCACCAATCAGAGGCACGATATAACAATGATGGTGGCGTTACAGAGAGTACAGCACTTGTAGACGAATGTTAAATTGTCGTAGACATGCTTGCTCAGGGTTCCATGGACGAAGATATCCATGTTCATGAAGGAATACTCATTACAAAATCATATGACAAAAAAAAAATGTCAGTACTGGTAGTTGTGACATTCCTGTAGCACTGCAAAGAGATATATCACCGCATAAATAGGTTTTCATTATAATGAGTGCACACATAACATAGTGTCCCATAACTACAAAATTGTGTCATGTATAACTTAGCTATCGTTTTGATCTCCATCCCCTCCTTTTTTTTTTTGGGGGGGGGGGGGGGAGAGTTCAACGTTCTGCAGAAAATTATAGCCCCATTACATTAAGAGTCATAATTAGCCAAAAGTTTGGGGAGTATTCTAACAGAAGGAGTATTCTAACAGAAATAAAAGAACAACAAATGAACACGTGATTTGTCTTTACGAAGCGTTTGTGTGCCAGTTTGTTTCCCTTTTCATCGCAGATGGTTCAATTAACGCTTCGACTGCCACATTATATTATCTGCCCATATGTTTGTGTGTGAGAGTTGTGTACATTTAACTCAAGTGCACAGAAGAGGATTAAATTTAAAGGGCATTCCAGAAGAAATACCGGGTCTTTGTCAGGTTTGGATTCCAACATAACTTAATCTACCTGTTCCGCGTCTCTTCATCACAGAAAATTGTTTTAAGAAGGAGCTCGTAATATATTGCCCTCCCCCATCTTTCTTTCCAGAGTGCATTTTCGTCTCTTTACGGCAATACGATTGATATCAGATAATTGTCAAACGGGCTTATGGCTGATCAAACGAGTAACGAAAGTTTTTGTATTCAGTAGGACTATAATCTCATTAATTGACTGAATCCTACGTAAGGTATAACCTCGATCATTTTTATGAGGATGAGACGAGCAGAAATCTGAAAAAATACAAATTTTGTTAGTCAAACAAACACAAACAATAGAGAGAACAATCAATGAAAT
This sequence comes from Diadema setosum, assembly GCA_033980235.1. Lineage (NCBI taxonomy): Eukaryota > Metazoa > Echinodermata > Echinoidea > Diadematoida > Diadematidae > Diadema > Diadema setosum. The sequence goes on along the minus strand of CM067080.1, from coordinate 27,173,717 downwards.
ACACAATACAAAATTTGATCAGGGTGAAATGCAGATTGTATATCCATTGTGAAACATTGCATAATGGAATACAATACTAGTAATAGGCATCCGAGTAATAGAGTATGCTGCAGCTATTTGGTGGTCCATAATGAGAAAAATAAAATGACGACATAAATGTTAATGCTAATTGCATGAAAATTTGAAAAGCGATACGAAACGGTTCACTGACGACTGATCGGACTCGCTTCGGCCTACGAAACTCGTGCGCCTAGACTCTTGCAACATTAATCACTCAACTAATTTCAAAAGTAGGGTGACGGTACATTATCGTTACCGCGGTGTTTCCGCTCGATTCCTCTGTTCGTCTTGCGGTTTGCATCGAACTTGCCTTTGCCCCCATCGGCTCAGCGCTGCTTAGATCGTCTGGATTAATCAAGCTCGCTCGATTGTAAACACAGGTCTTGTGACGTCTATGTTAAACATGAGAAGCAATGTCTCGACAGGGGGCGCTCAACCTTGATCGAACTTTAACAGGTGGTATCCGTCTATTGGGTGTCGCATTTAGCCTTTATGGAAACGCATTATTATCTGGCTTGTGTGACGTCACGTTGCGTCACATGGTTTTTAATTTCCCGCAGGGTCTTTTGTCTTTGCGGTCTTTATGGCAATAACGAATATAGCTCTTATTACATTCGACACACTCCCTCAATATAACTACAACCACGGTCTCTGTAACCTTCGTACATTACTGCATGCAAACCCTTAATATACCATCAGTTATTGGTCTATAGGTCCATGTTGATTTACCACATGCAACCTTCTAAAGCGTTTTTATACATCGTGTCACGTAGCCTTTTCACGCACTGACAACAGCATACCATGAATACTGCATCAATCAATACAGTACTGCTGCAGAAAATCACCATGCTTTTTCTATCTGACAGACCATATCGAACAACTGGGAAACATTGATGATAACTTAAACTCATCGCTCGTAATTACTGATACAGTGTATCTTGATTAGAAGTGGCAATGCCTTTAAAAACGAACCCGCGACTATGTCATCGTTGGTAAAGCATCCTGGTCAATTTACCACGGATTCTACATCAAACATCTCGACGAATATGAGTCAAATATCAACTTGTTATCATCGATCAACTGTCTCTTTTTTCTTGAACTCTTCCTTTAAGTGTCAATGTTAAACAAAACCATCAGAATCTCTTTATCTACGCAGATGAGTTTTCATCATCTTGTCGCCGAGGGCGTCACACAAATGCAGAACATGACGTCACGTATGGATAGAAGGTGCTGCATTTCTTGACCCCACACCAAGCACTATGTGGGGATACAGATATTGTACGTGTACAGAAGCAATAAACTCCCCGAAAGAAATAAGCGAGAGAGAGAGAGAAAAAAAAAAGATGCACCTTCACGCCGACATGATCAGCTTTATCCATCAGACCCCCCCCCCCCCCCCCCACCACCACCACCCGACCCGCCGGCGGAATGAGTTTGACACATTTAATCCGCGTCGGGATATTGTTCCGTGTGTCCTCATGTAACGCAAGCACAATTAATTACGAGTTAGGGCATCGTCAATATTCCCTCTTTGATGACTTCCTCGCTATAGAGACAATGGTCTAACCAGACGCTAGGGTAATATGCCACAGTCTTCCTCAATGTTTGCATCCATGAAGAGAACCAGACCGACTACCCCCTACCCTTTCTATTCGCTTCTCATCGTAAAGTTATTGTAATGCAAGGTAATAAAAACGGAAACCATGCAAAATTACGACATTATTGTCTCAAAATTGAAAGGAGCGCTTGATACGAGTTGCGATTATCAACTCCTTTCGCCGCTTGAAACTTTACAAGACTAAGAAATAGAAAAAAAAGAGGGCAAAAGAGGAGAACGATTACAAAAAGAGAAGGAAGAGGAGGAGACATGGAAGAAGAGAGAGAGAATATGGATCATCCTTCCGGTACACGAACTCTTTGACCAATTAACTGGTTACTATACTTCTCCCTACAGCAACGTGCATAAAGAGAATATTATCATAATCATGAGAGAATATATGAAATATATAAAACATATAGTACTAGTGCAGGCAATGGGTTATAATGTGTACTTTTCCCGCATGCCCTGAGAATGATCTCTTTTGACATTCACGTCTTCCTATCGCTAAACATAACCAGCTGGTAACTTAACTTGGTAATCTTATAATCGCAGGTCCAACTGACATCTTAGTTTGTTTCGTTTCTGTTGATTTTTTTTTAACTAAGTGAAACTACATTAAATGTCGCAAGTATTTGATAGCTGCTTTATAGCATTATATACTTATTTGCGTACCCCATTTTTAAATCTTATTTTGAGAATAATGCGATAAGTATACCGCGATCTACAAAAACTCTTTATCGACCTAATGCCTTTTGAAATCTATCGATTTAGCCTACTTCAGTGTTATTCCCGTACACAGCTGCAATCTGTGACCGCAAGTGACGTGAAACACGAAAACCACGTAAAGATGCGAAGATTCCCATTACACTGATTCTGTTTCTCACATTCCGTTACTGAGAATATTTACCTACACTTGTCTACCAAAGCTATTATTATCGTGATTATGATACACGTAATACAAAATAAATTTTCATTATGGTTGCTTACTGATGGCGAGTGAGTTGTTTACGGGCATCTTGAATTGGTCAAGCCACGTTAGTATGTGCGAAAAGGTCTGTGAATTTACACGTTCTCAAAGTTCACACAAATTGAGTTTGTTTACTAATGATGTGTGCTTGTTCTTGTTTTTGTTTTAGTTCTTTTAGAGGACTAACGCAACACATGGGATAATCTCCCCCCCCCCCCCCCCCCCCCAGTTTCAAGCACTCTTGAAATCCGGAGTTCGTCGGCTTGCGGTTAGGGAGCTGTACGTATTACCGAATATCAAACTTAACACGTTCGGCAGTACGTAACACTAAACTTCGAGATCGAAGCAGCGTGTTTTTTCTCTGTGGAAGTTCAAAGCTGCAACTTGTATATCGTGTCTTCAACAGCAATAAACACATGGTGGCGCTATAACGACACAGCGTCCTTACGTGGATGACTTGTTCGGGGGACAATAATACCTGTATAGTGCCATCGGAAAGGAGGTCATTCATCTTTCTTTAATAATGACACTTTGTGTGTATATTTTGTGTGTGCGTGCGTCTGTGTTTGTGCGCACTAATCTACCGCGATATGTATGTATAAAATATGATCCTCACAATTTCGGCAATCAAAACCTTAGATTTTTAAGATCTTCTGTTCTGGTTCATCACGAATTCATTAAAAAGTTCAGCTACGAGAGACGGAATCAAAGTCGCGAGTAAAGTGACTCTGAATTCATTGTTAAAAAAAATATATATTTTGGCCATCATTCTCATTTACATTGACTATTCTGAAGGTTACGAAGGGTGGGTACACACTTTCCAGCTCTCTCCCGATAAAAAAAGAAAGCAACAACAACAACAACAACAACAACAACAACAACAACAACAAAAACAACAAAAACAACAAAAACAACAAAAACAACAACAAAAAAATCTTACCTGGAGGGTGTTTTATAAAACTGTTCGTAAAGTTACGAACGACTTACGAGCGACTGGTGATCAGTTCTTGTGCTGAATTATGGAAATTCTGATAAGTATAGTACATCAGAACTGATCACCAGTCGCTCGTAGGTTGTTCGTAACTTTACGAACTGCTTTATGAAACAGTGCCCTGGTCTTTTTTTTTTTTTGGGGGGGGGGGGGGAGGGGTTCGCTTTTGTGACGCAAGATCGTAGAATCTTATATAAGTCATGTCTTGTTCCGCTTCTATTTTCGCCGTGCTCAAAAGCCTGAAATGTAAACCATCAATCCATCGCCGTTGACATCGTTACCATTTTCCACTATTCTGCGGAACGAGTGACCCGGTCGTAATTGATAGCACGAAGAGCCGAACACTCCAGGGCGACCTCATTGTGACGCCACCACTTGGCGACTACAGTATAGGAGGGAAAGTATGTCCACGTCCGGAGCAATTTGAATCGAACAACTGTGACATGAAATTTGGATTTCCCCCGCCTCTTCCTCACCCCCACCCCCTCGATCAGTCACCACAGATTACAGACAGAAATCAAATTACGAATTGTTTATTATCGAACAAGCGACAGTATTGGTATTGATACTGTGTCATATCAACTAACTATCCGAGATCACGACAACGTGTAGCTTATCGACATTATCATTTTAATTTGTAAATTGTGGTCGACTGGAGGACTCTGTTTACTATGTTACAACTCACATGCAGAAGGAACATTAGGCGGGGCATAGAAGCTGCGCACCAACGCAAAGGTTTTATGAAACACGTACTTTTATCAGAAAAAAAAAATGGTCTGAAAACATAGCTTGGCGCGAGTCTGCATTGTTGATTTCAGAATATCCACATTCTTAAAATGTGTGGAGAATTAAATACTGTGCCCACAATTATTCATGTGTGTGTGTTATGTACCTACATGGTGAGTGCATTGGACTACTATGCTATTCCATTTTTTAAGCATTAAAAGGTGATTTGTTCTTGAAATAAAATTGATCATCATCTAAATTTAAATTTCCACTTGTAGTTTCTTCGTCAAAAAGGACCGGAAGACGTTAGTTTCGGGTTTGTAATTCTGTTTTACTTGTACCACTAGAAATTCATTATAATTATTTACCTGTTTCATTCATGGAAGGGAAGTGCTCTCACTGGCTGCTAAAAACGTGTGGTGTTTAGCTCTATGGTCTCGATAGCCTGGCGAAGGGTTATTTATAGAGAATTTACATTTACTTTACCTCTGTAAAGCGATGAGCAGCAACAGCGCCCTCTTCACGTTTCAGCAGTACAGTTCCCACTGCTCCATTTTACTTGAAACTACACCACATGAACCAAGCTGTGGATATCACTGATTTTGGTTGCTGCACATCTCTTAGTAGTGAACCATTGGGTAGGTTATCAGCATATTCATACTACATATTTTCCCCATGTGAGAAATATTTCCCTTTTACTTTCTTTCTTGTTATCGGCTTCCATGTTTATCTGTCTTTCTATATTAAAATAAGACATAAAAATACTATTTATACTCTAATCTCCTCAAAAAAATACTCTAATATTAGTATATTTCTGACATTGATATTGACATTGTATTAGCCTATATCCCTTGTATGTTTATGTCAATGTATCTATATTATGTGATTTCTATATGTATGCATTCTATGTGTCGATAATGCATACAAACAAAACAAATTTCCAGTAACGGGAAAAATATAATTGAATAATATTGAAGTGAATAATGTTTATTTCTTTATTTGTCTGTCTACCTATCCATATAAAAAAAACAACAACAACAAACAACAGGCATAAGACCCAATATAAATAGTTTAGAAACAGGTATATACATTTATATCAATTGATATATTTGAGATTAACGCTGCTGAACACAATGCAAACGATTAGACTATACGTTAAACTTTTAATAGTATCTTCAAAAATATTTATTATGTAATAAGTGTAGTGTCATTGAAAAAAAACCTTATTCTTTACATTTCATGATGACTTTAAAAATATGAAAATGGCGTTTATCTGTTTCTGCATTCAAATTCCTGAAGTATTAAAACAATCTGACACAATACAAATACAAATGATGGATACGTTACATTTCCCCATTACAAATTTGATTACTACAGCATTTAGGATCAACAACATACATCTAAAACCCACTCATTATCATATTATACGCACATCTTCAATTACCGGCGATTTGCGATGACGTTGTTTTATATCTAGTCGTCATTGAAGATTTGAGAGCAGCTCCTGCAATACACTGAACTTTACAACAGGACCGGTATGACTTCACAACCATACAAGGTTGTTACGGGGGGGGGGGGGGAGATGGGATGGGCGAAAATCGATATCAACATGCAATCCGAACGTCTTGGATTTACCTCGTCTATATACCCTGGCGAGGAAGTTGGATCCTGGTGGCAAACTACATTTCCCGCGCATCCGGGACTGCCAGGGCAGCGGTAATGAGGTCAAGAGTGACCCCGAGGCCATAGCACGGATTCGCCATAATAATACTATATGCTTTCGGATCACCGCGGCGGAATTACTCCGCTATAGTGATCGACGAGAGTCGTGAAGCGGTCGTGGCAACCCAAGGTGCGATTTCAGGTTTGGTGTTGGTGTTACTTTCTTTGCAGTTGTTGTTCTTGCTTTGCTTTGTTTTCTGTATTTTCGGACTTGTCATATATTTTGCCTCGTATCGATGTGGCTGGAGGAAATAGACGAAGGGGGGGGGGGGGAACTGGGGAGGGGTGGTGAGAATAGATAAATTCATCGTAGCAGATGAAACAAGGCAGGTGGACATGGAGTTGATTAACACAAGTTGTATACGTCCGATATTCTTGATTTTCAGATTGCAATGAAGTTAAAGCGACAGTCCAAACAGCATTCTCACTTACAAACCCAATTCGGTGAACAACTTATCTGCCTACCTGCCTACCCACGTGTCGAATAGACAGGTGATTCCATCCATATAAACAGTGTAATATATTAAAAGTAAACAAAGTACCTATCGATCTATCTTGCCAGACTTATTAACATAACATCAAATGCACTGTAGTGGAAGCTGGTTCACTATTGACTCCATCTGGGAGGCATTTCATGAAGCATGATTTTGGTCGGATATTTTTCTAACAAACTGTTACAAGCTACTGAAATCCTTACATCTGATTGGCTGAGAGCAAATTTGTCTGACAACTTTGTCGGATAAAATGCTTCATGAAATGCCCCCTGTTGTGTCGAACTGTAGTAGGAACACTCCAGACAACAACACGAATCATATCAAATAGTTAATATCTTCCCTTGTAAAACCCCAAACAAACCTGTAGTTGTAGAAGTAATATAATTCTTCAGTATAAAACAATTGAAAGAACACGTATGGATTGCTAAACCCTGTGGTACAATGTCGCCGTGTTCAGTCCAATGTACCACTTTTGTAAAGTCCTAACGTTAACATTATCATGAGAGGACCACGTGACTATTTCTACAGTACGTCACAAATGGTACCGAATACACGAAACCAAACTGCTGCCACCCGGCGAGCTATTTTATCAACATTGTATGACGTCATTTCAAAGTTATAGTTAAACTATTACTGTTACGCTTTCAAATACACTTTCAAAACAAACAAGCAGACACAAAAACAAGTGTTCCCAGGCTACCCAAATAATTTCATTTTACCCATTAAATCGCAGGCTGACTGAAATGTTAATTTAAAGGAAAAGGTGTATTGATATACATTGAAATGACAGTAAATTATGAAGAGGGGCGATACATTGAGATTAGTAATAATGATTCGCTGGTACGATCTACCAAAGAGATGACGAGAAGTTGTAGTTGTTGTAATTATGATGATTACCAAAAAAATAATGATCTTAGAATAATAATAATAACAATACTACTACTACTACTACTACTACTACTACTACTACATAATAATAATAATAATAATAATAATAATAATAATAATAATGATAATAATAATAACAATAACAACAATGCTAATAACGTGAAAGCAGTTACGGTAACAACAGTAGCAGTAGTGTAATATTATACCAGTAAAAGCTGTACAAGCTCTTTTTTTTCGCCGCACAAGGCCGTCACTAGTTTTCGTCATTCACATTGTCTATTGATATTGTGGGGAACTTTTGGTTGCTGCAAGATTTTACTTGCTCGGAAAATTCAAAATACTTTTTTTTTTGGGTGTGTGTGTGTGCGCGGGGTGTGTGTGTGTGTGTGTGTGTGTGTGTGTGTGTGTGTGTATGTGTGTGTGTGTTTCAACGTGAAGGCGTCCCTTCACAGATTATAACGTTAAGCCCTGCACGCACGATCTGGTTTCACAAAATGGAATACGTGAAGAAGTCGCGGGCGAGGAGCTTTGGAGGCAAGTAACTGGAGATTTTAATTTGTCTGCCGAGATCAAGTCAGATCGAAGGTACCACGGAGTGCTTTGTGGAGGGGTGGGAGGGGGTTGGGGAGACGGGAGGGGGTATGAAAGGAGGATTTAGAGGAGTAGGATGATAGCGCGTGGCGCTGTTATGGGAGATGACCACTGTTTGCTCCCGGTAGATAAGCTGTCGACACCTTCCACTCACAAGGCGCGTCCGCCGCCCAATCGCCTCGCCGCCCATTGGCGCATTTGCACTCACCTTTAAAGGTATCCATGTGATCGTCTGCTCGTCATAAGTGAAGTATGGTATCCTCAAACAAGTAATATCTAATTAACTATACCATGGATTATAATTTGCATTATAAGCACAATACTGTATTCTACAACTCCAGCCATGATATAAGATTATAATTGTGTCCGATAGGCAAGACCTGATTTGATCTACTCTCGTCGGAGGGGAAAATTCACTTTTCGCTAAAAACGTAAACTTAGAAACATTCAGATATAAGGACTTTACGATGGAGCACCGTGCTTCGTCATAAGTCCATCAGTACCATTTGTATTATTTGTAGAAAATTGTATTAGGTCTATATCATTCATAATAAATGCATCATGATAAGTAGAAGTATTTGATTGTGTTTTCATGGAAAATTAGTTAGCATATAAAGGGCACGGTTAACAAAATCCGGTATTGTGTATTTTCGATAATATAACTGTTTACTTGTAATCACAATCCGTTCCTTCCAACATTATTTCACAAATAAAACTTCATTCCATGTGCATCAACTTAATGAGAAAATAATGGCACGTAAAATCTAAAATCGTAATATATACGTTCATGATGATTCATTCACGTTCATGAGATTATAATATGATGATGCGTTAGTAATAAAAGCAGTAGTAGTAATGATGATATTTTAATAATAATAACGATAATTTGAAGAGAAGAGGAGGAAGAAGAAGAAAATTACGAATAGTGATATCACAACTACTATAACATTTTCATTAACACCACTTTTTTTTGTACTACTACTACTACTATGCTTACTACTACTACTACTACTACTACTACTACTACTACTACTACTACTACCGCTAATGATAATATGATAATGATGATGATGATGATACTAATGATAATAATGATAATAACAACAATGAAAATAATAATAAAATTAATATTAATACAAATAATGCTAATGATAAAATAATAATGACAAAAAGGACTCTTCACATTCATAATGCTTAAAAAGCTGAAGTCCTTTAACTCTCTGCCATCCGGCAAGAAACGGCTCCCTTTGTAGTCGAGACACAGTCCCTGAAAAGGCGGTCAGAGGAAGCACAACTCCGGATTTAACAGACGTAAACATGTGACGTCATCACGGGTCGAAACCTCGCGGAGCCTTTAAGTGATGAGAGAAAGGAAGGCAAGGCTCCGCGGAGCAAAGAACACAATCCGCCCCTCGGACAGACCACGACGAACCAGACAACGAGTAAAAATCGGGCTAAATACATGGACAGATGGACAGAGAGATCAACAGACAGATGACAGTCGATCGTGAAGATGCCTCGTCAAAACACGGGACGACGGCGTAGATATTGGTGCTAAAATATGTTTTATTACTAAGGACGATAATTCATCATAGATGGTTTGATAAAGTTGTCCAGTATTTGATGGAACGACTGCAAACAAGTCAATGAGACTAGTAGAATACACCCATGCACACACACACACACACACACACACACACACACACACACACACACACACACACACACACAAACACAAACACAAACACAAACACCTGCACACGCTTATAGGCCCTACCTACATAAAGTACATACACACACTCATAAATCTGCGCTCAGCTCATTCGAATAAGAATTATGCATCACAATTATTTGTACGTCCAAATACATGCCAGAAATAAATTACAGGTAGAAGTAGGATAGTTTGTTTGTTTAGTATTAGTCAATCTCCATCAAATTTGTCACAAGTATGGGGCAGCAAGATAACACGATGATTTTTTGATAAATAACATACACTGTTGAGAAATTTACAGTAATGATTATCATGATAGATTGTCAAATAAATGAAACCGCCGAACGTCTTGAATCAAGGCTGGGCGGAAAAAAAGGAAATGAATCCAATCTGTCGTAAAACGTCCATGTAATCACATTCGATCCAGATGTCTTAGCATTGTGCGTCACGTCATACCACGATGAATAGGCGTAGTAGCAGTGAGCAGAAGTGTTGTGAAAACATTACATTGGCATCAGAAATTATAAGCAAACACCATGTGACGTTTGCACTAGCACCTGTATAGATATACATGCATATTATGCATCTATTATACATTTGTGTTTGTGTATATGTGTGTGTGTGTGTGTGTGTGTGTGAATTTTGTGAATGTACAGATGGTAAAAAACGATTCGATTTTCTCGTATGGGTGGTCGCAAACTCTCGAAGCGGTGTAGATATCATAGCATACGGACTTGAAAATAGATAGAGCGCCCTCTTCCGGTGATACCAAACGCCTTTTGTCACACCCATCATTCAATTCGAGTCACTTTTGTGAATACTAATTTAGTTACATATTGATGTACTCATGCTTACGTAGGCATTTACATGGATTCTCTATTCATCTATTAGTATTTCTCATATCGACGTCGCTACACTGATCTTCAAAATTGGGGATGGAACACTTTCAAGCGTGTACGATCTCATTAACAAGAGTGATCGAAGCTCGTAACTTCTAGTAAATCGTCATTGCACACGAGTCTTTCTTCGCTATAGTTATATAAGTTATTCTGTTAACTAGATTGCTAGGCACCACACGCATTGACATGTGATATATATTGACTGAGTCTGGGGCGTGTAGAGGCTGCTCATGAAATACACTCAGTGCCTATCGGAAGGTATAAAGGGGGGGGGGGGAGATTAGATCTGACCATCTCGAATTCAACAGGAGGCGCAAAAGCGTGCCATCATCTTGTTGACTCAACCCTTGCGGAGTGATGTTCTTGTCGAAGGTGTAATGGACCCTCGCTCCATCATTCTCAGGCTCAAGCCTGGAGATCGACCCCCCTATTATAGCGCACTCGTTCACCGAATGACGTACGGTTTCTGAGAATAATTGCTCTCTCAACCGAGACGCGAACTGGCCCTCCGACACTCTTTAAGTGGCCTATTTTTCACAAATTAGTCATGTAGAGATGCCAGGGCGCATTTCTCCCTGCTGTATAGATTGCTGACAATAATCGTCACTCTGACTTCTACTTCGTCATTAACTATCTAACTTGGAAAGACTTGAGAAAGTTCTGGAGAGAGATAAGAACTTCTTCTGATACTTTAGTGTTTTAGTGTTTAGTTCCTGTCTTATACGATGGACACGTGCTGCTTCTTATCACTTTGACATCCTACCCATCACATGCCCCGCCCATCCCCTCCCATTTCCATCTTTCACTCTCATAAAAACTAGCCCTATAATATACCACGGATTTTTCTTTTTTTAGTTCGCTTTATAATGGCCTTAAGCCGACCGGATAAGGTTCATTCTCCTCAGATGTCAAGTATTTCTCGTAGTTGTTCCTTTCTCTTAATCTTCTATTGCTAGTTATAAAGATCTTGTTTGTTTGTTTGTTTGTTTTGTTTTGTTTTGTTTTTGTTTTTGTTTTGTTTTTTGCTCACAATAATAGACCTGGATGCATGTAACACTTCTTGGCTGAGCACACGTATAGCTTGAAATGAACTTCCCGGTCACAGTGCAACATCAAAGGGAGACAAAATGCTTTCCTTCTATGGAATCTTGAGAGAATGTTCGAAATAAATGATCACCGTAACGCTGAAGAGATATCAAGCATGATTTTTTCCTCATTATTAGTGCTTAAACATTTTAACGATTCCGTATCAGCGAATTTATTGTAAGCACATTTGGTACACAAGGGTTGCTATTCTACATACATGTACACACACACACACACACACACACACACACACACGCACACACCATTCACAAATGAGTTAGGACGTTAAACGACTTGAATGACGAATCATTAAGGGGGATTGCTCTGTATTGTGGTGGTGTCAGCGCCAAAAATAAGGAATCGAGCAATAAACAATCAAACAAACGTAGTTCGTACGACGCACGCTCGACTCTGTTGTCAAAGACTCGAAAACGCGCAGAGAAGTTTTTGTTATGCTGTACGGTGTGTATGTAATCAGCACATTACTTGCTTTGCTGCTGCTGATAACTGAGAATGTGTAAATCGAACAAGAATGAAATGGACAATGACCGTCTCTGTGCAAGGCAAAACGAATGTTTGTTTTTCGGTATTATCAAAGCCTTATGGGTGAAGGAGCAGAGCCGATGCATTAGACTTCCTCCGAAGAGGGAGGGAATATCCTCTGCTAACACTACCGCGCTGTCTTCATAAGATATGAAACTCCTCAGTGTTTGTGGTAATGTTAATGATATGCTACCATAAACTAACATGATTTCTTTTCAGTGTTTCATCTTTCGCTTCTTCGCTAATCATGCATATACTTACTTTCCTATTCCCGACATGTTTTTAATTTGCCCGTTCGCATGAGTTCACCGACTAGTCTACCGATTTCCTCGCATGCTTTATATAAAGGTGTGTATTCACACTTGTTCCGTATTAGACACACCACGAACAAAATGTCTTCCGCACTTTGATCCGGGCTATTTGTAGACGCACACAGAACGAGCTTCCGTCGAGTGACAGTTCACTCTATTCCCTGCGGGAAGCTCACTGCTACCCACGCACAGTGGACCGCTATGTGCGTAACTAATGTCTTTTAACCCAAATTACAAGATTGATTCAGTTTTCACTTTCCTCTTGCGTTGTAACAATTTTTATTTCTCTCTCTCTCTCTCTCTCTCTCTGTGAATCTCTAGCCTCCTGTCTCTTATTTTCTCTAGTTTCCTTTCATTTCGCATATAGCGAATGAGAAAAAAAAAAGCTTGAGAGAACGATTACTTTCTATTAATAATTTCCAGCTTCTGGACTAAATTTTGTTCTCCATAAAAACTTCCTTAACAGGTGATCTGCCCCTTTCTGCTTTCTTTCTAACTTTTTCTGCCCCTATCTCTCTCTTTCCGAGAGAAACCTAAAAGTTATGAAAGTCATAATTTTAATAATTTGCCTCACTACATCAAATTCAACTGAAACGAAGGTTAGCTAGGGTAGATATATAAACTAGATAAATGATATGGAAAAGAAGATAACATTCTCATCCTCAATTCACCGAAGTAAAATGCTTGAAACAGCTCTTTATTTTGCTCTTTTTATGACTATCTACATTTGGCATGACGTCACAGATTGCGTAATAATGAAACGATTCAGCAGTGAGGTCTTCAAAGAAAGATGTCCTATTTATTCTTGTGGCGTTGAAATATTCACGTGTCTTGTCGATTGACTTGCAGAGGGGGCGACTATATCCGCCTGGGGGCGAGTGACTTTGGGCCAAAATGCAATTACTCCCTTATCATTGTCACCTCGTCACCACGTGTTTGACAGTATTACGCGAATGCGCCCAAACGACGTCGTTGATAAAATAAAATAACTTCAAGATGTGTGAAATGTAATCACCGGAAATATCCTGCACACTCGCTTCCTAGAAAAGAAAAAAAAAGACGTTGCTCGAGATTGTAATGACCATTTAGATGGACAAGGACCTTACAGGAAGGTGTGAGCGACAAGCAATCAAGAGCGTGGTCCGAGACCTTAATGAATGACGCTGTCTTAATGAATCAGATTAGCTGTTACATAATCGTTCTTGCCGGAGGCTCTCAGCGTCATCAGAGAGGGGAAAAATGACTTCTTGGTAGAATGGAACTTGGATGAAAGGGAAAAAGATTAATATACAGGAGTGCGTATGAATCTGCGGCTGCCTCTTCAGCCGTCAAGTACCAATGAATTCGTTTCATATTTTGACCACATTGTCGTTCTGCAAAATCTAGAAGCACTGTGAAGATCCGACAAAATAATGTCATCAGATTAATCTGACTCAACATGCATAGACACATAAAAATGGATGCATGGATGTAGGAAGAGTTTGATAACAAAACGGATAAAGCGCCATTTTCAAACATTCTAAAGTCAGTCCATCAATCAGATAGAGCAAAGTGGATCCTCTCCGGTGATAACTCATTTCTTAATCACAAGGAAATTTCTTGCAGTCCCTATCCCAATCTTTATATATATATATATATATATATATATATATATATATATATATATATATATAATATATATATATATATATATATTTATATATGTATATATATATTATTTGGCGGCTTTTTTAACAAGAAAAGAGTTAACTCATTTTTCGATCAGACTCTTCATATATATATATGTGTGTGTGTTTGTGTGTGTGTGTGTGTGTGTGTGTGTGTGTGTGTGTGTGTATTTCCCAAGGCACACTGAGTCACGATGATTTTTTTTCTACAATCCCACAATGTGTATAATGCAAACCTGGCTATTTATGTTCACTATTTACGACGTACATCTGGCCTAAATACATACGCACACGCCAGCACATAGATACATGCATCTACATACATACAGACATAATATGTACACACGGACAAACATATGTACATACATACAAATATAAACTGATCACATGGGGACGATCGCTGATAAAGATGATGCCGTACGTCTCCTTTTTTCTATGGGAGGGATAGCCGAGGTCACTGCACCCTTGGGTACAGCTGGAATTTGAAACCTGTGCTGACCCACAAGACCGACAAATACCCGACACTTCATTATGATATCAAACACCTCGTAAGCCCGACTGAAGCTTCATATCGCCTTGGGCAATATCTTGCTTCCTCGAATGATATTGAACTTCTGCAAACGCCGCAAGAGAACAGAAATATCGATTGAACTTTCCGGAAGAGAGAATATATTACATCACAGCTGCGTGCTTCTTCGTGCGTTCAATATCCATCCGCATCATTATTGAATATAAAGAATAGGAGAAAAATGGAAAGATAAACAGATAGATAGATAGATGGCAGATAGACAGATAGATTAATAGAGAGAGAGAGAGAGGGGGGGGGGGGGGCTGGGGAAAGGAAGAACTCACACCGTTTGGAGATTTGACCATTCTCGGTTACCTTTTTCGTTGCCTCCATCAGTGTAATGTATTTTTCTACTAGCCATTCTAACATTCTGTCCGACTACACATGCATGCATCGACAGTGCCAGGTAAAAAGAACAATAATAACAAAAAAAAAAAAATCACAACAATGTTTTGCTGAAAAAGTTGCATGTTTCACCTTTGACTTTAAACCCATATTCTTTGGGTTCGCCTCTATACAATTCATTTATTAAAGAATGGACATGTGGAAAAGCCGAGCTTTCGAACTTGTATTAACTTTGCTTTGTCGACATGGTTCAATTAAGCAAGAAATTTGGGCTGATGAACAAACACGCAAAAAGAGGTTAGAGGAACAGACATGTCATAAAAACAGTGCCATCCGCCACAGCAAAATGCCTCAAGTGTATATCCTATCCACGGCGAGAAAACATTAAACACGGACATACATACGCACAACAAGGCAAGTATACACAAAACACGCATTATCTCTCGTACACACACACACACACACACACACACACAAACACACAGGTCCCTTGATGGACGTAGCAGCTGGGGTGGCGTGGGTTTGCGTTTACCCCGATCCGTCGGCGGAACGTTCTGGTAGAGTGAGCTTCAAAGCAGCTGACGGCGGAACGATAGCTTTATGGGAAAATGGTGAGTGATCTCGAAAGGGGCAAACCCCTTTAGAACCCCCCCCCCTCAAAGCCATCCTCTTCAAATACTGTAGAACCATTAATATGCCACATCATATCGCAGATGGAGAAATGAAGTTTATCTATGTTTACAAGAGATGTGATTTTTAATTTTCACAGTCCATGTGTTACAAGTAACCGTTGAGATTCTTTTTAACCCTAAATTGATTACATTTTATTTTGAATACTAAAATGGCATTTGTCTTTAAATGTATGACCGCAGGGTGTGTACATGTGTAGGCATAAACATACTTTTTTTCCCAGTATTGATTTCATTTCCATTCCATTCACTGACGTACATTATAATTGGATATATAAATCCACAAAACAAATATGTCAGACACAAATTCTCATGTCAAAGAATACAATAGTTGGTCAAGTTGGCACAATTTTAGTTGGTCAACTTAGATAAACATATCCGTTCTCCGTATAATTTCATGCCTATGAATTCGGAAACTATACAGTTTTACAAGCGTTATAGCTTTCATGTAGGCCCCATCATATTTCTGATATTTACTTGTGGCATCTTCATACTACGACTATATTCATTTGTGTTAAGTATGTTTTGGGTTTTCTTTTTCTTTCTTCTCCAATCAAAAGATATGGTTGTATATATTTTGTATTCTTGTTTTGCAGTCAATCATTTTGTAATCTCATCACAGAGAAAGTGAAAATATAAAATAAGTTTAAACTTGATCTTGAACTTGAACAATTGACGGATGTAAATGACAATAAAAGCAATAGCCATAAATCCCTCCCCTTCCAATAACATATACTACTCAAGAAACTTGTTTTTTTTTTTTAAATTATACAGCTATAGAAAAAAAATCATTAATTCCATCTACAATAACAAACATAGGACTGAAATATTTCTTTTTTCTTTAAGCAGTGAAGATCAATTGAACTAATATAATGCACCCACACATGCACACTCACACAAACACAAAACATGTATGTTATTATGTATACATTTTCATATGCCAGGAGTGTTGGTTGTATCTTAGTGTTCCTGAAGTAGTCATGGCCGCTTAATGAGATTCGCTCGAAATATCAAATGAAGATTCACCATTTAGGAAGACAGTCACGCGTCAATGTTGTTTCTCGTCCTGCCGCGCGGGAAAACGACGCAAAATGCAACGAACGCTGCCAATCCAACCGGCCCACCAACAACCTACCCGCCGTTCCAACATCGTAAAGGTCACTCACTCAAATCAAACACGGTCGCAGATTGGCAAAAATAAAATGTAAACAGAACGGGGGAAACATGCCTACGCACCCCCACGTTCACTACTATATCAAGCGTATTCTACACTGAGGTTAATTTAGATCATGTAAGAAGATACCGGCGCGCCAAACACAGATGAAATATGCGAGTGAGACAAGAAATAAATTGCCGACACTTCGTCAATGATGTCTGATGCAGCATTCCGTTATCAATGGATATCAACCGCTCATATACAGAGTTATAAAATCTAAAATTGTTTAACCCGTTCCTTACTATATCCTGGTGTTCAAATGTTATGTCAAATGGGAACTAAAAGGCCGTATAAAACTACATGTATAGTATATAGAGCAAATTTATGCTTTAGCACTGAGATTTTGTTCCTTGAATTATGAAGTCTAAATACTGCTCAAATTCAGTTAAATTGCCACAAGCCCAAAGTTTTGGCATGCTTAGAAAAAGCAGAATGATGGACCCTTACGAATCGCAAACCAATACCACGCAGAGTGTTAAAGTGTTGTGAACAACGAATATGCATAATCAGACACCAAATTTTTTGAAAAGGGTCTTACGTATTGGCGGTTACGGGTCACTAAGACAATTTATGTCGAGCTTGTAAAATCAATCTAACAAGTGTTATCAGAAGAAATTCGACAAAGAAAATGTGATGACGCGATAATTCATAAGCCAATTTCATTGTCTGTATACCCCTTTCTCTCTTGAAAACATACGCACACACACACGCACACAACACGCACACACACACCCACGTCGTACACACACACACACCCTCCATACATAACCTTACATCACAGCCAGCCTGTGCAGGCCCAGTCGGACAGATAACGAATCTTCCCATTGCTTTTTTTCCCCTTCCTTTTCACACATCCAGCACGCTCTCTCATCTTCTTACTACCAATCTCCCAACATCTTCTTTCGTATTATTACTTTCTCATTTCTTCCTCCGGCAAGTATACAAAAGGTAATTGATGACCTACTATTTCTCTAAACATTCCGGTCTTAAAACGGAACATTTCGCTTCAATTCGAAACAATCGCAATGTGTCGTTACCGTCTGATATTTATCGGAGAGAGAGAGAGAGAGAGAGAAGAACACATTGTACGAATGACACACGGTAGAGCAAGTAAGGCGTCAAAAGGGCAGTAGCGTAACAAAAGAATCGTTTTCAACTCTTTGAAATCGTGTGATATTCCCGTTATTAAATCTTATGTATCATCACTAAAATTACATCAATAAATTTACACAGTGTAACTTCAGTAATACAGCGCAAAATCAAGAGGAGCGCACATACAAAAGAATCATTTTTAATTTGTGTGTCATACACATACCCGTGTGTTTGATGTAGTGGGGCCTATGCATGGATAACATGACAGTTTGTCTTGTTTTCTTTGGCTTTAATTCATACTACGGTCACCTTTTATTCAAATACAAATCAAACGCTGTAGGTATATTACAAAGACAAAGGTGACCGTTTTCTATCTCTTCGTATCCCTCCTTCTATTTCACTTTCTTCTCTCTCTCTGTCTCTGTCTCTCTCTCTCTCTCTCTCTCTCTCTCTCTCTCTCTATATATATATATATATATATATATATATGATGTATCATTTACTATCATTCAAATCACTATAGAACTTGCCAATATAACCATCTTTTATCTATCTTTCTATATATTTCCAGTCATAATTTTTGCCCTTCCCTGGTGGACATTGATCGATCTAAGTTTAGTGCAATCGATTCTTCATTCATTCACCTTGCCGCCTGCTCGATTGGTTTGGGACGTGCGAAGTCAACAAAGCAAATTTGTTTTTGTCCTCGTATTATGCGCAAAAAGTGGGGTCTCCATGGCCACCCCCCCCCCCCCGTTTCTCCAAAGAAGACATCTAGATTAGCTTCTCGCTGTTAAAACCTTTCATTGTCAGGAAAGGTCTCTGACGTTCATGAGCAATGGTCTTTTTATAATATTAATAATTTTGACAAAGTTACCAAATTGGAGAAGAAAATTGACACTACGAAAATTAGACCCCCCCGCCCCCCCCCAAAAAAAAAAGATATCTCCATGCTATATGTGTATAAATTACCGCATCACTAAACTGGGCGTAGCTATCAATATACAAATTGTTATCTATGCTTTTGAAACCATATACAAGGAAAGCGAACCTGCACATAACCCGCTGCCTTTTATATTCTCTCGTACTACTCTATCAAGTATGCAATAAATGTGACAAGGACAGTAACCATGCTGAGAAGAATTCTTGTTAAGAAGGATTTTTGTTATGATATCTTAAATAATGATATTACTATAAATATGATTTATTATGTAGATATAAGCGTGTATAATTCTATACATTAAAAAAAAAATCTGCATCTAAATTTGTACAACTCATCTTCAGCTTTCAAAAACCGGTTGCGGGTAATGTTTGAAGGACTATATAGACCCCTCTCTTACCTAAAGCAACGAGTACTCAAGGCAGCGATTGTAATTATGCCCACGCCGTGCGTGTTGTTGCTAAACGGTATTGCAGACGCTCCATGGAAAATATCCACAGCAATCTCCTCGAATGTCCCATAGCATTACAGGTAAAATGACAGATACCTTATCCCGTCGTGCTGAACCACCGTACACCTTATCAATATTACACTGTAACAGAATTATAGCTTCGGTATAGAGCTTTCCACTAGTCGCTGAGTTTGAGGGTCCACTACATTGTTATATTTTTAGAACCGATATTAATTAACCAAAAAAAAAAATCAGAATGAGAAACAAAGACAAAAACAAAATAGTGTTTTTTTCTTCATGCTGTTGTGTGTTTCTTTGTATATATGTGCCTGTGGATGGCATTATAGCCCGCCCGTACGCGATTTTAGCACAACGCAAGGGTATTATTTGAACGTTGAAAGGAGAATGACACTGCTTGATTCACGGAACTTGTTTCCTACACTGCAGAAAGTCCGGTGTTAAATATAAGCACCCAGCTGGTATTAAATTTCCGGTGCTCATTTATGGTGTTAGATTAACACCTCCGGGTGTCACTTAAAAACATGAAATTGCTTTTTGAATAGTTTCTTAGTTACTGTTCTTCTTGTTGATTTTGAACTTCAACAAGACGATCAAGAATTTTCCGAGAAAGTAGGCCTACTTGATTTTTGAACAAAATGTGTTAACACATTTACAGCACAGTAACACCAGTTGGTGTGGTGTCTTAATGAAGCTGGGCGGGTGTTATACCATTGACATTAATACCAGCAATATCAAATCAACACCATGCGGTGCCATTGTTGAATTAACACCAGCGCACTGTCAAAATATCACCAGTTACAGTGTTAAATTAACACCACGAAGTGCCAGATGAACACTTTTCAACACCATCACAATATACTTTCTACACCTGTGGGTATGATCCTCTATTGACACTTGATCGGTGTTAGATTTAACGCCCACGGTGTTAATTCTAACACCGATGTTTTTGCAGTGTACAGGGTGGACAGTTGGGGGTGGGGTAGTGATGGTATTATACTTGGAACGTAACACGAGTTGTTTGTTTTCAAGGATGTTTGCTCCGTCGAAAAATCTCGCATTGTCCTCAATTTATATTCGGGAAAAAAAAAACATCAAAGCTTCAAACTGCAGTTTAATTCGTCAATATGCATGTATTACAATGAAACCTGAAACAAATTTGACAGATTCCCAAAAAGATCAGTAAAATAATGCTTGCTTACCGCTTTCAATACGGAGGTGGTTCAAAGAAGGCGATTTTTCATCAGGCGCCGTCAAGGTGAATTATCAAAAAAAAAAAAAAAAAAAAAAAAAAAACAACTGTCCCGATGTTGTTGCTGTTGTTGTTGTTGTTGGGGTTTCTTGGTCCAATTATTGTTCGCATCCGAGCTTTCATTTTTACCAGTTTAGATGGTTGTCATTATCATTTCTATGTCATAATCAGAATATCGTGTGGTTTTAAAAGGTTAAACCATGAATATGAAGGCTTGAACCTTTCCATAGCCTGCAAATATCAAGCTGAATTTACGTGCGCCATACGTCATAATACTCAGTATACAGATTCTCCGTTACAGTAATAATTACAACGTAATGTTATTCTCTTTCTAAGACAAAAGCACATTTCCTTGTGGGCAAAACATCGTTTACAATGTGTTTTGTGCTTTACGATCAGTTCAAGTTTGCTTTACTGCGTTTGGTTTCAAACCGCCTTAGATTTCCCCGTGTACAAACACATTGTACGTGGCATAACGGAGTGATTTGGTTGCCGTGTTCTACGTTAAATGAGAATAACGTTCTCCACTTAGCCTGGCATGAAACGGAAATAAACACGGTCTTTATGTTTCCAATGAATTGTCGCAGTGACAACACAAGGTACCTACCGAGATCTGATGCGGTGGGCTACCCGGCCAAATCACATCATAATAAAGCCGCTTTATTACCCCCTTTCAATAATAGATTATTCCACGAGAGGTAGATACATTACGACCACAAATGCAGCTTCCCTCATCCACCCCGTCCGCCTCGGGGAAATATAGCGACTCGATAGTCTGCATTCTCAGACAGCTTTAACTTTCCCCAAAATCCACGGTACTCTAAACTGAGCTGAATTTCTACAAGGAACACTAGCCTCTGCTGTATAGAACTAGACGTCTTCTTTCAGTCACCCGTTAGGGACCAAAGTTTGAAAGTGATATGTAAAGAGACAGTTGAGAGTCTGACCAATTGAAATTCTCGAGCTTGACGAAATCGCTGATAGATTGTATTGATGTGACTGCAACGCCATGAAGCAAGTGATAAATGCATGGATGGGTTTTGGAATGAGGCTGCTGCCCGTCAGCGAGATTCACCCGTTATTCTTTCCCGCTTTATTGGGGGATCGCAGGCGAGAAGGGTTCTCAGTGATCAAAAACCAAGGCAGTTTCGTAAATGACAGAGTAAATGGAATGGGACGCAATCAATCCGCAATTCATCACGTGTCTTTATTCGGATGAGCTGGAGATATCAGTGATAGGTTAGCGAATAATGGCAATTCCGTGACTTCTCGATACGTCTGGCAACTTGCACCTCACTCACATCTCGAACCCTTTTCATTAACCATTCGTTTTTGCCTACTATTCCCCCTTTTACTCGGAGTCTCGTTTCTCTTTACCAAGTGAAAGAATCACCAGTGTTCTTCAGTCACAAGTTACGGAAACACTCTAAATTCAATGCAAATAAGTGAGCCGAAATTCTATACTGCCCTACGCCAGTGGGTCTATAACATCACAATGCCAAGCGACGTTTAATGGCAAAACCACACAACGTCTTTGTATGTTATCACTAGTGAAACTTTGGACAACAGAAAGTAAGAAAAAACAATTAAGACCAATCCGGACACAAGATCTAAATTTCTTATTCAGACAACAGGGACGGTTACAGCTCTTATTCCGAAGGTTCGTTATTCCGAAGGCTCTTCAGTCCGAAGATTCCTTATTCCGAAGGTTCGTTTTTCCGAATTTCATTTTTGGATTAACAAATCTTCGGAATAAGGAACCTTCGAAATAACGCCACAAATGTTCGGATTAACGAACCCTTTTTCATTTTCGGATTAACGAACCTCTAGGTTTAGGGAATTTGCGTGTTTCGGATTAACGAACCTTCGCAATAACGAACCTTCGGAATATCGAAACTTCGGAATAACGAACAGTACCCACAGGGACAAGGGTTTGAAGATGTTCACATCTACGCAAGACGTGTCTCGTTTTGTATTCCAATCGTGGGATTCAGCATAAAATTCATCAAGCTCCTGGTCATATTTTTCTAGGCAGAATTCAACAATAGAGAAGAAGTGTTTTAACGTAAACTCTAGAATAAATCATTTTCTGACGTCACCAAGTCTAAGTTTTGTAAAAGATGATTTATCGCATCGCCTGACATCAGCATTCTTCCAACACAAATCCGCTATGCTCCCTTCAGACACAAACAATCAAACAACCCAACAAAAGTAAAGGAAAACAAAATGAAAACAAAACCAAAAAAATTTTTAAAGTTTTGTTTATATACTGAAACGAATAGGTCTCCAAAATAATGGCGCCCTCAACGCCATGAAATGATTCTGAAAACCGTCTAGGTATGCCATAGGGTAAGTGACTCGAATGGAGGGTACTGAAACCTGTGCGGTTCGCGGTTGCTCGCTGATGAACATTTAATCGATCCTGGGTGTCCACGTGACACTAATGCAAACTCAAACTCGGCACCTGTATCAAAACGAAGACAGAGTCCAATGCAGTATTGGAGACGTGTATCCCATGGTAATTGAGAGAAACCACAGATGAAGGAGGATGCAATAACGCCGACATTGAATCAACCCTTGTGTCGTGACTGTAACATCTTAACAAGATCACTTTCAACTCTCAAGTCCTTTTCCGTGTATTGGTGTCCGCAACTGCTGTAGCGTTACTCCACCAGGCGTGACTGTTAGGAGCCCTAATGTAACGTGATGTAGGTGAGGTTTTTCTGATGAGCTGTGCAGACTACATCGCCTATAGCAAAGATGAAGAACACTTTTTGGTTTGCTAAG
This sequence comes from Diadema setosum, assembly GCA_033980235.1. Lineage (NCBI taxonomy): Eukaryota > Metazoa > Echinodermata > Echinoidea > Diadematoida > Diadematidae > Diadema > Diadema setosum. Next base: position 27,150,103 of record CM067080.1, on the reverse strand, counting down.
TAACTACGTGATGGTATTATATCCCTTACACCTGATATATCATCGCTCTTATCCTACCTATCATGCCTATGGGCCTACATATACATAATGTGCCAGAAAATGAACGACATAAAGACAAGAAAAGAGAAAATCGAGAAAAAACGAGAAAGATTAAATGGATCTCATCTAAGATCATCGATAGGCCGCCGGCTTGCAGAGCATTAGTTGCATAGTCTTGGTTTTCAGTCGAAGAGTTATGAGTAACTTGGTACAAGAAAGAAAAATATCACTGAATATTAATAGGGTAGTTTTTTGTCGTTGAAATGTAGCTTGTGCTAACATTAGTTTAGGTCTGCGTGATTGATTTCGCTATATTATATACATTTCGCTACATATATATATATATATATATATATATATATATATATATATATATTTTTTTTTTTTTTTTTTTTAATCTTTTTCAATTCTTTTTTTTTTTTGCCGATACCTCTCCTCTCCGTAAAGCCTGCGGGCGCTGTTTGACGCATACCTTTGTGACCGACATACATCGATCAGGTGAGATGATGCCCCCATGCGAAGCGAAACAAGTCATCCATCGCATCAAGGTGATTTTCCGATCAGCGAAACAGACCGTCTCATCCATCTGGGCTAAACTCTCACCTTTGCTATTTTCCAGTGGTTATGGGGGATAATAGAAGATTGATTTGGCGGGATGAGTGGAGCAAGGAGGACTACAGAGGCAGCTAGGAGGGGGGGGGGAAGCCAAGCGGTAGGGGGCAAAAAAAAATGGTGCTATGGTGGAGGTTGTGCTGAAGAGAGAAGAGTGCTCACAAGACGGGAGAAACAGGGATATTCTACATAGAAATAAAAGAAAACTGTACAACCCTATACCGGGGGTCATTCCACGAGCTAGACATTCACGACCCACGAACGAGACATTGGAACGAAAGAATCCATGAGTAATACACCCACGAGCCATGAGCCCACGAGCTAGACACTAAGTAAAACAGACTCATGAGCTAGAAACTTTATATATAGGCAAGTAAGGCCCACGAGCCCCACACTAGGGAAAAAAGGCCCACGAGCCCCACACTAGGGAAAAAAGGCCCACAAGAGCCACACATGGCAAAATAGGTGCACAAGCTCGACAGTACACAAATTAAGTCCCGTGACGTAATATCGAGCTCGTGGGGCTTTTTTTTTTTTGCATTGTCGAGCTCGTGGGCCTCATTTTACCTGGTGTCTAGCTCGCGAACGGTAGGTTCCTGAAGTTCTTGGGTCTTGTTCACTTACTAGCTCACAGAATGTATGGACTTGTGAACTGTATAACTCGTGGGCTGTATGACTCGTGGACCGCTTATGATTCGTAAACTGCATGACTCGTCTGCGGTTTATATCTCGTGGGTTGCATGACTCGTGGGCTGTTTGACTTGTGGGAGTCGATCTCGTGACATGCACCCTTTTCCCCTTCTCTTTTCCTTCTCTGGAAGCAAGTCATTTCGAAAGTGCTGCAAGCGCATCAAGCCGTGTTTAAAAATTCTGTGCCAAGGACTTGGGTCAGTGTGTATACACACAGGGTTAAGTTATATCCTTTGTTTGCTGAATGTATTTCGTCCTTTTTGCTTTATTACTGCGTAATAATATAAGAAATGTATTCCCTGCGTAACTTGTCTCTGATTCTTGTATGATGAATACAGAGAACTATGCTATAAAATCGAATCAGTCAAATCATATCTAAATGTGAAACTTAGGGACCATGGGTCGTAACAACAGAGAGGGAAGAATGACGGTATCATCAGGAAGATTTATAAGTGGAAGAAGACGAAGAAGTGGAAGAAGATGAAGATGAGGTGGAGGAAAAAGAAAGGTCAGCGACGACAATGGAGCACAAGGAGAAAAGGAAGAAAGGAGGAAGCGATGTAGAAAGAGAAGACATACCACCCGAAAGAAGCACAAGACAAAAAGAGAAAAAAAATGAAAAGGCAGAAGTCGAAAAAAGTTAAACGAGGGAAAGAAGACGAGGAATGGAATTCAAAAACTTTAAAGACCGCGACACAATACCGTGGGAGTCCTCATTTTCTTCTCATTTTCTCATTTGCAGTAAGTAACTGCACTCCCTTTTACCGTGAAATAAGACAAATCACCTCGATCATATCCTTATTCGCCCCTCTTTGTCGAAAGCGAAAAGATCCGCTGATCATAGCTGACGTGAAAACCATTAGTCTTTTATCTCTTTTTTTGAGCAGGAGTTAGGTCGCCCATCGGGCATTTGCTCTTGCAGTCTCTGCTCTTTTCTACCTCCGTTTTCCCCATGATTGATAACACAAGCTGATGAGTTGTGAATCGCATTTTGCGCATTGATCAGGACAGGTGTATACCGCTAAATAACCGGAACGTGAGGCATATTATAAAAGGAACTCGATTTTTCCAAAGGTGCCAGATCGACTTTTGACCGAGATTGGGGTTTCTTCTTGACCGACTGTCAATGCGAGCCGAGTGTGTCGTGCATGTATTACTAAGCGGTTCTGTGCCAGAGACTTCGGACGGTGTGGTACAGCGCTATGGACATTTTTTTGTGTCAATCAGTACTCAAGACACACAATGGGCTAAAGGTTTTATGACATAAAAATGCATGTTGATTTGTCATTATTCATGATCCCCTCAACATCACTTTTGCGGTGAAGCGAATATCCTGAAACAATCCATACATTTTTGAATAATTTTCTTCTATTTTTCTTCAGATTACTTGGATACGCTCACACACACACACAAAAAAAAAAAACACCTTCCAAACCAAGATTCTGGTTGTGACCTCATCTGTCAATCATTGCTAAAGTACTGATATGTTTCTAGATATCTACTTTCGTCGCAAAAGTGATGTAGAGGGTATCATGAGTCATCACAAATCAACATGCATTTTATTTTGTATGTCATAAAACCTTTAAGCCCCAACCAATGGTGTCTTTGTGCCATGAACGTGCCCTAAGACGATTTTCTTCGGTGATTTAGAAATAGAATGCGGATACAACTCAATTTGTAATTAATTTATGGAGCCTAATTTCAAGCTATTATTTAATCCCATTTTGCCGAGATTTAAATTTCTTTTCATTGTGCCTTTCACTCAGTTCGCTCACGCTAAGACTTAAAAGCAAAACAAGACAAAACAATGAGTAAAACGTAGTTTTAACCGGTAATTGAAAAAAAAAAATACAGTAAAACAAATACAGGTACCGAGCAAAATTCAAAATTCACAACTTCTACAGGGATGAAACAGACAGGAAAAAAAAAATATACAGATACTTAGCTAAAAGGGGGATATTTTGTGTTTGCCGCGCGTGGGTACCTCATTGCGATCAACGAACAAACGATGGGGAAAAAAAAAGAATTGATTTCGTAGCTGACTCTAGAAATTCATTTTTTGAATTCATGCCGAGTCTTTCGGTGAACAGGCCAAACTGTCCATTTAATGCACAATTTCAGGGAGAATCCATTCCGTGTCTGCCACAAAGATTTTTTGATACACCGACACACATCCTCCATCGCAAAACTGAATCTTATCTCACCACTGTTCGGAAATAGCAGTCAGAAACAAGCGTTTGGCATATCTGAATAATGGATGCAGGTACTCGACACTTTGGAGGAGAAACAGAAGACAAAAAGTCCCCAACTACATCCATTAACGGACTTTTCTTTTTATGCGAGCATGAACTGTCTTTCACCTTGTCGAAGAATAACTCCAAGCACTTACTTTCAAGGCTTCCTTTATTTCCATACGTACGATCTCTGCCTCTTATTGGCGACCATCACCTAAAAAGAGACTCGTTCTCAGTTACAGCACAAGTAGGGGAAAAGAATAAAAAAGCGAGTTTGTCCCGATTCTAATAGCGGATGTATTTTTGACTGCAAAAACACTGATACAGTCCGGTGAGGTGTAGAGGATAATGCTTTAGACTCTCAAAAATGAGTATCTGTGTTCGAATCCTGCCTGCAATGCCTATTTTCCTGTGACCAACGTAATTTTCATCCACTCTGCATCTCTCCCATGTGATGTACAAATTGATATCTGTTAATGCTTAGTTAGTGATGCCAGGCCCCTCTGGAGGACGAGCAATGTCTAAACTAATTAGGCAATCCCTAATGATATTGTCATCATTATCTTTCATTGAGTGGACGTAGCGGCTATTTGTTTGAAAAAAAAAACAACAACAACAACAAGCCGACAAATTTAACATTAATTCTTGATTATTCTTTCATAATGTCGAAATAGCATAATTCATGTCTGAAATGATTTCAAATCCTTACGATTATGAATATAATCGATATGTCCAATTTGAATGATATGTTGTTGTTGTTTTTTCATTATATAAATGATAGTCAGGAGTACACACGATGACGCGCGAAAAATAGAAAACTAAAATGTTTCCAAAGAAGATATGCATATTTCGCTTGAAGTAGGTGCCGTGAACACTATCTTGCATCCACGACCCTATGGCTATACTATCCACAAACAATGACTGCTGTATTCATCTTAAAATATCTCATTCTGTCTGTCTGTCTGTCTGTCTGTCTGTCTGTCTGTCTGTCTGTCTCTCCCTTTGTCCATATCTTTCTTTCTCTTTGCATACGTTATTTTTTTTCATGTCTCCTCTCTTTGTCTGCTCGCTCTCAACTTCTCTTTTTTTCTTCCTGTCTCCATCTACTAGTATTTCGCAAATCTTTTTCTCCCGCTATAGCTGTATTTTTGCTCCCACAATAATTGCTCCGGTCCTATTTTCTCAAACGACTTAGGATTAGGGTTGTGATAGGGTTTTAGGATTAATTTGATGTGAGAATTAGGATTAGGATTAGGGTTATGTTTACAGGAAGAATTTATGCTTAGCTTTAATATTTAATATTTCATGGGAGCAATATGGTCGGAGGAGTAAATGTTATGGAATTCACCATCCATCTAGCTATCCTTCCCTAACCCTGTTCTTGTTTATCTCTCTTTATTCTGAATCCTTGCTTAGAGTGTAAGTCCAGTGAAGGAAACAACGGGTGAGACCGACTTGGAGAACAGAGAGAGAGAGAAAAAAATAGACATAAATGGATAGAGATAAAGAAAAGGAGAGAGGTAGAGGGATAAATGGAGAGAGTGAAAAGGAGAGAAAGAGATGAAGGAGAGAGAGAGAGAGAGAGAAGAGAGAAAGCCGCTGGCTCCTGCAAATAGTTCGCAACGATTGGCAAACACACCTGTTCGTCGCGCCACACAATTCCCGCCAAAAAACACATCCGAACAACTCGCCTCAGGTTGAAAACGTAATAACACGCCAGGTTGCTATTTCAAGAGAAAGGGAGAAAGAAGGTCTAGACCCTGTAAAGATGACACCTTCTTAGTTCCTCAACGCTTCTATAGAAAGAAAAGTGTAATGCCGCATTCACATTTTCGTATTGCCCTATTGGCTTGATTCTTTTTGAACAAAAAACAACAACCATTACTCCAAAGAAACACTGAAATGACAAATGATACCACTCATTCTGGCTGGTGACGATAATGCAAATGATAGCAGCAGTAGAGTAATGGTAACAATAATGTTGATAATAATGATAACGATAGATAGAAACAAATAGAGGTAGTGAAAGCAATGGTAAAGAGCGCTTTGAATCCAGTGAAAAGACGCTCTAAAAAATATACGTTATTATTATTATAACAATTTATCATGATGATACCGAGTTTATTGTTACAAACCACTGATGACAATCAACGGTGGTGACAGAAACAGCAATGTAATATCCTACTACTGTTTCTACTAATTACAATAATATTCTTTATAATACTACTACTACTACTACTACTACTACTACTACTACTACTACTACTACTACTACTACTACTACTACTACTACTACTACTAATAATAATAATAATAATGATATAGAAAATGATTGGTCACGTATGCGCTACTAATAGTTACAATAAAGACATTTATACCCCTAAAGGTTAATTGACGGTAAAACTAGGTGTATAGAATAAAACGCATTGGCGTTTTATTCGTACAAAATAACTTATTCATATTAAGTCTCTTTTCGCTTGTTTTGTTCTTTTTGAGGGCAAAATACCATGGGTTGTTGGTTGTAAGTCGTTATACCTGTCTGTGTGTCTGTGGGTGTGAGATTTGCAAATCGATAATATGTCTGTATGTCCATATGTTTGTGAATCTGCGTATCCGTGTGTCTGCTTCGGTGTGTTTGCGTGTCCGTGTGTCTGTAGAACTGATTGCATTATTATGTATGTAAATGTGTGAATCTATGTGTGTCTGTGTGTTAGTGAGTTTATGCGTCAGTGCGTCTGTAGAATTGATAAGACTTGTATGTGAATCTTCGAATTTGTGTGTCAGTGTGTATGTCAGTCTGTATGTCTGTCTATATTTGGCTGTCTCTCCGCCTGTCTTTCACCTTCCTCGTCTATCAAGACGATTTGGTTGTGTTCAGAAATCTCGTGAAATCAGAACACCTCTCATGGCGTTGGAGCGGGACGGGCACATTACACAGCGCGTCTTCCTCCCCGGCGCTCCCGGAGTGTCCCGAGAGGGCGAATTACCGCCAGCAGGGTGAGGCGAAATCCGACACACGGTGAGCAAACGAACCATTAAATGTCTGCGAATGAATGTTGGTGTGTAAGTGTATGTCTGTGTGTGTTAGGTGGGGGGGGGGGGTGTACTGGGTGTCTGTATGCGGACTCACTTCAAGAACCTGTCAACTTAACTTCCTATTACATTACCACTCTCTACACTTGCATGAAGCACTTCACTTGTCTGTCACGTTTTAAGCAGCCCTCAAAAACTTATGCCATTAAATGTCACCTGCTGTCTTTACTTGATATTGCATTAAATGAACTGAAGGAGGTGATTTTTTTTTCTCTCGCTGCATTTGTCACAGTGTGAAGCATCAAACAACAATTTGAAGTTAGTCGTATAATAGTGATACTTTGGACTTTTAGATAAAATCAAATCAAATGGAATGAGAGGTCTTGCTATCAAACTTGACACATAAGGTGAGTGGAACTTATCGATCTCCAAAACGATAAATGTAATCTAATGAAATTGCCTATGTTTGTTGTTTGTTTGTTTGTTTTACACATGGGTTTGGCAGTTTTTCAGCAAGTCATTGAATAACAGTGATATTAATTTGGCATTCACTAAGCAAGGTCATGATTATATCCAAACTGATTGAATCAAAATTGTCTCGTGTCATGTTGCACCGCAGAATATAACCATCACGCTTAATTCCATTCGCTTCCCCAAGATTCTTGTCGTGACCCTGTTCACATTAACAAATAGTTCAGAGCAGCTTCCTTGCTGTCATGGCAACAATTATTCACATGAACCTGGTTTTCTGGAGAGCATGTCTTAATGGGAGGAGGATATATAGCGGCCTTTATATGATTAATCCTGATAATTTCTGCGCTTTTCGACACTTTGTACTTTTGTTAGTCTTAGAAAATAAATATCTTTCCTTAGTTTGAATGGAGTCTAACACACGAGCTTTCCAACACTGTACATTCGGCTTAATAGAATAACATCATCTTCTCTTCTTAGTTGTGAACGGGGTCTGACGCCCATGATTTCCAACACTGTACTTCCGGCTCACAAATGTCACTCTTTCTATTTCAGTGTGAACAGGGTCTTTCATACATGGTAGGATAGGTCAATTGCGCTGGTGGCTCGAAAGAAAAAAAAAACATACACTTCCGTCACAAATTCTGTCTCCCGCTTGAACTCCACTGTCAGGAGAGATGTCCCTTCATTTTCCCCCCTTTTTTTTTTGATTTTTTTTTGATTTTTTTTTTTTTTTTTTTACATGACACGATGTAGTCTCTCGAATATATAGCCTCACTCTCTCTCTCTCGATCTCTCTTTCCGGGACAACGTGATCGTCATTATGGAAAGCTTCTGTCGAAATGGCAATATACTTTTGAGGGAAGGTTTGAGGCATATAAAGTGTAACTATTCTTTAATATAGTGGATCGATTTATGACGAACACGTACGCTGGTTATTAGTTCGCTAAGTCAAAACGCCCCCCCCCCCCCCATTGTACACGAAAGAATAGCACACGGTGTTTGTTCCTTTTTTGTAATGTCTAGTAATCGCTCAAATTAACATTATGGGACATGTGTTAGTGCCCTTGTGGTAGTCTCGCTTGATAATTATTGATTGAGTTTTAATTGAAATGAAAACAATAAAAATGGTTAACTTCACTTAATCTTTTTCTATCAGCGATTTTTGACATGACATTCATGTATTCATGTAATATCTTGTAACTCTAGAAAGTTCCCCATAATTATGACCAGTATATCCTATTTGTGGAGGTGTCGGTGCTCAATGTTAAAGACCACAAAGGCCCCAGGTTTGAGTACAGTAGCGGCTAGGGTCATCCCACGAGACCGACATCCACGAGCTAGACGGCCCACGGGTTCGGCATTGAAAAAAAGGGTCCATGAGTCATCAGCATCCTTTTCTTGTCATCTGTACATAAATGACTTTTAGTGGTTTTTTCTATCATCTATTTGTGTTTGTGCTTATTCTACGTTACAACAACGCATGTCTCATGACGTCATAAAAATATTGATGAATAATCGAATTGATGGATAATCTCTCTGGCTATTGACAAGTATGCGACGATGTAGACGTGCTATGTAGACTGCCCCAAATCATGCGAATTCCACCACAACCCCACGATCCATAATATGAGAAGGATTATAATGAGAAGCTCAGGATAACTATCAGATTATTAATCAGTCACAACAACAAAAGCAAGAAAATAGAATCTAGAAAATAGAATAGAAATTAGTTCGCCTGTTTCAATATCGGATTTTGCGCACCCGCCGTACGTGCGCTCCGAAGCTTCTGTTTCAGCATGCACGTGCCGTCACCCCGCTTATATGCAACACAAGCACTACGCAACTTATCCAATAAAACTTACTCAAAATATTGAATATATTGTATAACAAGATATCTATATCGATATTTTTTTTTCTAAACACGCACACACTGCGTTGCACACCGAAGTAGCATGCAGTTAAGTATCAGTAAAGTCTTCTTATTCCCACCCAAACTGCTTGGCATTTATGATATGAAACGCTTACACACAAAACTAGTTGTTGCTGCTGCCTTTGCACAGCTATAGTCAATAAGTTGAATATAACTGGGATTTCGCGATAACGACTCGTTTATTGGCAACATTTTTCAATGTCGCATATGATATATAGGCCTATGTATATCGCCGGCGTCGACGAACGCTATTTGGAACAGAGATTTAATCAACGGGCAACACTACCACGATCACTCAAATACCGCGAATGTGCTCCAGACATTATGCAGTCGTAGCATTTTTCATAAAAACACAATCAAACATTATTGTCACGAACACGTTTCGGATTCATTGTCACTCTTTGAATATTTTTGGAATTGAATAAGCACAAAACACTGCCAAGCCGAGCAGTATTTCTGTAAAAGATATGATATAGCAAGGATTTGAATTCTTTACTTTTTTGTCGAATATAATCCAAGTTGATCACCTGCTGATCCTGAAAAAATGCGCAGTCACATAATTCAAACGATACTCAACATCTTGATTCTTAAAGTAAAATAACATTTCATTCACTTACCTATTTCGAAAGACGGTGATGAGTTGAAGGTGCACAAGGAAAAGGACCGATTTCAGATCGGGTTTGAAGGAACAGCGATGAACAAAGAAACCGGAACCCAGAAGACGACAAAGATAGAATCAAGAGAGAGAGAAAGCAAAAATAAGAATCGATTATAACAATCTTCAAAATCCATTTCTATAAAAAATTATCAGCCTGTTTACGTTGTGTGATAAAGTGTTTTACTGTTTATCATTAACGCTTTTCAGAGACAAACAGCTTTTTAATCTTTAAGGCATTTGTTCTTGTTGTTTAAAACAAAATCAAACAGTTTTGTCTGTATAGAATTGTTTGTTTTTAATTGACACTTGATAATGTATACATGATAAGACAGCAAATTACGAAGGTCATCGAAAATACTTCTGGTCGTACAGGGTTGCACATCTGGATATTTTCAAAGAACAACATTGGCCGGGTGAGATTTTCTCTGGTCAGAATCAGATGTCCCATCGAAAGTAAGCAGAGCTGGTATGTGCATTTTTTTTTTTTTTTTTGCGCGTGTGTGTACATGTGTGTGGATGTATGCATGGCAAACAGTATTGTTCTGTGTGTGTGTGGGAGGGGGTGGGTGCACGCATAATGTCAATGTCTCCAAAATGATGAGACAGACGAAATTCCTTTAATCACTCTAAAAATAATAAATGAGACGCAATGGATATGAATCTCACTCGCTGAATGTCACTTTGGTGGCAAACGTCTGCTCGTCGATAAAGTGAGTTTTCGAATTATACGGGGACGTCTAAAGAAAAAAAAAAGACACCCACTGGATATCGAAGGCACGCATGCGTGCTGACGATAGCTGTAATTATGGTATTAAGTGAATTTCTTTGGATAAAATGATGGAGAAGACGAAGCAGATGAAATTAGAAACAAAATGATCCCCGGATGGGTATCTAAAAAAATCTTACGAAGCAAGAGATTTATCTCTTGTCTCTCCTCATCAAACGTTCGACAAGAAGAAAATAACTAAAATTGGACAAAATGATTAGACAAATCTCAAAGAGAGTGCGTGGTATGAGTATGTGGCTTTTTTCTGCGAATGTGTGTGTGTGTGTGTCTGTTTGTCTGTTTTATTGCAAAAAAAAAAGAGATGCCCCAGCTACATAAACTGCAACAGCCACAGCAATAACACAAAGCTGAGACGAGAAACATGACAAAAACGCGTAAAAAATCACATCAAAAAGAATAGTCATGTCTGCAAGTGGCGCCAGAGCTAAGCGTAATGGCGCACAGTGAGGGAGTATAGCACACACACACAAATGACAATAATCCGCTCGAGTCTCTAGTTCAGGGATTGAAGATATGAATATGATATCTTGCTCAAGGGAGATAAAATGGTACCCACATGTCAGGCTTTCATCTCCCCCTCCCCAGTTTCTATCTATCTATCTATATACGTATTTATGTATATATGTGTATATTATATGCATATATACTCTCTTACGCCTATATATATATATATGTATATGTGTGTGTGTGTGTGTTTGTGTGTGTGTGTGTGTGTAGCATGAATCTTGATAGTGCCAACGTTAGATATCACGTGGATGGGACGATGAATGTAGTGCCGTCTCTGTTTCCATTGACGGTCTATTATAACATAACATTTATTTTTGTGTTATGTTGTCATTATGATGAGATATCATATCATTATGCGATATAAATATCATTTACATTGATATGTATTTATGAACTGCAAGTACATCTGTATACACTCTCGATATGTTAATGCAGAAGCTTGGGAAAAAAGTTTCAATTATAGATAGCGTCTCAGTCAACCGTGGAAATCGAGAAGAATTCGAAGAAAGATCGTATCTTCTAAATTGCCGCACTGTGCATACACAAGCAGACAGACCAGCAAACTGACACATACATACACACAAACGCACATAAGCACACACAAAAATGAATACATTGATATCATGCATATTTTTGAGAGGTCGTACATGAAATGTGAAAAAAAAAGCCCAGAGAATTGCAGTGCCTTTGTGGATTATCTTGTCATTTTCGATAAACCCTTAAGCAGCGCGAAACTGCGTAGGATATGCAAGCAGACAGTGGTTCAAAGGAGATTGGAACTCGAAGCGAGCTTTGCTCGCCTTTGGCAATAAACGATCTCGATCAAGAAGACGACGTCTGAATAAAACATGACGTACTCGTAATCACATGCTCTTCTATCCCTCTGTTCCTCTCTCTCTCTTCTATCTCAGTTTTTCTCTCACAATTGGCACATTTCGTTATATCTCTTTCGCCTCCCCCCCCCCGAAATTGTCGTCTTTTCATTAATGGCGAGTTCCCTTTTGTAGCGCAGAGTCGAACGCCGTTCAAATTATACGTAACGAAAATCTCCTTTACAACGTTGCAACAGTTGACCGTAAAGACGGTAATCTAGAGACTAAACATGACACGATTGCTTCAGCGACCTCGAGTTTTTCGCCATTATTCAGTTTAAACCTGTCCACCTCATCAGCTTTTACAACTTCTTTTTTCTTCTCGTAGTCATTAACAGATGATATTACTCTGCGTCATTGTGTGTGTCTATGTGTATGTATGTGTGCATATTTTGATAAGTTCCATGCCTTTAATTTGCATGATGATAATAATTGCTCGAAGAGTGAGTATATCAAACATAATCTTATTTTACGCTCAGCTCTCCTTTTCAAGTAGTTCCAAATATTTCTTTTTTGTTTTAAAGAATATTTTATTCGTCATCAATGGAAACAAATTGTACAAAACAATTTATACAAAATCTTTACATCATACATCTTCACATACATATGTCGTTTACAATCGATCTTTAAATCCTATAGTCACGCCTTTCAATCGATCACTTTCATTGGTGTTACTGTTTTTACTTTTTTTTTTTTTTTTGCTTTTACTTTTTCGAAAAAAACAAACAAACATACATTGCGTTTCCCTTCACACTTTCCTTACAACATGCACATTGCGTGTACAGACCTAAGGGGGGTAAGGCTTGCACTCTCTGTGTTTGGTTTTTGCTTGTTTTTGTCCTCGAAATTTCGCAATCCCCTCCCTCCATCTCTTTTCTCTTCATCTATCCCTTCCTCCCTCTCTTTCCCCCTTTTCCCATTCCCTCTCGCTCCTTTTTTTGTCCCTTTCTTTCTGCTCCTCCCATTCCTCAACTCTCTCCATACCCATTCCATTAGTAATTCCCAACGTTCTCCTCCACCAACGAGGCGAGCGCTTCAGACGGTCTCGGATCAGATAGAAATGCACGGGCACGCGCGGCGCAAAATGAGATGCGCAGCGAAAGCCGGCGGATGCAAGACGCAACATTTCGGTACACAGTAAAGGCGGGGTCAAAGTTCAACAGAAAACAATATCGACGGCGCTCAACCGAATCAATATCTCTGTTTTTTTTTTTCCTCCCATCACCTAGTCATTCCACCCTCTTCGCGCTAGCATTGCGCTTTATATTATCAGAGGCGAGCACGCAGATTTCATTACGACGCGTGTGTGTGCGTCAGGCTTGGGGAATTCGTCATTAAGATGCGCGGATGTGAGAAGGCGGGTTGCCTGCGTTGCCGCCATCTCACCAAGCGAAGTGAGCGAGCGTGCACCATTGTTAGGCGGGAAGTGTTAATCGATAACGGTACAGATATGGCGTCACAATCGCTAAAGATGCGTCCTGGAGGTACTCCATACAACAGGTGTTCGGAACAGAAAGCAAGCATTCTCTGTCTCTCTCTATCTCTCTCTCTCTCTTTTTGACATCATCACGTGTTCACTAAATCTTTTGCATGGAAATTGGTTACACAGCCCCCCCCCCCACCCCTCACTCTTCCTCTGTGAAAAGGTCATACAAACTAGAACGCTGCGTCAGTAGAATAAAAACGGGCAGTTTGAAATAGCTGTAGATACACAGCACGTAGACGAGAAACGCAATTTTTCGAATCATGTGAATGTATTCACCACGAAGAAGCAGCGGTATTTTGGTTCTCGTAACTAGGTACATGCAGTAAAATCATCACTGGGAATGTCATCCAGCATGTCCAGTACCTCTGGAGCAGATTTCTTTGATTTCATTGTATTTGTTCAAAAATTTTAAAGACTATCGTGATAACGTGATGATTTACTATGTACATTTTTGTTCAAAATACACTGTTCATGTAGCCATAAATCAAGTATGTTTTTCATGGAAAATGCAGAAATTGAAATTTCAAATCAAACCAGATGCTTGTTTTGTGTTCAAATTTCTAGAACGAGCGAGTGATCGAAAAATAAACAAGTATTTTCGGTTTCTTCAGCTGCGAGTTGCACCATCAAAAATAAAACAATCTTCCCTTTTCATAGATTGTGTTTACTAAGAGAATAAATTCCAGCCTGTTTTCATTCGCAACGTCTTCCGGTCCATCACTGAAGATCCTTGTTGATTCTGTTTATACATTGTACTCGTTTCTCTGGGTCAACATGCGGTCATACGACATATTGAAGCAGCGGCGATTTACATACGAAGCTTACTGAACTCCCTCTAGACCGGCTGAAGCAATTAACAGATACATTTTTTTTAAACAGTCTGTTGACGAAGGACACTGTAATCGATATCAATAAGCCATTATCAACTGTAAATTGAACGTGCAGTCAATACAGAATAAGGGCTGTGTTTTACTATTCAGGCCTTCCTTCAGTACGGTCTCGGCGCAATCTTCCGACGCCCGCCGTCCATTGTATATACACGTCAGCTTTTAGAATTGACCACGCAGGAGAAATCGCGCGCGTATTGAAAACCTCCGTGGATTTCCACCACTGTTGTATGTCTAGCTCAAATCATCCTTTTCCTACGTGCATTGTGTGTCTGAAGTAAATGTCGGAATCAAGCCCACTTCCTGTTTTTTCATTTCCCCTTTGTCAGCGATTCGATCTCTATACCTGTTGATCACTATGTCCTTACCTGCTACGGAAACAAGAAAATAATTTCTAATGCCGCGTTGACTTCGAAATGAAATAAAAGGATTAGAGAAAATACAAACCATCGGATATGATTTCTTAGCTATCATTTCAAAGTCATTCCATTAGTGTGCATAGTCTCCCTCTATACAATATCTCATCTCAGCGAATTCCGATAAATCTTCTTAGGGTAAGGACGTGTTGTTCGTAGAAATAACTATGCCATACAAATAGGAGGGAGTTCGTTCTAATAGCCATGCATGTTCAAACAATGCCTTCATTTACCAGGGCCCTGTTATATCAAAAGATAAAATCGATCATAAATTTGCTTAATACACAGGCTGCCACAGACTTATGATAGAAATCAACTATATAATCAATAATATCTTTTCATTAAACAGGGCCCTGGGTTGTCATTCTTGCAAGTAGAAGGAGGGTGGGTGGACCACTGATCTCTGTATGACCTTTCTGTATATCTCATTGGTCCAAATCACGTTGTATATAAGTGAAGCCGCTGCGCCGCCATCTTACCAGGCACACACTATGGGAACTTGCACGCTTTTTTTTTTCAGCAGAGACTGTCAATGGGCCGAATGCATAAATGCTAGCAATTGCTTGTGCTAGCCTTTTACTTGAATCCGTAAGCATAAAAACAAGCAATTGCTTGCGAGCAGAAGCTTTTGCTAGCAAGCTAAAGCAATTGCTTGCTGCCCGCAAGCAATTGCTTAGAGACCAAGTATTTTGCTTATAAACGTATGCATAAAGCATACCTTTTGCTTGTTCTTGCTAGCAATTGCTTACGATTTTCCACGCTCTGTAAAATGAGCTTGAGCTTTTGCTTAACTGGGACGTTCCCTGTTAAGTATTATTTTTCATATTTAAAAAAAAAACAAAGACCACACTTGTGCAGGAGTGGTATAAATCTAGAAGAAATTACTCCTAAGTAGTGTAAGAAACTTTTGTTTCAATAACGGGAATGTCCAGTGGTTAGCACGCAAAATGTGATGAAAAACAGGTAGGATGTCTGACTTCGGTGGAGAGCAAGGAGACCTCGCTCCACGTGCGATCTGGAACATCCGGGCTACTATAAGCAGTGATGGGAATCAGCCAGTACGTGTGTGTGTATAGATGTGTGTGTGGGTCTGGGTGTGCATTTATGAGTGTCATTTCATAGCTCCTTTGCTATGTCAGGAGATGTTTCCGTACACACATGCCCTTTCAAATGCATGCTGCCACACTCGCCTTTGTTCTTGTGTTCGCACAGGCGTGACGTCCTTTTTGTTGAAAACGCAAGCAATTGCTTGTGCGGGACAAGCAAAAGGTATAAGCACAAGCAAAAGTTTATCCATATGGATTTAAGCAATTCCTTGAGCTAGACCTTTTGCTAGACGAACTTGTGCTTTTGCTTGAAGCAATTGCTTACAACCAATTGCTTGTTTTATGCATTCGGCCCATTGAGATCACGTGATGACGTGAGCTCCGTACACAACTGCCTGTGCGATGTGCGTGGTTATGGCGCCACGGGAGCTTCAAAGCAATCGGCCTATATGTCCAGATACAGTGTACTTCCTATGAAATCAGTGGAATGTGCTTGGTTGTGACGGATCTTGTTCATGTATTATCCATGATTCGTTATCTTCACATATGGGAAGTAGGTGTATATCATGCAGTATATCTATCAAGTGTATGATGAATAGCACTTCATTTGGGACATTCATTATTGAAACTTAATTCGGTATTCGAAAACCCATTCAGATATTCAGATATTTCCACAGAGTTCAAGAAATTAGGGGAGGGGATGACTAGATTATTCAATAAAACCTCCATTGTATACCCTAAAAGAACAGACAAGACAATTCTCAGCACAGATGTCCAACTATAACGAGCATTAAATTATCAACAAAATGCCAAAAATCTGTTCTTGACTGACAAAGATTGCAAAGGTAGCAACGAATACTGCTAGCAAACGCGAATTCAATGATGGATGTTGGAAATCATGACAAAAATTCTCTATATAATTTTCTGAACAGACGTAAAGTCTTATTCTTTTATATTTATCTCTTTTCTGTTTTCTTCCACACCACGTGTAATGCGGCGAAGCGAAGATAGATTAATGGTGACATGGTTAAATATAGTGATGATGACGTTTTCACTGCGCACTGACAGCGAAATCTTGAGCCCAAGTCGTGAGAGAAATCAAATTAATTTTATCCCCTCAAATATCCGATTTCTCGAGGAAGTCCTTGACACTTCGAGATCAACGCAAAACCGATTTGTCACATGCAGTGAACGTGTTATCTCTAGTGGTGTTTTCACGCAAAACGTGTCAGTGCTGGCGCCGTTATTAAAGACCTGGGATTTATGGAGTCGGAAGGCTGGTTCGGATATATTCATATATGGTTCGGATATATTTATTCGAGAATCGCTGTAACAAATAGTGTAGGCCTACAGCTTTATCTCTGATAGTACCACGCACAGCCTTAGAATATCGACTTGTGTCGACCGTTACCGAAAAGCGTACGCTTCGATACGCCTTCGCTGTCCTGTGCTATTCGTGGCTTTCGAATTTACCCCGAGGGGGGGGGGGGGGGGGCAGCGAATGAGTCGGGCCAACCACGAATCCACACGCTACATGGGATCCCATTTCATAAAACTTGTTATCTGTGACAAGTGGTGATAGTTGTTACAAGCTACTGAAATCCTTGCATCTAAATGGCTAAGAGCAAATTTGTCATAGAAAAGTGGCAGTTGTCACTGATAACAAATTTTATGAAACGGGCCCGGGGTCTTTAAAACCTGTCTCAATATCTTTTTCCCGCTTCATGCCTATCTCTATCGGACAAGATAAAACACAGAAAAAAGAAAAAGCAACCGCAAAAAGAGAAGGTTAGACTGAATCGAGTTGAGAACTGTAATCAGATTTGATGAGATCAAATACAAGACGGTACATGGCCCCCGAAGTATCGCCGCATCACCTTTAATCAACTTAAAAGCGAGTGTGACGGACATGGCGAAGAAGCAGCTAGGTGTAGGGTCATACAGTAATAATCTCGGCATGCCAGAACAGGAGAAATAGAAAGATTGAGTCGTGTTAGATAGGGGGAGTAGACATATTATAATTATATATAAGATACATACTTTCTACAAAAAATACCAAATCAAGAAAACTCAATGACACTCTCTATCTACTCGTTATGTAACTGCGTGAGACGTGAAATCTGACAGAAAATTCCCGTTCCGTTGTGAAGCACGAATTAAATCTGTCAAATATCCCGCTGACAACTGTATTGCACGACATGTCAATGTTATCTCATTTTCAACAGCGGTCCTGTGCAAGCTAAAAGACAGTTGAATTACATATCGTAAATTAATGTCTGCTTGAGACAGAGAAATACAGCTCGTCATCTTTTTATGTACGTTTACGACGGTAAAGTTTACGAGCAGGTTTTGTATAGCTTGGCTTGTGTAAATGTGGCAGATGTGCTGTATTATTCTATTCATTTTTTCTTTTAAGAGAGAGATTTACTGGCTCCCGTCGAAGGATACTGATTCAATTCAATTCAAATCAAATCAAATTAAAGCAAATAATCTCTCACTTTCCATTATTTATCAGACAAGTTTTACTCTACAACAGTAATTGCTAACGATATTACGAGGAGCCGCGTGGCTTTACAACGGCGTCTTGTGTGCCTTAAAGTACTTCTAGCGAAAAATTAAAATCAAACGTGATTCCTTACAAAGATAAGCACATATTCAGTTCTGCGATGCAAATATGCATCTACATAGTGTGCGACAATGAAAAGGACAAACATACTCAAGAGGGAAGTTCCTCGAATTGCGAAAATTGTATTATTTCCCCAAGCGTACCTACAGGATGCGGTTTTAGTGATATAAATTTACATCTGAATTTGACCACTCCAGCGTAGAGGCTCTCCCGGTTTACACAGTGTCCAATCATATTGTCCTATACCGCTATGCATTTTTAGTGTAAAGAAAATTACATTATTACCGAGGTGTAGAGGTGCTTATCATGTTAAGAGTGGTAGAAAGATAACCCTGATGGAAAGAACACAGTGTCCCACAGTGTGTTCACAGAGTCGACTATGTGAAAACACTCGAATGTAACAGTGTGAAGATGATTTCACACAGTGGTGTGTCGATTTTCACAGAGAGTTCACATAGTAGTGCTCTGTTACACACTGTGATGTGAACTGATGATTCACAATGTGTTCACAATGTTTAATAAAACGCTCGATTTTCACAGTGGGAAGAGATTTCACACTGTGTTCACAATGTGTTTACACCGTGTTTTACACTGTGAGACATCGCGTTCCTTCCAGCAGGGTAGAGGCAGTTGTGGGGTAACGAGTGTAGAAGTGGTTGCGTTATAATAAGTGTAATGTGGAGTGTATATACTGCTAAATTTTTTCTCTTTTCTGGGAGGTATAAATTTTTTTTTCGAGTGTTGGTGTTAAAGCAAGAGAGGAAAACGGGCGAGAGTAGAGGAAGAAACAGAAGTGCAATGGGATCTAAGAAATAAACTTCGTACTTTCAAATAAAAAAAAAAAAATAACGAGACAATCGTCCTTGAACAAATTAATGTAGAAAGAGACAGATATGTGATTGTCAAGATTCAACCACATCTACTGACGAAAAATTAGATGGAGATATTTACTCTCTACATGCCACACTAATGCCCTGGCAACAAGTACGTGTGTTGACTTTGTTAACATTTGACTCACAGGCGCAGAAAGGGTTACAGCAGGGGTTGTACAGTTTTGACAGAAAGGGGAACAGATGGCGGAGTGTCATTGTTGATAGCGGAGGGAGACAGGGAATGGAAGAAAGAGAAAAAAAAAAGAGAGAGATTGCGAAAGAAATACAGAGGGAAACAGAAATATAGATATAGATAATATACATAAAGAGACAGACAGACAGACATATAGACAGACAGACAGACAGACGGACGGAGGGACTGCAAGAAGAAGAAGAAGAAGAAGAAGAGGAAGAAAAAGAAGAAGAAGAAGAAGAAGAAGAAGAAGAAGAAGAAGAAGAAGAACAGCAGAGACTACTCGCTCTCCATATCTACAGTTGTAAAACATGCAATAACCGGGCAATTACGAAGTCTGTTGCTGCACGCCATATAGAGGCCCCAGGACAATGCAGGAAGCAAGACTTTCTTGATTCTTTTTTGTTGTTGCAAATATGGCAATAAATCTTTCTATAGAAAATGTTTGCTCCTTTCCAGTAACATATCATTGCAATTAGACTGTCTCAACGACAAGATTTGGCTAAATTTTGGCGCTTCCGTCCTATACTCCGACGAGTGAACATTCGCTTCGGATGGTATTTTAATGGCGCCGATACTGCCTCCAACGTCCGTCTTTGGACAATAAGTGAATTACTTCACAGAATGTCTCCAAAATGATATTGCTCAGTCGTTATAGTTTAAATATTGCAACAACAAAACAAACCAACACACAACCCAACAGAAACACGCACTAACTTTATGTAACATTACCAATTTTACTTAAAAAAACAAGGGACTAAGATTCCCAGTAAAAAAGATTCACGTTAATGTCTGTACACAGGTGTATATGCATACGTATATGATAATATTTTAGTTTGTTAGATTTTTTTTCTTGTCATTTAGTCGTCTTAATATATTTTACTTGAATGCCGATGAAACTAGTCGCCTTAAATCAACTCCCCACCGTTCTCTAGATTCACTGAGACCAACAGAAACTCATTATCTACAAATCATCTGGCTCTCAATGTTTTCCACCGAACAGTGATATAGGGTGCAACAAATAATGCAAATTGGATGATATGGGCCCCATTTCATAAAAGATGTTAGGATAGCAAATCTTGCTGGAATGGCAACTTCCAATAGCAACAGCCAATGGATTCTTGTCGTTACTATGACAATTGCCATTCCAGCAAGAGTTGCTATCATACCAACTTTTTATGAAATGGGGCCATGGTGTCATCGACTCACTGTACCCCATTGGTTTGTCATGCTTGTAGACACAAATATGAAAATTACAAACTACAACTCTTTCCTCACAATTATCGAGTGTTATAATTTGCAACGAAAAAACGAAAAAAAAAACATGCGAAAGATACAAGTTGTCTTTTTGATTAAAGGTACATTATGTACAGAACAGAAGAACTTTTTTGTGAAGATTTAAGTAAAGGTTGATGGAAGACTTGTGACGTCACGGTGTCACGACCTCAGAAGTAACCATGCATCATGCGGTTACTTTTACTATAAACATTCAGCACAACATTTGAAAACATTGGAAATTTGAAATCACATTACTTTCTCAATCTTTGGTAAGATTTTGATGTATTTATAAAGGGCAACCTCAAGGCATGTAAACCTTGTCGTTTTTCAACGTTCTCATTTAGTCAATTTTTCATTTCGTTTTGTTTGTTTACATTCTCAATTTGCTTTATGGGCTATATTTGGAAATAATCAGGTATATAATCCTCATATCTTAGATCATAATTACTTTCATCTGCATGAGATTATAATGGAATCCGACCTACATCGTAATATACAGGGCTTCCATCCAAAGACCAGTGCTAATTTCCAATACGAGTATAGAAGCCAATAAATTACTGAATCCATTACCAACGCAAATGAACGTTCCGCTCCTGATTCCGAAGGGGTGGCGCTGTTGTTTTGATTAGTTTTCGTTTTGCTTTGTCTTGTTTTGTTTTTGGGCGGAGAGAGGGGGTGGGTGAGGGAAGGATGGGGGCTTTTAGTGCACTTGCTTGCGGCGCGAATACTGCAGCTCGACGGGCGAGAAATACCAAAATGCTATGAATTAAACATATCAATGTGTGCGTGGTGTCATTAGCATCAAGCCGTAATGGATATCATGATTGATGTTGGGGGAACAGAGGTCTGGTAGCATCACCGCCAAGATGCCTCATCTTGATCTGATAAATGCATTTCTTAAAGGGATAGTCTTCTTTGTTTTTTCGCGACTTAAAGGGACACGCGCTGATGGCTCAGATAGTAGGCCTATCGTTTTCTCGTGTTAATTGCCGCGGTTGTCGTCCGGATGAACTTGCGCGCATTTGACAATAAAAGCGCTATCTCCCTGAATTGCACGTAAATGTGTCTGATAGTCACATGCTTTCATTAAAGAGTCTACTGTATCAATGCTACTATCCTCTCCTTTTAAACAAGTACAACGCTGATCTTGCTACAAAAGAACTAGATCTAACTTCTGTAAGGCGCTCTTAAATGGCAGGGTTGTATCAATGCGCCGATCCCCAAAATCCGAAGAGATGAAAACGCCTTAAACATGCATGAGTTCTTTCCAGTTAACACTCAAATTCAATTGCAGCTGATTGATACATTGCCCAACATCGACATAAAGAACTAATTCAAATTCAATGCCGAAGCAGTATATTGTGGATGATAATAAAGGTCAAATGGTATACTCTTATCCTTACTGCTGAAGTCATTTCCTAGACGAGATTCCAAACCCCTAAGCAACATCGTATAATGTCTTCCGGCTTCCAGTCACAAAAGTATTAGCAATCTCATGCTTGTTTTTGTGCGTATGTGTTTCCTTTCAGCTAAAGTCTGACTATAAATAATGTTTACATTTTAAGGAAATGCAAGCATTGTATCATCCATCTCAGCCGAATGTGGAAGGATGCGAGAGTGTGTAGATAGCGCAACACTTCTTTCACCTGCTAAGACCACTTGATCTGGAGCATGGGTGATTTTTTTCATTAACCCATCCGCAAATGAGAGCCCATATTCTTCACAGACTTTGTGTCGAAAGATCAGATCCCATCGGCTGTAGGGTTAATACTCGGCTGTGCGCCAGTTAGCCATCAAGTTCCACGCAAAGGCGCGCTGGCGTCTATCATCACGTACATCAGTAGAAGATAATGTATAGCGCAGCTGTTGTCATTGAAACCAAAATAATCAACATAGATCACAAAACTCAAGCTCAAGATCTTCAACGTTGTCTTTCACAGTTTGTCTGGACAAAAAAAGAAGAAGATACGCTAGCAAACTGAACAACCTGTTGTTTGTCAGTAACATCCATTTACGTAACTTGAAAAATGAAAAAAGGTTACGAAATATATGAATACTCCTTGTTTGTGTAGATGGAAACACTGAAGTGTACGGTGCTGAGAGAAAAACAAACAAACAAATAAACATGTATGTGGATGTTCTCTTTCGTATTTCATCCAAGAGGTGGAGGAGGCTGAGTTTTTTGAAATATTCAATTGTCTCAAGTAACAAAATGCCACGGGAATGGCCCGCCTTCTTCTTCATGGAAGGAGAAAAAAAAAAACATTTCAAGTTTAATCTCACCTTGCCTTTCTCGTTGCACTTCTTTCTACCCTTTCTTTTCTATTTTCTGCTTTTAGATGTGTGTGCAGTATTTACTCTGAGTCTGTTCTCCGTTGCAAAGACGTATTAACACTGTTTACCTTTTCTCAGCAGAACCTGCTGTTACAAGCCCTACTTTTACGGTTGCCTCATTTTCAGATCTTGTTAAGATCAAGTCTTTATGTAAACATCATTCTGTAGATATGCTAAAACTGGTCATGAGTCTCAGTTGAAAGTCAATATTCTTGTCCCCTGACTATACAACGTGCTTTCCTGCATAATGAAAGTGGTTAATAATCTATAGCTATAATAATGATTGCTGAATGTTGGTGACTAATAATAGACGAGTTATTTCATGAATACACTTTATGCATTAAGCCATAATTGAGTTGCGAGGTGATTAGACCATCGGTACTCTTACATTCTTATTGTTTAAATTTGACAAGGAGTAGGTCTTCTTTCAAGCACGAAGTACGAGGTGAGGCAGAGTAGGCCTACAAGGTTATAAGAAGAATAGAGATGTTAAGTAAATGTTGTATCTTAATCAACTTTTCTGTTCTGTGTCAATGCTCTTTATGAAAAACGTTCGTAGGAAGCGCTTTATTTATTATCATTATCATTATTAAGTTGACAAGCTGCCAGTCTTTACTCCGATCTAAGCTACGAACAGGTGCAAAGGGGTGTCTGAGAATTCCGTCGATATCATACAAACATTTTAAATGCAGCAACAGCGTGCGAGGAACGGCAAATGGCGACAACAGCACAAGCAACAATCGTATCAACAGTGACAGCGAACGAACCACCCTTGCCGCCGTGTCACGTGCTACTATTCACATCCAATCATGTTGCAATGTTTCAAGTGGCGTCATTTTGCGTGCTTGATTAATGAACCGCCACCTCTCTCCGCTGGATTGCCTTCCCACCTCAGCAGTTTGTTTAAAAAAAAATCTAAAAAAAAAATCCTTGTTTGATCAAGGAAATGAGGAGAGAAGCAAGACGAAAAAGGTAAGCCAGAGGAGAAGGAGAGAATACCACCGATGGGCAAAAGCAAAGCTGACTGCTTTCGTAATTAGTCTGCTTGGGTTACGGAGATGGGGTTTTTCTAAGAGTTTCCTCCACGGATCTTTTTTTATGTTTTCGCATATGCGTTGATTCTAAATAGTATGAGGAGCGCAGACGACACAGAGCTAGGCGCGCCAAATGATGCGCCGGTTTTTGCACGCTTGACTCCCCGCCAAAATGTCGTAGGCAATTAACGTCTAAGTACTGCGGCTTCTCGAGCGTGGAAATGTTCCACAGCTGAACGGCAATGACACAGGGAGTGTGTGCCTAATTCAGTCGTACAAGGATGGAAACATGGCGGAATGTTTGGGTTCTTTGAAAAAATATTGGCTCCCGGTTACCAAGCGACTTTTACTCAAAGTGCACCCGTAGAAAATACTTACACACATTTCAAGAAGTATTCCTAAGATCTTAAGGGCATTGATTTATATTTACCGTAGCGGCATGGTTTACAGCTACTGAATAAACGCAGTTTGAATGATTTCTGATTATGCCCACACTACATTAATAAGGATCATCCATTCGAATGCCACTCATGGCAAGCAAAATACACTGGAAAGCAATTGATACAAAGTTATCGAAACGGAATTCTGAGTCTCTGTTATTTTTTATTAGAAAAAAATATCGTTGCATTTCAATTATGACAACCTATTTGGTTGGCATGTAAGAGAATCATCAATCCTTCAATGTCAAAGATGTGACGATTCATTTCATCTGTTTCACTCCTTCCCACGTTAAATGACGCAACGCAATAACGCAGTAAAATTGGTAAAAGTAGTCAATCAAACCAAACAGACATTGAAACACGACATCGCGCGCTATGTCTAAAATGGTATTGTAGTTGCCTAAATGATGCGGTATCAATAGGAATAAACCAAACATTTATACCTCTGATATATCATGTGTGGATGTCAAGGAGAGAAATCGATAGTGAACGTAGCTGTCATAGGAAGCTTTCCAAATATGAGAGACGCCCTCGTTAAATATTTCAACAGCGCAAACTGCACGGTGGTGATGACATTTCGGTGAAAACTGTCAAGGCTGTGGGTATAATCACATTTGAAGGAGATTGAGCTTTCTGTTGTTTTAACATCCTGCTTGCAACGACAGCCTGTTTCTATCCATGCTATAATCTTTCCCCATCATATGGATGACAAACAGAATAGTGTGGCCTGGGGGTAGGGGTGAAAAGGGAAGATGAAAAGGAGAGGTACAGTATATGTATGACAATATATAAGGGCCTATATACATTCAAAATGAAAATAGCGGTCGTGTATAAGTATTCAAAGTTTTTTCAACTCCCATCTGTATTTTTATTTCTATCTTTCTATTTTATTTCTATCTTCATTGTCACATGAAGTGTACACTTCGCATTATAATATCGATACATACATGACATAGGAGTTTTGTTATTTTTCTTTGTGTGCCCATGAAAAAACAACAACATCAGAACTGAAGTTAACTTGTGAGATATTACTATCTAAGTCCACATATCTTAACAAGGTTCCATGGTAAGAGATACAAAAGGAGACAATAAAGGAAAACAAAACTTGATACACATAAACTACCAAATATAGGTTTGATTGAAATTAAAGTAAAACCGTTTGAATACAGTATCAGATAAGAAACTGTTACGATGAGGTGCGTATGTATGGGACTAATGGAGAAGAAGTGTAATGGAACTTCTTTTGGGTCATTTACTTAGTGTTGGTATTGGCAGGAGCAAGTGATTGTACCTGGGGCACAAGTAAATGATAGTCAAAGAAAGGCACATTCATACCTCCTGACCTTGCAATATTGCTGTCATCATTCTTATCGACTGAATTATAAAGACGATCATTAGGTGGGGTAAGCTGCTTTTTAACCCCACCATCACCACCACCACCACCCCAACAACAATAGCAACGACGACGACGACGACGACGACGACGACGACGACAACAACAACAACAACAACAACAACAACAACAATATCATTAACTTGGGCTATTGTGTTTGATATTGGCCGTAGGTCATTGCGGCGCGCGTTTTCAGCGAGGAACGTGGATTTTAAGTGGCATCTTATTAAGCGTGAATCAACTTCGCACAGGTGTGTTGAGGGTCTATCGACCAGTCCCAATCCCTTTCCAAGTGCTGTGAAGTATCAGGAAGATGTGTTACGTAATTACGACGGCACTCACACCTATTTCGTGGCCAGACAATGACAAATGAAAGGCTATAATGAGATTCGCACTTCGTGGGAGATTCGTCGATGCGTTACAAAGAAAAGCACTTGATATAGGCCCACTAATTCAGAGATGAGATAATCCCTTACTCATACTGACTCGTCGCGTGCGGCTCATAGTTTACACACTCGCTGTGTATTAAGGCTGAGACACCGTTACACCATTATTGACGCCTATACCATGCCGCGTCTGATGTCGAAACCAACAAACAAAACCCCACAGACCTTTGG
Organism: Diadema setosum; assembly: GCA_033980235.1. Lineage (NCBI taxonomy): Eukaryota > Metazoa > Echinodermata > Echinoidea > Diadematoida > Diadematidae > Diadema > Diadema setosum. The sequence continues at coordinate 27,123,645 of CM067080.1, read as the reverse complement.
AAGTGAGCTCTAAACAGCAACATTAGCAGCATCAATAACAATTATTAATGGTGATGTTGATGATGGTGATAATACTGATTATATTAACATTAAATGTACATGTACAAGTACAAGTGCAATGAAATTAATGATAACAATGATAACAACTGTAAAATTAACAATAATACTAATGACATTAATAACCCTTTAAATTGTATTGGTAATCACAAAAATAATGATGATAACTTTTTAATAACTACAATGAAAAGTAGGAGAAGAAAATGGCAAAGAGAAAGGAATATGATCAGAGCATAACCATCAACAATAATAACTCAATCTTGAAATCCATTTGAATGAGACGTTTTTAAGTCCTATCAGTTATGCAGGAAGCTACACTGTATAGTAATGCAGCTGATTTTACCAAAACTATGCTCAAATACTCACAGAACAAATGACGTCTGAACATAGCTTACGGTACAGAGGATCAGACTGGAGCACTGCATATTGCACTGCATAATCCGTCTGTGTAGTCGGAACTGCTTTTGTTAAACTAAGCAGTATTATTGTGGTTGCTGAGAAAACGCAATACCGTTTCCTGGAATTCAGTGATTCAAAGTTGAGTTTGACACTTGCTTTTTACATCTAAAATTCAAGTATTGTCAGAATTGTTGGCCAAAATACGTATTACAGACATGAATAATATCACTCTTTTTGCGGCCCTATAGAAAAAAAAAACACTGAAAAAATTTCTTGACACAGACAATTAAGTCGAGTAAAACAAGCACTACTACGCGAGTACATGATCAAAGTTTAGGGGTAATGCGTCTTACCACTATCAGATGCATCAGCTCATAACGCCAAACAGATCCATGTATAGTATGTTGTAGGATATACATGTACTAGCAGACATCGTTTACTGAAGGACACACATTCAATCAATGACAGTTATCAACTGAAAGTTTCTGAGACGTTATCTATGACATATAACTACATATATAAATAAATGAATATATATATATATACATATATATATATATATATATATATATATATATATATATATATATATATATATATATATATATATGTGTGTGTGTGTGTGTGTGTGTGTGTGTGTGTGTGTGTGTATGCATATATGATAATTATTATAATATATTATTGTATCATGTGAAACTGAAACACAACTTATAATCATCGTGCAGCGCAGCGCGTGACAGGACATGTCAGACGTGGATAAGAACATTCGCAACCAGCTTCCCATTCATAGACGATAGTTTTGTTTTCATCAAAATAATCATCCCCAGCAATCATCCGAGCAGCTGACACTTTCCTATCATCAAATTGTCATCTCGATGACCTCAAATCTCTTTCAAATTTGACACTTATATCCACAATTCTCCTTCCGCCCTTCTCCATTGGAGCTGCCGATGTTTTCTCCCAAGAATTTATTCGTTTTTATCCCGTTATCTTTTACTGAGGGGAGGATGGTTGTGTGTGGAATTTATGACCTCATGCATGCTTGGTTACCTCAAAGAGCGGTAAAAGCTTCTTCGCGTTTTTGATCATATAAAGGGGAATTCCAGACGATTTTCATAATTTCACATCTTGCAGTACATGAATCGAAAGCTCCATGTATATATTTGTGGAATTTATTGTGGTCCTTGAGCAGAGAAACCAATACTTTAAACAATTTTAAATAAATTACACTGAACAGTGTTGATGACATCAGAGCCTCACATAATAATTAGAAATGTAGCAGTGTAATTCCATTACAATACCGCTTGCTCAACAAGTTCACCTGTGTAAAATCTATGCATGCCTTCTTCTTTTGTTCTGCTTCCTTGAGCCCCAACTCATGCATTCTTATGGTGAGGCTGTCATGTCATCATCCTTGTTCATTGCAATTTGTCATACATTTTGAAAACATTCTTATTCCTCATCCCAATCACTATAATTTCTGAAACTTCGTACTCAGTATAACTAATTTATAGCTGTTCAAATTTAAAAGTCTCAAAAATCACCCAAATGTCTCTTTTAAGCCTATTTTTTCACTTAATTTACTTACATTTCCCTCCATTAATTCAAGGAACTGTTGAGGCTCAGGGAATATGGAAACTGTCAGTGCAACCAGTGGTCAGTAGTTCGAGTCCCCCTGTTTTTGTTTTTGTTTTTTTGTTTTTTGGGGGGTCAATTCAAATCTCTTTTTCGATATCATTTTTCGACAAAAAACACAGAACATACACTTCATTTTGTAACAGAAAATATGTAAACAAGACAATGCGAATTAAGCAGAGTACACAACAAGAAATGAAACCTTGAAAAAAATACATTGTACAATGTTGTGATGAATACTGACATAATCAAATTGAAGTGACAATACGAAATGTGCAAAAATGGGAAAAGGGGACACCGTAGATCCAAACAGGGAAATTATAGCTACACTCCTCTTTTTAGCATAATTCTATCTCTTCAATCATAAAACACTGTCAATGTTTTTAGATCATGTTGCTTTTGTAAAATATTTCAATCTCGTTATCAAAAAAGGGCGAGGTATCAGGTCAGTTGATCAGTCGTTAGAGTTTTGTAGTGTTTTCATTTTCTTTCCAAACTTTTGGGATAGGGGGAAAGAGATAGAGCTTCTAGAGTTATACAGTATATCAAACCGAAACTCAATTATGGCAGTTTGGTTATTACAGTCTGTCGGATAATTGACCGGAAAATTACCCTTGGCAGCTAAAAATACATCCAGATACGACATAGTCGTGGAGTGGAACTTAAATCCTGCGTATGTTTACGATGCCCCATGCGTAGAAATGATGACCATTACTATATTGCGATGGTTCCCCAGGAGCACATTAATGAGACAGAGCATGAATTCCAATCGACGTGGTTACGAGGATACGACCGGCGCCCGGGTAACAAGGCGGGACTCAGATAAACCCACAGCAACAGAGATAGATAGATAGATAGATAGATAGATAGATAGATAGATAGATAGATAGATAGATAGACAGACGTGATAGAGAGGGAGAGAGAATGTGTATGTGCTTATGTGCGTGTGGGGGGGGGGGGGCAAAACGCAAAGAAAAACAAACAAGAAGACAAAAATAACTACGTTCAAGACAGTGTACCAGTTGGTCTGTTCCAGCTAAGTCCTCAATATAGCAAAAGTCGATGTTATTCGGTGAACTTTTTTTTTCATCCCTGCCAAACAAAAATAATAACAACACACAAAAGTGCTGGACTGATATATATCGAGATACAGGTCAATTCAATTCAATTCAATTCAATTTAATTCATTTATTTTCTTCTCTTTTTTAAATGCATCAATAGCTCAATTACTTCTTAGTTTGCATCAGGACATCGAGGAAACTCAAAACATTCCCTATACTCTCCTCTGGTAAAATGTAGATTAGCTTTATTCAAACGTAAACATGTCTACGGGGCATCAGACATAATAGTACATGAAGTATTGTTTTCGTGGGGCAACAGGGTGGAAAGCGTGTTTCAAGCTATAAATTACATTTATGCTAATTTGCGACTTGAGATTAGGATGCACATGTTCGCATTTTGGAAACTTATGTTAAGGAAGGATGCAAGCAAAAATCACTTCATACATAGAGTCACAGTAGGACACATCTTCTTTGCGACAAGCAAGATTAAGAAGTAACAGAGACAAAGAAAAAAAGAGAAAGCGGACATGTTGCTGGGAGCTCATTAAACGGATATAGTGAACTGTAAGAGTGAGCGCTGGGTACTCAAAGTAAACGGGAGCGGGATGAACTCATAATAACATCCTAATTAATGAGGAACGGAAGACTACAACCTTGACAAATCGCCTGTCAGATGATCAGTTGTGTCAGTTTCGCTTTCGCTGTTCGAAACAGGGGTGCACAATTACAACGCAAAGGCTCAAACGCACGCTTAACCGCGCCACGGAGTAATCAAGCGAGAAAATAGCACCGCTTTACCAAGGTTGATATTAGCCTCTTCGTGCTGTTACACTTGGGATAAGGCATGAGACTCGATATACACTGAATATACACCTAGTGTTTACAGGACGCCCGACCGGTGTTTGGTGTACTAACACCTTGCATCCGATCGGTATTAGATCGGTATCTGGCGTTTTTTCTTCATTTTGATAGTGTTCTTTGTTAGATTGCTTTCTACGGGGCATCAAGAAAAGAACTCGATGACGATTTTTTCCCCCATGAGTGTTAGAAAACTTCATAGACGCGTGAAATATAATAGACCATGGTATAATATTGTTCACAATAGTTGATAAAAATATCAACGTTCATAATTACACATTGATGAAATCATGTACGGGTGTGTCTTCAATAACAAAATTATGTCGGTTCGAATCAAATGTCAAGAGCATAAGGCAAGCGGGAGCAACTTCTGGTATATACGCTGAAGAACCCGCATAACACTTTCTTCCGGTAGGAATGATTTCCAAGCAATTATCTTCTCGCGATGTTTGGTTTTAAGTGGTGATGCTTTATCATCTTTGGCGTACAAGTCCCTACGTAAGAAAAGACAACACCCCATTTTATTTTTGACATCTTTTAAAGGAAAGTTGAGACTGGTATTACTCATTTCAAGTTGATTTCTGTCACAATACTATTGTGAAATGTGCAAATTCCAAAGTAAAAGAAGAAGAAGGGCGTATGATTATCTCTCTCCTTTTCTCTTCTCTTTCTCTCATTCTCTCCCTCTCCTTCTCTCTCTCTTCTTTCTGTCACACATACACACACACACACACACACACTCTCTCTCTCTCTCTCCCCCTCTCTCACTTACTTTCAGTATAGGTATAATGTAATCGAAACTGTGATTAGTGAATCAAGCCGAATAGATTCCATCAATCTTAGAAAATAAACCTGTCTCCATCCAGCGATGGTTAATAATGCTATGTCAACCGCCCCACCCTTCACACACATAATGACATACACCAACATAGCAGACGCATGAGACACTCAACTGAGAGAGGAGAGAAGAAAACTTTCATATTTTCAGATTGCTGAATCAAAATAAGACACACAAACATTCTATACACTGATAAACACACATACGCACACACAGACAGCAGGATAAAAAAGGAGTTGTTAATCACAGAGGTGAATACAGCATTAAAGTAGTAGTTAACCCGTTGAAAAAGAGTCCCAGAATACTCGGGTAGGTGTCTATGGCAAATGCGTGTTATCGCAAAATCAGTCCGCCCTCAACGGGTTAATAGTATCTACTGCATGCGTTTTGTGACTGTTCATATCTTACAACACGAGTTATGACACACACACACACACACACACACACACACACACACACACACACACACGCACACACACACACGCACACACAGACACGACCTCGTGCCGTGTTGAAACCATGTGATGCGAGTACGACAATTATTTCGTACTCGCACATATAAGATAAGTATGAGATATCATTTTATATTTCCCCAACAAATTCACACCCTCTCGTCAGAAAAAAATAACGTGTGCAATGCACAGTATTTAACTTGTACACATAATATGTTTGGGGTAGAACTAAAAAAACAACAACAATAACAAACGAACATAAGCTATTCAGATCCAAAAGGCGCCAAAAACAGGATGCGATGTTCATGATAAATAGGCAATGCTGTCACCTTTGTCACTTCTGAGGCGGATAATACAAACGAATTTAAACAAGTTGGTGAGGAGGGAAGATGGAGGGGGGGGGGGGGGGCTGGGGGAAAAAGGTTTTGGGGGTTTCAGCGGGCCCCATGATAATTATCAGCCTGAAGCAGTAAACAGAGTTCTGTCTCTGTTTTGGAAATGGATTCGACTTGCGCCGAACTCAAGGAGATGGCTGATGAGTTCGCTGCCACGTCGAGCTCTGAAAATAGCATCGGGACTTGACAAGGCTGAGGGGAATATTCCCCGCGGGGCCACGGGGACCTGGCGGTCTATTAATCCTCTGCACGCAGGTCGTTTCCAGGAGCGACTTAAACGGGATAAAGATAGAACTAAGAAATCTGTGTGCCAATGTCTCACTCTCTCTCCTCTTCCATCAACACATCTCATTCATTTTTTTTTAATGTTGTTACTAATTCATTCACTGCTACACATTCCACTTGAATGTCAAAATGTACAAAATGAATAGATCTAGCATATCAAATATCTCCGCCGACCTCTCAAGGACTATAGGCCTACATGAAACTCTACTTAACTGTCCAGATATACAGTTGTAAATATATTACAAACTTACAACTATACAAAATAAATATACAGAATATAATATCTCCTGTATCTAGGAAGTATACACTAAACAAATGTATATGCGCCAAGAAAATGGAATACGACAATCATACAGATACATACTTTATAAAGCAAATCATGGTTTTATAAAGAAGATTGACCACAGTGACACGGTTGACAATTCGCAGAGTTTATAAGAAGTTCAAAATAAACACATATGCATGTATCGTGTATATATATACGTATACATATTGTGTGTGTGTTTGTGTGCGTGTATATATATATATAATGTATTATGTGTGTGTGTGTGTATAAGTGTATCACGTAGAGTCAGAAAGATATTGCACGTTTCTATCTGGGAATTCAACCAAAGGAAGGGTGTTGTAAAAAGTCTGGCGAAAGTGTGTATATGTGTGTACATGTGTGTTTACGGCATTTGTGTGTGTATGCCTGTCAGGGAAAGGGGTCATTTTCGTGCCATGCAGTTTTAATGATACACCTAATTACTCCGTAATAGATCTGAGATAAAAAAAAACCGGATACACACCAAAGTCTGTTTCAATAAATAGGAGACAAAGAGAGAGAGAGAGAGAGAGACTGAAAGAGACTGAAAGAGACTGAAAGAGACTGAAAGAGACTGAAAGAGACGAGAGATGAATATTAGTATATAGAAGAGGAGAGGAGAGAGAGAGAGAGAGAGAGAGAGAGGGGACTAAAGAGTGAGGAATTGAATGATGTGTTATTGCGCGTGCGTTTTATATGATGAAAAGGGTATAGCTCGAGAAGTTATTGAAAAATCTTCATCAATTATTATTGTGTGTCTCACCGCGATATCACGAAGTATGCATTAAAGAGAAATTTCACACAATCTAAATGATTTCACTTCAGGTAGAACATACATCTATAGTGCCATGTACAGATTTGTGGAATTCATTGCAGTCCTTGAGCGGATAAACCGATACTCTGATAAACCCAAAACCTGATACACTGCACAAGGACGATGACATAGGAGGCTCACATATTCAATACCATTTGATCATCTGTATAAAATTTATGCATGTTTTTTTTCTTTCCTTCTGTTTCATTGAGCACCCAATCATGCACTCTTGTTGATGTGAAGCTGCTACGTACGTCATCATCCTCGTTCGTTGTGATTTGTTATGAAATTGGGAAAATATTCTACTTCTTCATCCAAATCAGTAGAAATTCTGAAATGATGTACCCAATTACTATAACCAATTTATAAATGTTCAAATGCAAAAAAGTCTGAAACTCATCCGGAGTTCTCCTTTAAGACCCAAAAGATGATAGATAAATGAGTACGGTATTGCGAAGAGGGAGAGAGAGAGAGAGATTGGAGGGGGGGGGGGGGGGGGCGCTGGAGATGTAGATTGGGAGTGCGCGTGTGTGTTCTCGAGAAGAGACAGAGATAAAAAAGACTATCACAGGAGATTTCTCATTATAGACTTGTCGCGTCGGATGCATCAATTGTGTACAGTGGGTTACACGCGGTAAAGGTCAAATCTAGCAACTCCCTCGAACACGTGACCGAGTCAAAAGGCTCATTGTGGCGTACACAAATCCCTCGTAATGACAGCCTTTAACATTTAAACAAGAGGATATATTACCTATTGAAATATCGCAAATCAACCCATTCTGTCGCATTCAGGCAAACATTCAATGGATATCAAATGGACGTAGGTGTATTTCCTACACAAACATCGTGGTATTTACCAAGGGTTTTTTTTTTTTTTTTCTCCTTGTTATTCAGGAAGAGGAGGTATTATCTTCATTCGTCTTTTTTTTTTAAGGTTGAATTTTCCATTTTACTTTCAAAATGTATCAGACAATATTCTTTTTTTCCCCACACAGTATCATTTTTGCGCTAAAACTGCGCATAACTCTCCCATAGCTCAGGCCATCCTAAAACATCGAGCCTATCATCCAAATCAACGATCTCATGTATCTTTTCTTCGTTTTCTTCCTATCATAAATGGTCCATCAGATGAGCACTACATTGCATGAGATGATCCTTTTGCATCGCTAATAGTTCAAATTTTGCGAGAGACCAAATTGCGCATATCTTAAGGCCATTTCAAGACGTCGTTATTCATCGTCAGTGGAAAAAAAGCAAATTGGCCAATGGGAAATCCACGACTAGAATGGGCCACTTGCTGGATTCTAGTAGCAATATAACCTTTCGGATTCAAATAATATGGCACAGAGAGAATGAGAAATAGAAATAGTTACGTTCAGACATACGCTTTGCTAGTCCACCAGGCTTAATGTTACCTGCGCTTCCTGATCATGTACAGGCGCTGTAGCCCTTAAAAGTGGAATGGTAACTTTTCATATGGATGGACGCAAGAAGGGGTATGGAAAAAAAAAAGCCACTACGTCAAACCAAGCAGTAATGTACATGGTCCATGAACGTCCGGAACTCGTCGGATGAAAAAAAAAAGATGATAGAAGGGAAAAAAAAGGCAAAAAGAGTTGAAATTTACCGTCTCTCCATCCACGCTCTCTTGGCTAGATTTATAGAACCACGGCAACAATATTGACTACTTACAATACAAGTGTTATTTATTGATCGACCGTACCCTCTCAGACACGGAGATAAATTGAACAGCAGGGAAGACACTTTTGCTCTCGGAAGTGGCCGGGACATACATCTTTTTTTTCTTTCTGTCTTTTTCTCTTTTTCCGTCTATTTAGGAAAGGAACGTGACAGGAATGTTCTTCTACTTTTTTTATCTTATTCTTTTTTAAACCATAAGAACAAATACATCCGCTAGCATGCCTCCTTTACATTGATAGATTTGCACAATCAATCAGAAAAGATCCCGATTTTGCAGCGGTGCGGTCTCGAAATATATCTTTGCTCTGAAGCTTGACTAATGCCAAGCACACCCAGTTAGATCGTCGGTAAGAGAAAAACGTGTAAAAAAGACTGAAAAACCCCGCCCAACACTCAATTATCCCATATAGCTTAGAACTTTAAAATGTGAAACTAATATAACAAATCCTCTGTAGCCTTACTTTTTTTTTGTTTTTCACAAGAGGTGAAAAAAAAAGCCACACCGGAAAGTTTTAGATATTTGTATGAAATCGAGCTTTTTTAAAAGTATAACAGTTTCTAGGATGCAAGAATAAAACTAAGTAAACTAAACCAATCAACTGCCGATTTACAGCAATTTCGAAGAAATTCAACTATATTTTATAAATCTGAAATAAAACTATGCTTGTATCTTATCAAATCTTTGAAATATACTCAAACATAACATAATAAATAGTGTACTGATTAATCAGATTGCAATAACAATGACAATGTTAAAGCCTTATCAGAAGTTTTATAGCTTTTCAAATCTCAGTTTTATGGTCGTAATATGATTTATTCTCACCAGCGTTTGATGTTTGGAATGGTAAAACTATAAAGAGACGAGGCAGAATTTCATCGGTAAATTACGTCAAAACAATAGATATGGTATTATGTCAGTAACCAGATTTACCAGACTATTTTTACCAAACAACAAAGTGTTAGATTAAGTTATTTTTTAAATCTTTTTTGCTGACTTGTTGGCCTTTGTTTATAATAGTATTCATTGACAGTGACTGCATAGATTTCAAACTCAAATCTTTTGAGTGTTTTTTCTCATGTAAGTGAAATGTATATGCTCAGTCACGAGTCCACGATTTTTTTTTTTTAACCAACGTATTATCACCAAGTGTCTGTAGTACATAGTGACGGTTGAGTTGAAAAGCGTGACATAAAATTTAATCAAGACTCGAGATCTGAATGTTTGCTGATTGTTAGATACTCAAGATAATCTTTAATCTTTATAAGTTTCCCCTTTCCCTCGTGAAATTCAGTCTCGACACTTTACCATCTACGGCTGACAGACATTATTCCTGATCATTATCACAAGTTGCCAGGTCGTTATATCAAGCTATAGCAGACATACTTAAATGAAAAAAAAAATGATCATAACCATCATGGATGTCATTATGCCATTATTCAACGATACATCATAAATGCATTAGTAAATATATATATATATATATATATATATATATATATATATATATATATATATATATATATATATGTATATATATATATACATATATATATATATATATATATATATATATATTTATTTATTTATTTGCTAATGCATTTATGATGTATCGTTGATATTATATATATATATATATATATATATATATATATATATACATTTGAATAAACATATACATATGTACATACTTACGTAAGCATATCTATATTTATTTATAGGAACCTATACAATATTATAGAGAGGTTTATAAGATAATGTCTGTATATACCTCTCTGTACATGTGTTAATAGGTCTGTGTCCACATGTATCCTTTAAATTTCGCTTTAATACAGAGAAGCTAAGAGGTTCTGACGTCACTTATTCCCGTCAAAAATCAGTGACGCCATTCTCTCTCCATTCCCAAACTCCTCCCCCTCCCCTCCCCTACCCTCTCTCTCTCTTTCTCTCTCTTTGAGACATGAAATCCCTGAAGCAAAGATCTGTTATATACACGCAGGTAACGCACGGCTGAGTACGAAATGTGGCGTGGGGTCGAATCCGTGATGTTCCTTTCCACTCTCGCGCTTCGCTGATGCCCCGAAGTCGGATGAGTTTAAGTCCGACTGGCTTTCAAGGGCTTTTTTCTTTCTTCAAATCTCTGGAAATCTTGATTACTTGATTGGCGAGTGCACAAGAGGGTGATGGATTTATTTTTATCGATCAATCTGCTACCATATGCAATCGATGTGTGTCATCTTAATGGAATTCATGTGACTGCTGGAAAGAACACAGCGGTCCCATAGAATGAGAGTCACAGTGTGAACACAGTGTGAAATCTCTTCACACTGTTGAATTCGAGCGTTTAACAGTGTGAACACAATGTGAGTCATCAATATGCAGTGTGAAACAGAGCAATACTATGTGAACACTCTGTGAAAAACCACACCACAGTGTAAAATCATCTTCACACTGTAAAATTCGAGCGTTTTCACATAGTCGACTCTGTGAACACACTGTGAACACACTGTGGGACACTGTGTTATTTCCAGTAGGGATAAGCATACTTGTTGGCAGGTTGCCCGAGAACTGTTCACTGTGC